>JAENHJ010000231.1:954056-1431393 GCA_025330945.1 Mucuna pruriens
CTGATGGGAGAAAGTGGAAGAAGTTAGGGTTTTAGAAATTGTGACGGCTGCTGGGCGAAAGAAAAAGAAACTAGGGTTTCAGACGGTCCATGGAAGAGAGAAAATCTAATGTGACGCCCGGTACGTTTTTTACTCTTTTTTTTTTTTTTTTTTGAGTGTGGATCACTCTCCATTCTCAAATTAGAGCTTTTTTTTCTTGTTTTACTCATATATTATAATTATATTATTATAAAACTGTAAAATATTTTATAGTATTTAGGAATGTGAAAAAATATTAATATACAATTTTGTATTATATAATAGAGACAAATATAAAATATAATTATATATAAATTTATATAAACAAAATATATAAAAATACATAATATATAATAATTTAATAAATTAATATAATAATAAAATTATATAAAAAGAAGTAGAAAGAATATAAAAATATTATTATATATTGTTATAATAAAAACTATATAAATATAATAATTATATATATTATTATTAAGATAGCAATTATTTAGCTATCTATTATCTCATTTTAAAAACGAACTGTTTCATTGAGATTGAATTCTATGATTTGGAAAAAGAAGATTATGATATATATTAGTACTAAATAAGATTAGAATATAAATGACCAAATCATATATAAATTCTTAAAAACATAAGCTACTAAAGTTAAAACATTTAAAAAATAAGTTAGTTTCTTCAAATCATTTTAGCCTTACTAAAACATTGTCATTATAAAATTAATGAGGAACAAAAATTACATTTGATTTCAAATTCGCTAACCTGCTTCTCAATTAGAGAGTTTATCTGAGTTTATTAGAAATTATCAAAAAAAAAAAAACTTTAGCAACAAGTTAACTCATTTTGTCTATGTAGAATAGTAAAATCATAAGGGTTTAAGAGCGAGAATTTGACAATTATGGTTTTGACACTGCCAAAGATATCAAAAAGCTTTGACATTTATGTCTAGTTTGCAATTCTTTGATGCAATAGAAAGAAATGCTTGAATTTTCTTCAGTCACAAGTCTTCTTTTGAACTCATTTGGAATTGAATATTTTTTGTAGCTTCCACATGATTTTTATTTAAAAAAAAGTGTTGGATTCAATTTTTTTCATGAAGGGATAGGTCTATATAATATTCACTCAAATTGATGCAACATTCAAATTTTGAAACTAAATACAATAATCTTAACATACAATACTCGAAATATGACCAATATAGTCCTTATAAGGTTCAGACAATTGTTACCTTACAAATTAAATTTTGTGAGATTGTGTTAAATCTTAAACTTAAATTCTAATAAATATGAAACTCAGATTCTTTTCTCAATAAATTTACTTCTTTTATTGGTATAAATAAAAACAAACATCATCAAATCCATCAAAAGGCATGATACTAGAATGATTCATCCTTACTTTTGTTAGGACACCCTGCCATTTCAATATAATGCATCACTCGAATGTCTTAGACATGCCTTCTTGGTATAAGCAAGACACACACCTTTACCACCTTTTACCTTCGTTTCAAAATAGTTGTCATTTAATGGTTTTGCACAAGAATTAAGAAAATCATTAAATTAAATATTTACAATTTTAAGAAACTATAAGTTCATTTGACTACATTATTCTCTCATTTCAATAATGTTCTCTCGTTTCAGAATAAACTAAAAAAAAAATAAAGATAAGTTGAAAAAAAGTAATTTGTAATTTGAAAAACTCCAAAGTGACAATTATTTTGAAATGGATGGAGTAATTGATAGCCATAAATAACATCACATGCTCAATCATAGTTGAATGTACTAAAGGAGAGGCAAATAGTCACAACAACTAACTAATTGTCACTCTGGTTTGGGACTCTAAGCAGCAAGCATGTAGGCCAGTAGACCTTAGGATTTAAATAAATATCAATGAAGCTCCATTGATTTCAGAGAAAATGCATGCTTAATTGTGAGCATTTGGAACACAACTCAGGAAAGAATATACTTTTTTTCCAGGAATTTAGTTAATGTAAAAAATTTTACTTACCATAGAAGACAAGCCCTATTGATAGCTGGAAAAAACTCCAAAATGTCCTTTCTAGTTTCTAGTTTCCACCACATATAACAATCTCTTTCTCAATTGCTCTACACAAACATCAAATTATTCAATGCTCAACAGATGCAAAATGTTGCCATCTACCGCACCCTAATTTTCCTCGTTGAGAGAAATTCTTAATTCTCAATTCTCAATTCTCAATTCTCAATTCTCAATTCTCAATGATAACACAATCACGTTGGCACACATGTAAAAAGCGTTCGAAACCAACACACAACAACAGATTCAAAGTTCAAAATAAAAAAATCCAAAAAAAAAAAACACGTGAGAAGCTGGAGTAGAATAAATTGAAAAAAGAAACGGTAAACGAAGGAAAAAAATTGGAATCATGTGGTAGTTAATGGGAACAAACAGATAGGATTTAGATCGAAAAAAGTATTAAGAGAAGAGTAAAAAGGGATTGGAAAGAGAGAGAAGACTCACCGAAGAAGCGTTAGAGTGGTGGATTGAGAATGAGAATGGAAGAGAGCATTATTCTTCCTTCGTTCCCTGTTGCTATTATTACGGTAAAAGATGTTATGTTGCGTTGCATTGCTTTCCCTTACCTTTGTCATGCATGACATTTTCTTTCTTTCTTTTCTTGTTTCTTTGCAATTTTCTGTAAATAATAAATAAATAAATTTTAATAAAAACAGTTTTTTTTTAATGTTAAGGAAAAAATAACTAGGGTGCTGTGTTCTAGAAGATAAATAATTTCAGAATTTGTGCTTCATGCATTTGTATTTTCTTACTATTTTAATCATTATCTATTAATGATTATAAATATATTTTATTTTAAAAAGTTAGTTTCTTTATTTTTAGGTTATAGTTTATTTTGTGACGATGATTGATAAGTTGTTTAGTTAAAATTATTTTCTCTACAATCTTAGAAGGTGATGTTTCAATGCACAAATAATAAAATAAAAACAAAAAAAATTACTAAAATTATAATAGATTATACTTAAAGGAATAAGTTGGATAAATACAATTTTTCAAATATTTAAGTCAATAATAAAATTAATGATGATTTGAGATTACTCAAAACACAAGCATTCACACTTGAATATAGAATTTTTTTTCTATAAATTATTGTTCTAGTTGCGATTAGATAGTAGATCAAAGTGACAATATTTATAAAAGATTTTAACCATCTAAGTAAATAAGTAATCTACATAATATTATTATTGAAAATAAGAAGATACTCGAAAGTGAAAGAAATTATGTTGTTTATTTCAATTAATTGTCTCATCTTGACATGGAAGTTAGAGAATACTTGAAAGCATATAAGTTTGACCTTGGATCTACCTTTAAGGTTAATCTTATTACTCTCCAAAGGGGCATGATGTAATAGAGAAAATAGTAATCTTGTTGGTTAGGTACTTTGACACTTTTAAGGTTAATCTTAACACTTGTACTTATCTCTTAATGAGTATTTGCATGAAAAAGTTGTTAGGTGTATTCAATCCATTTAAGGCATCTCATCTTAAGTTCGAGTTGTTTCGAAGGTCTTTGATGGGTTGATACATCTTGATTATGATATAAGTATTCTAATTATTATAATATTAATATCGTATTTAGATGAGATTGAAATCATTTGTCTCCTTATTTGTATTTCATTATATGTCTCACAAATGAAATCTTGTCATATCAATTAAAAATTTTAATTTTTTTCATTTTTTCACACAGTAAAATCAACCCTCTCCCTCACTATATTAGTTTTTCACTTTTTTTACAGCATCAACATAAGAGACAATAACAAAATTCTTTTGAGTCCCAAGAAATAGGTACGGAGAAGTCGAGGTTTGAGTTGTTTATATAGGTGGGTAACAAGTATTTGGTGTTAATTTTTTTAATTGATGTACCAATACTTCATTAGTGGGATTCAAAGACAAAGAATGAGACAAGTGATTTCAATCTATGATGTTAATTATTCATTATGTCAAAACATGTTTGCTGAAATAATATTTTACGACTTTAAAAAGTTACATTCATAAGATTCAACCTCTTCGAGAATTGAAAATAATTGAATTTTATAATACAAAGTAAAATAAATTTAATTGATAATCTTTTATATAATAAAGTAAAAAAGTTTTGACACAAATTTTTCCTTCAAAATAAGGATAATTTAGTTAATTTATTTTTTATTCTATTTATTTATTTAGTTAGATATTTAATGCATAGTAAATTTTAAATACATCATTAATATATTTTTTATTTTTTAATTATTAAATATATCAAAAGAAGTACTTTTAATATAATGATATTTTAATCACTAATTAGTTCAAAGCTTCTATCATTACTTATATCTCATAAAATAAAATTAATAAATAAAAAAATAAGATAGTTATAAATACAAATTATTAATATAACTATTAGACCAAATTAATTGAATAGAAAGTCCTAATTGAACAAAGTATGTAATTTGCAAGAATAGAATAAATTAAATAAATAGAATAGTAACTTTGCAAGAAACTCAAATACAATTACTTGGTATAGAATAAAAATTAACTATAAAATTAAATTTGAAAAATATAATATTTATAATTATAAATTATTAGCATAACAATTAGAACAATTAATTGAATAAAATAAATGAAAGTATAATAATCATTACTTATATCTTATAGAGTTAATAAATCATAGAAATGTGATATTATTTATAAATATAGATTATTAACATAATTATTAGAACAAATTAATTGAATAAAAAAATCATAATTCTACCAATAATTTGTAAGAATAGAAGAAATAAAAGAAATAAAATAATAACTTTTAAAATACCAAATAATTGTATTTGAATCTCTTGATTTTCAAGTTATATTTATATTGATTTAGTTTTTAATTAAAAATAAAACAAAGTTATCAATTAAAAATTAACTATGAAATTAAATTTAAGAAATATAATATTTATAAATATAAATTATTAGCATAACTATTAGAATAATTAATTGAATAAAATAAAAAAAGTATAATAACCGCTACTTATATCTTATGAAGTTAATAAATCATAGAAATAGGATAGTATAAATACATATTATTAACATAAATGCTATAACAAATTAATTGAATAAAAATGTCAAAATTTAAAAAATAGAAGAAATAGAAGAAATAAAAAAGTAAAATTTAGAATACCAACTAATTATATTTAAGTCTTTTTTTAACTAACTTTTCATTTATTCTTGTAATGAGAAACCTAAAAATACATATGCATAATTTGTAGTTGTCAATATATACGTCAATAATACATAGTTGGTTTTAAATGTTTCATTTATATATTTTTATTTTTATTATTAAATATATAAGAAAATAGGTCATGCATCATCAATGTAAATACTACTTATATTTTATTTTTAGAATGTTTCACTATATATGATAAATTTGTTGACTTTTACCGTACTTATCGTAAAAGTCATATCAACAATATTTTGTAATTAAACTACAATATAAAACTAGTTTATATAATTAGTAAGTTATCATTAATATAGTGATATTTTAACTATAAATTAATTCAAAACTTATATATTATGAAATTAATAAATAAAATAAAATTAGTTAAAACAATATTTTTTATCTAATAAAATACTATAAATAACATTTATTAGATATAGAACATTGGTACATGGCAAATGCACCTACTTGTTATTATAAAAGATAAGTGATTACTTGATTACTTTCCTTTGACTTCGTGATAACTATTAATCATATTAAAGTGCTGCTAATTTTTTTTTCCTCGCAAGTGAAGTAAATAAAGATTTACCTTTACTTAAAAAAAAAACTACTTTGATTATGATTTTTTCCTGTCTTGTCACGTGTTTTTGACGATTTTTACTTAACAAATTCAGAAACAAAGTATGCCTCTTCATTGCAATGTGATATGTTATCTTTTTAATATATAGAACTAGTTTGTGTACATTGCCATGCACGGAAATTTAATTGTGACAAAATAATTAAATACTTTTTATATCAAAATGTATTTGTCATAATTATTAAATACTAATAACAAAAATTTAAAAGTATTATATCTTAGTAATAAGTGGCTTAATTATTTTATAATTAAATAAATAATATTTTGAGAGAAATATATGTTGGGTTTCAATTAATTAAATTAAAAAAAATAGGTCATTTAAATATGGTAAAAGCTTAAGTTCCACATCGAACAATATAAATTTATGCATAATCTCTTTCTCTTATATAAGGAGTGAGATAACTCATGTCTCACATATGAGTTCATGCATTGTCTTCTTTTCTTATATAAGGAGTATGATACCAAACAATTGGGAAGACAAGAGAACTTTTAAACATGCTAGATTTGATGCAAAACATTAAACATTCATGCTCACAATAAAATGTCATCTCAAGACCATTGAGCATGTGGTGGCTAAGTATTGTGGGAGCCATTTTGGTGTTGATTGTTTATTTTCTTTCTTAAACAATGTTTTTTATTTTATTTTAAAAGAGTTGATAAATTTGATCCAACTTGCTAATAGACTAGACTGGGTCAAACTTTTAAATCCACCATCCAAAAGGAGCTAAATTTGTTTGACTTGATTTTTGTAATTTTTTTTAATAAAATATACAAAAATAAAACAAACCAACCAAGCCAACAAAACACAATCCATATATAAATTTAGTCAAACCAATTTTCTCAGTTAGCTTATCATGACTTATATGTATAAGAAATTGTCTTTAATGAGTTTGTAACTATTAAAGTGAATAAAAAATTACAAATTTCAACAATAGATTTGAGAGGGAAAGTAACAAGAACAAATATGAAGGCAGTGAATAAATTAAATAAAAAATTATAGGAAGAAAAAAAAATAAAAATTACAATAAAAATTCATAATCAAACAAGAAATTAGGTAAATACATACATTACAAAAAAAAAATTAGAAAAAAAACTACAAGAAAGAAACTATGTTGCAATCTTCACTTGTGAATCAAATTTTTTGACCATCATCTTCATCGATGCATAGAGGGTGACAAAAAGTGATCGATCACCATTTGAGAGAAGAGGATTGAGGATAAGAATTAAAGGGAAGGATGAAAATTCGTGAAATTGTATATTTGAAATTGAGGGGATAGAAAGGAAATCAATCTCAAGATTGAAGGGACAGAAAGAAATTGACTAACTTTAGCATTGGGATAATTTTTATTTGAGTTCTTAAATTTGATATCACATTGTAAAATCACGTAAATAAGAAAAGAAACTCAAACAAATCCAACATTAAAAATGCTCTTAAAGAAATAAAATATTCACTTATTCTTATATACATTTAAGAAGCATGATTCCAAAATTCAAAACAACAAATGTAATTTATAATTAAAAATTAACTTAGTTAAAATTTTATTTACGGATAAAATGTCTATAATGCTCCTATCTTAAACGAGAAATTATTACAATAGATACACCATATTTTTTTTAATTTTATTTGTATCAAGACATGTGTAATATCATTTCCCTTTCATCATCGTTAAGGCACAAAGCTTTAATTGGGAGAAACTTCTTTCTCAATGTTTTCTTTCAAAATTTATGAATTGAGAATATCAAAAGCAACTTTTACAATGATCCCAAAATATTAGAATCCCTAGATGGTTTCAAAATTAGACCATTTATTTTGTATTATAAAACATTTCTTATTCATTAACATAAAATAAATGACTTCAATTCAAAAACTCTCTGCTTTCCAAATTTTGGGAGAATTGTAGAAGCCACTTGTTACCACATTAAAAGAATCAAGAAAGAATGTTAGTTTTACACTTCATGTCCAAAATAACATACGTGTAAATAAAGTCATTATGACCTTAACTCCTTGTTGTTGATTATTTGTGTTCCAAACAAATTTCCAAAGAATACAACATATGTCATAGTACCTTTTTGGTGTATTTTTTTTTTTCAAATCCTACATTGAGAGAAAATTAGCATGTATCCGGATAGTGAAATTTCAAGAGACAAGTAAAGAATTATTTAATTATACCATCTTCCATTTTGTTAGATGTGTATATTGTAATCCTATAATTAAGTGTTAATCATGTTTCTGATTGAAAGGTGTGTATGGACAGTTAACTCCTGTTATCAAAAGAGGGTAGTGTCACCAAGATGTCAAGTACCCTTGTAGTGGTGAGGATTACACCACTCATGCAATCCTTGCCTCAATTGTCTGTAAAAATAAAAAATAAAAATTGATTTATAAGTAGTAGTTCATTCACTGTTTTAGATATCAATAACTTTTATTTCAGGTTATTTATTCAATCAAGTTTTCTATTCACAATATTTGAATATGATAATTGAACTAAGGAATCCGAGTCAATTCTACTCAGATGTTAGTTTCTACTTGCTAATTTTTAAACTTATATTTTCTTTTTACTTAAAATAATTAAAAATTATGAAAATATCTTTTTTAAATTTTTATGCAGATAAATGAATTGGACTACAAATTTTGCATAGAACAATTACAACACATTTTTCTTCCACCACATTTTTTATCTTATTTTTATTTCTCATCACATCATTTATCATTTTTTTCTATCTCTCTCCTATGTGGATCCCAAAAATAGAGTGTTTTTTTTTATCATTTTCTTTTTTTTTTTTTCACAATACTTTTGTATGCATGACATTGCCCTAAATATAAAAATATATTATTTACCTCTTCCAAACCTTGATTTACGAACTGCACGTCGCATACCATATTCATCTCTGTCACCCTGTAAAATTTTTGGAACAGAAAACAAGATGTAACTTGATACAAGTAGAAGAAAAAGGTAACATCTTCCTATAAACCATCCTGTAAATCTTACTATTGCTTTACAAAGAAAGTATTAAATAAAAAATAAAACTATTTACTATCTTAAAAATATAAAACATATTCAATACTTACCCTATAAAAAAGTAAGAGATAAAGACATTATAGGAGGAATTAAAATTATTTCAAATAGAATATACATGCATTTTGAGCAGAATATAAGAAAGTTCATTTTCAGCTATTACATCATTAAAAACAAATTGGAAAATTTTCATGCACACACACGCATGCCATATACATATGTCAAGTGTTAATTGCCACTGGCCAAACCTAAAACTTTGTTAGTTTGAGTTAACAGCAAGTGACACTTTGAGTTTAATTTGACAATGACAACCTTGTGGTTTTCTATGATAAAGTGATCTAGCATTTGTTTATTCACTTGAGGATTTTATATTTACCTGAGCATTTATTAGTTCTGCAGGGTCAAAATCCATGGACACCCTTTGGTTGGTCAAGTCATATGTGCCTTTTGCAAAGTGTGGATCCAGTGCACTAATTTTGCTTCTTGAGCCATCTGATAGAGTTGATGATGCATCTTGTTTTCTCCTTTTTGCCCATGTAAAGGCATCGGTAGATCCTTGGACTTGTACAGGAACACTATAGCCATTACCATTAGCAACATTCACCATTTGGGAAGCCTCAGACATAGCATCCAATGGAGGCTTTGTGTGCTCTTTGTACATGCCTCCTCCTTTTCCCTTTGTAAGAAGTGTTTTACCTTCATCTCTATGAGCATTTTCATAAATGTTCTGCATGTCCTTCACAACGAAGGTGAAGTAAGTGTGTATGTAAAAATGTAGTGATCTTCAAGTGATGTAGCAGCATTCCATTGCAAAAGGAGTACCTCTTTTGAAGTTGATTTGCCGACATTGTTTGGTTCTTGCAAAACTTTACCGACCCATCTTTGCTGCCTTCTTGATGTTGCAACCTCTCTCATTTTATTACCTCCAGTCTTTTTCCTGAGAGTAAAGATCTAGACTTAGTCACATAAACATGAAATGAAGTAGTTGATTTTAGTGGCATGCTGTGATCAAGTACACTAAACAACAAAACCTTATCCTACTAGGTAAGGTCAACATATGGATCACATGAGTTATCAGGTATACTATCCACTTTAAATAACTTGCTTGGTTCAGATACCTAAATTTTGACTTGGTTAATGGTTTAAATCCTCAAGGAAGTTATGAGTATAGATAGAAAGAATGATAAACAAAATTTTCACTCATTGTTCTGCTATGTCCAGGACTCAAAGGGAAACCTAGTACATAAATCTAGGTGGGGTTTGAGGAGGGTAGAATAGATGTACACAACCAACAAAGGTTAGTTCAGTTGGTAAAGACTGGGCTCATATCCAAAAAGTTCGAGTTCCAAGATAATTTGTAAGTATCTTCGTAAATACTCATTGAGTCTGTCTTAACCCCAATAAGCTCTTGGTGAACCTCTGAACTCAACTCACCTAAACTTTTTATCCAAAATATATATATATATACACAAACTAATTCTCGCAAATGAAAAGGCTCTTTTCAAGATTTAAACCCAAGGTCAACCTTACCATTGCATCTAGACTAGCTCTCAAGAATAGGACTCAAAGTAGGAGAAAAATTCAATTACATAAACAAATATCTCCATGGCAATTTTTATGAATAGGGAAAACCATAATAATTTACCTGGATGAATCATCCCGACTTTTGACATCCATTTCTTTGCTAGGTGGATACTTTGGCAAGATTGATGGACTACAAGCAAATGGCTTGGTGCTGAAATACTGTAAAAGGTATAGCATGAAAAAAACTTAGAAATCAAGTTTAATTATACACAATTGGACAACATTAAGCAAACATCATAATAAACTAACATCTTTAGAATAACTGTTATGGAGTATATGCATAAACGTTAAGCAAAGATCATAACAAATTAACATCTTCAGAATAATAGTTACGAAGTATATGCATAGAACACCAACTTTTTCTCACAATATAAGATCATAAATAAGAATTCTTCTAAAAATGAAGGATACAAAATACATAAACAAAAATCAATGGAATTTACCTCAGACATTAAGGCAGATGAGGCAGTCCCTCGGTTGTTTGCGTCAATCGACAATAAAATCTCAAGTAGGTCTACAGCAGTTGCAGGAAAATCTGCACACCTCTCCCGAAGAGAGGTTTCGTAATTAGTCTGAGGTTTAAACATTGTTGCATGAGGAAGCTTAGTCTTTTTCCAGAACTCTTCAGGTGGAGAACCACACAGCTTAAAAATTTTGTGTAATTGTTCAACCTGTTAACTCAAGAAAAAAATACATGTCAAAGTGTGTGTAATGTTGATCTGATCAACAATTGAGATTTGTTACTTTTCCCTCTAAAGTGAGTTGCTCACTTAAGAGGAGCCGGATCCATACATCAATTATGAGGATTACCTCAGTTCTCCCCTTAAGGATAGGCTTCCCAAGAAAAAGTTCTGCAAATACACAGCCAACACTCCATAGATCCACTGATACTCCATAGGTGGTTGATCCCATCAAGAGTTCGGGAGGGCGATACCATAGAGTCACAACACGACTTGTCAACTGATGCTTGTTATTTGTGCTAATTGTATTTGCTAATCCAAAATCTCCTATCTTGAGAACACCTTCATTGTTCAATAAAATATTTGATACTTTAATGTCTCTATGCATGATACCACGCATATGACAATGCTCAAGTCCACTTAATAGCTGCCTCATGTAACATTTTATCTGTGGAGGGAAAACAATAAACAAGCATGTAACATCAAATGTATATAAGCGGCCTAACTTTTGAACACCCCAAAATAAATAAAGGTAAAAGTAAAATACACAAACATAGTTTTGTAGCATAAGATGGATGCTAAGTGAATCTTTGGATAATCATTTCAAACGTACTTTTGGGTGCTGAACGTACTTTTGGAAAAAGATACTTTTTGTATATTTTATTATGAACTTACTTTTGGAAGAGGTGCAACAGTTATCTAAACATGCACCAAGAGCGTGTTTGTTAAAAACTAGTTTAAAGTTAGCTGAAACTTATAAGTTAGAAACTAAAAGTTGAACAGATGGAAACTATAAGCTAGTTGATTGAGTTTGAATATAAAATGAGATATTTAGTTATTTGATTATATATATATATATTACTTCTAATATTTGAATTTATTTCTTATAACTTATCATCTTAAAAATTAGGACAATAATTTTTAAATTATATTATAAAGGAATGATGAATATTTGATGATTTTATATTATAAAGGATGTTGTAGTGACGAAGATTAATCCGTCCATGGTGGATGTTGTCACTATGTAGGTTTGAGAGTGAAAGATATGAAAGATAGAACTAGATATCATACTAAAAGTGACAAGGTAGGCAAAAGAGTTTATAAATTAAAAAAAAAAGGATAATAAGAATTTCAAGTAAAATTAGTAAGGATAAAAATAAATAAAAAATAAAAAACTAGTAACTTCTAAGCTATAAGCTAATTGAAATAGCTTATGAAACTAAAATGAATTCATGCATCAAATAAATTTATTTTCGTCAAACCAAATTATAAACTAACTAGAGTGACTTGGGAAACAAATTCTAAGTCTAGATTTCTATAAAGACACATATTTATAAGAAATGAAATGCCCTAACAAACCTGTGATTCAGTGAACACAATATCAGGACGAGACACTAGGCCAGCAAGATCATGCTCCATGTATTCAAACACAAGGTATATGCTACTTGATAGGCGGGAAGTGATTATGCCCTCCAATTTCATGATGTTTGGGTGGTCAAGCCTACGTAGGATTGTTATTTCTCTTGCCATGAATCTAATGCTCTCAGGCTGGAAATTGTCAAAGCGCACCTTCTTCAAAGCATACATCTTTCCACTTTCAACTTCACGAGCTCGGAACACACTGCTATATGTACCTTGTCCAATCTACACAAATGGAAATATTTCAAAACAACATCCCATAAATCCAAATTGGTTTCACCACATTATCACAACATGATATAGCAAATACAGTTTAGTACACATGCAATTACTCATTGTCATTGAAATAGTCTCTTGTAGCCTTAGCTCTAGTTTGACACTTCCATAGTGAAAAACAAACCCACCATAAGCTTAGCTCACTCAACTCAGTTACATTAAGTAATTTCATATTTTTAGTACTTAAATATAACAATTTTTTAATCAAAAATATTCTTATAATTTAAATTACATATAACCTAAAATTCCTGAGTATTTATTTTATTTTTTTATTAGAATATTTCAATGTTCTAGAATAATTTAACACAATGATCAACTTTTTTTGAAGGACTGTAAAAAAACCAAAAAAGACAAAAAATAACGACAGAAGGAAATAATGACATTTCTTATACACTAGACTAGTACACCGACATAAAACATTACAACTGAAAACCTTCGAGGTTGACAATTTTAAATTTAAAAACCAATGACTTTATCAATCCTATTAGGGAGGCACCACCCTTCCTAATTGTTCCAGAAAGTTACAAATTAAAATACACGACCAATGAATACACATTATTCACAAAATAATTGATCTCTCTAAAATTAAACCATATTATTAACCTTTGTATCAATTTCAAAAACAACATATTATTAGAGAGACTGAATGGAAATTTTGAATGGTGCAATGCAACATGCAATAAGCATCATAGGCACCAAACAAAAACTTAATACAATACTTTATAACTGGTTTTATATTATTCTTCCATTAAAATTGAAATTTCATCCCAACTTATATTTTAATATTATTTATCTATTAAAATTAAAATTTTATCTCGATAACCAACATAATAAATATCAACATTAAGAGGTTTTTTATAACTTGCTTAAAAAATATCAACATAAAATGTTGGCTTACTCAAAAAATTTGACAACAACACTAAAAGCATATAAAGTTGTCTATAGTTTTTCATCAACAAAATTTAAATACAATTTCATATGTGTATTTTATTTCCAGCTAGAACTAAAACTTCACCTCATTAATTCGCGTAATAAAGTTTTTTAATTAAATGAAACTCAAATTCTGATAGGAGAATGAAAAAAAAAAAAAAACTTATAAAAGTAGATAAAAGTTATATCTTTCTTTGACAGATGGAGAATAATAGCAAAAACACTTATGAAGACAAAGTAGTAGAGTACCTTCTCTAACTTTTGAAAAGAATCAGCTTTGAGGGGGATCCATCCTTGAATGGCTTCTGCTGCAGCAGCTGTGAGCCAAGGAGGCCAACCAGCTGCATTTTGTTCAGCCTCCACATGCCTCTGAGCCAACCCAAGCCTGAAGTTGAAAGACCCACCACTCTTTTTTGAACTATTCTTCTTGAACTTGTTGTTCCTCTCATCCTCCGAACCTGTTTTGGGTTCATAACCATGCAACCCAGAATGGTCCCTGGTGGAAGCAGGAACCGTCTCCGCAATGTCCACCATCGCCGGAGACGGAGAAAGAGCTCCGGCAACCGCATTTTTGGAGTTAATGCAACCCATTTTTTTATGAAGGGGAAAAAAATGGACAATGGTGATTGTAGGGGAGAGTTTCCCCTACATGACCACCCTCCAATGCGGTTGCTGCACCCTCAACAAGGGACTCAAAGGAGAGCCAAACTAGCCAAACCCAGAAGCAAGGGCATTCGGAATTGCAAAAAAAATGTGACTTTTTTGTGAAACAGAATAGCCCTTGTTTTTCTCTCTCTTCCCCTTTGCAGGGGAAAAATGGTGGCTTTGTTGGGGGAACAAAACAAGGGAGGAACCCCCCCTCTCTCTAATCCCCTGTTTTTGACTCAATGCAATTCGATCCAATCCTTTTGCGAGACACTCGGGGGAATGGGGGTGGAGCATTTTCAAGCGCGAAAGGGAAGGAATAGAAATTTGTGGGTCCAAATTGGGTCATGTCTTTTTTGTTTTTGATAAACAAAATGGGTGACACTTTAGATTTCGAGGGTGTGGTCGGTAAAATGGCTTATCATTTCATTTTTCTGTTTGTTACTTTCTTCCAAGCTTTGCTTCCATCTCTGTCCCATGCCATGCCATGCTGCCAATCATTACAACCATCATCGAATGTAGAATCCAACATCAAATTTAGGTGCATGTGTTTTTCTTCTTACTCTTTAATAAACACTCATTAGTCATTATGTATGCATATAACTTTTATTATTTTATTATTTAATATAATAATTTTAAAAATTGAAAATTATAGAGAAATATTAATATTTTATGTTGCCAATATTTATGTATATTAAGCTTATATGAGAAACTTTTTATAAATACTTATAAAAGAAAAATAAGAAAAAAATTTAAATAAATTTGTTCATAAACTAAAATTATTTTATGTATAAATTAAAAATTAATTTTTAGATAAGTTAATATGAGAGAATTTTTATAAATTATTTTATACATAAGTTAATTTTAACTTCTAAAAAAATTTATTTTATTTTATTTTCTTATATATTCATGGCTCACAAAAAAGTTTATGCATTGGAAGATAAATTTTAATAAATTCTTAAATGGTCTTTGTAATAATAAAAAGATGAATTTACTATTATTATATAAATAAATATAATTATCAAAATTGATTGTTAAAGTAAAAAATAATTTTAAATTATTATGTATGATAAATTTGTTAATTTCTATAATAATTAACTTAAAAATCATACTAATGAATTAATGATGATCATGATTGATTCATTGTGTAAATATTTTTATACTTACAATATATTAAATTAAACTCATAATTTTAGAAAAATATTTTTTTCACTTTTTTGAAGTGTATATATTTTGAGAAAGAAGGAAAAGGTAAAATCATGAATAGAAAGAAATAGATTCAATTCAAGAGTATATTAATTGTCATCACAGATTACCGATGGTAAGATATCTATTATTGAAGTGTCTATTAATCATGTGTCTACTATTTAAGTAACTATTTAATAAAAGTAAAAATTTAATTTAAATAGAAAAATATAAAAAAAAACATTTGAAAAATAGATCTAAAATTTATATTTTAGATAAGTTGTTAAGTTTAATATTCACCAATTCTGTTTATGTGACCTACCGTGCAATATTTTCTAATCTACATGATTGGATATAACTAACTTGTTTATAGCATTTGATACTTCTTTAATTTTGAGTTGAGTCGTTAATGTTATTATTGACCAATTCTCTTTTGTGACCTACCTTGTCATATTTCCTAATCGGCATAATTTGATATAACTAACGTTTTACTACTCAGTAAATAGTATTCAACGTATGACAACATATTGTTAAAAATAGTGATTTAAAATAAAATAAAATTTAAATATAGATTAAAATAAAATAAAATAAAATTTAAATATAGATTAAAATAAAATAAAATAAAACATTTTTTAAGAATGAAAAACATATTTTAAAAAATTATTGTTTTGCTACATCTTTAAGATAAAAGATATCCCTACTTTTTAATTTTGTTTTTGCGTCAATGCTCACTAATACTACTCTTTGTTAAAAAAATACTTTACAATTATTTAACAACTTTTAAAAAATCCATTAATCTTCATAAAATATTTAAATTTCTATTCATAGTAAGTATAAAATATTTTCCATAATTGTTAAGTCAAATTTTGCACATGTATATAAAATTATTAATATAAACTTGTTTTTAATCCTTATAAAATAAGTGAATTTCAGTTTTGATATATGTAAAATAAATTATTTGTTTTTTATCTTATAAAATTTGAAATTATTGATTTTTTGTTTTTAGGCTTCAATATATTTTTAGTTCCTCAAATTTAGAACACTTTTGAATTTGGTCTTTCAAATTAAAATTATTATTTTTTAGTCTCTCAATTTTCAGAAATTATTGGTTTTAGGGTTTAGGGTTTAAGACTTAGTCTCCCGACGTAAATGCCTTAAAGGTTTTTCTAACATGGCAAACAACATCTGATTGAGCAAATGACACATGTCTCTACTTAAATGAGGTGAAATTTTACAAATTAAAAAAATATTTTTTGTCCCTATATTTTTAAAAATATTTAGTTTTACTCTCTCACCTTGCGTGACAAATGGAGTATAAATCATCATTTGTTATATGTATAAAAACTCAATTGATGAATATTGGAGCGAAAACTTTAGGATTAACAATGTTTTTGAAGCTGTAATGATTTGTTCTACAAGATTACAAGGCATGAGGTAGATGCGACAAAGAAACTAGCACTTGAAGTTGTCGAAGAAGATGTCATTAAACTATAGACATTGTTGTGGAGGTACATGCAAGACACAATTAAGATGTAAGAACATATTTGTGTCTAGTTGTAGACCATTCATAGGAGTAGGTGGAGTCATCTTAAGACAAAGTATGGAGGACACTTGTTGATAGCTGTGGGAAAAGATGAAAATGATCGATATTTCCATTTAGTTATTGCCATCGTGGAGACAGAAACCAAGGACAGTTGGAGATGGTTTCTAAATTTGTTACTTGAAGATATTGAGGATATTAGAACAAATAAATGAGTCCTTATACACGTGACAAATAATTACTTGTGTTGGTTGCTATATAAGGTGGGAGACTAAAACTAGTTATTTTCAAAAAAAAAAGTATGGATTAAAAAAAGTAATTTCAAATTTAAGGGACGAAAAACAAATTAGCCCAAATTTGAGGGATAAAAAATATATATATTTTTTTAATTTGTAAAACTCCACTTCATTTAAGTGAACATACATGGCATTTGTTGAGTTAAACGTGATTCGCTATATTGGAAAAACCTTTAATGATATCAATGTCGATGGACTAAAACCAACCATTTCTAAAATGGGAGACTAAAAAATAAAAATTTTAATTTGGATGACCAAATTAAAAAATGATATAAATTTGATGGACTAAAAACATATTTAAACATTGTTTTTATTATTACGTGATATTCTTGCTTATGTATTTAACAAAAGGTCAAAAGTATCATATATGACACTCATAAGTATATGTAGCAATCAACACATAACACTTCTAAATTTTAAAATAAATATTATTTATATATCTTAAAATGAATGTTAAAGACCAAAAATAATAATTTCAAAATTTTGATAAATAAAAGAAAAATATTTTATAACAACCATAACCAAAATTTCCTAATTTTATAAAGAAAAAAATTAATTTCAAATTTTATAGAGATAAAAAATAAAAATAAAATAACATAGATCAAAATTAAAACTCATTTATCTTATAGATACTAAATATATATTTAAGTCTTAAAACTATTTCTCTCTCTCAAAAAAAGCTTCAATTGATAAAAAAAAATGACTAATGAGAGTTTTCTTAACGTGGCTTTTAAGAATTAAAAAAAAAAGTATTTGGTGCATTTTTCTTTCAGTAATTAAAATGATTTAATAGAGAATAATGAATATCATTTTGTTTTTAATATATATCTTTAGATACCATGATAATAAAACTAAAAAAAAAAAGACTAGTGAGAGATTTTGGGCACGCAAAATGTCAAAAGGAAAAAGAAACAAGATGGGGGTGGGGGTTAGGTAGAATTGAAATTGCATGAAATATGTGAAGAAATTTATTTATATACGTAACATTAGTGTATTGCTTACAACAACTGTTACAGTATTACTACTACAATGTCGTACAACAGAAAATGACAAAAAGTTTATTTGTACTGTTAACGAAAGGAGTTCAATCATGTATGCCAGCTTTCCCATATTCTTTGTCAACACTGCTGTTCGTATGTTTAAAATGTGGTGGATCATGTTCAAAAAATTATGGCAACCTTAAATAATGTGGTAAAAAGAAATGTGTTCAATTGGAGTTTTCTTGTATTACCGCTAAACTAAACACACTATGTATTAAGGAGTAGACTAAACCAGAATTTTTTGTTAGTTTATTATTCGACACAGTTCTTTAAAATAAATTAATTGAATCTCTACCTCTTACAAAATATGTGAAAATTTTCTGCTAATGTATATTTGAGGTCCAATTGTTGAACCTTGATTATTGGGTTAACCATTGACCTACTTTGTCTAATTTGGCCCAAATTCTTTGAAGAGGGTCCAGAACATTTATAAATTACAATAACTCTGTTCATACATTATTTGAAATAATTTTGACACCTATGAACAACTCAATTATACAAACAATTCCATAATTAGCACTCACAAAAGAAACTTTTACACACAAACCTAGAAAATAATACACATGCACTAACTACAAAGTTTCATAATTAATCTTGGCACCAAAAAAGGGATAGTAATGGAGAAGGGATCAACCACGTATTAGTGGTGACTATGATTTATACTATGATTTTCTCTTCTTTTAAGCGTAAATGCACTGATCTTTGGCCATTATTTCCAAAATCCATATCTTTAAGCAAAGGATGCTTTTCAGGCACTACTTTATAAGGCTTTAAAGGCATTGAATTGTAAGTAGCAATATTGTGGCTGCTTTTTCTAGTGCCCGGCACATCATGATTATGTTTTCCTTCATAGGTAGTTATGACAGCTTTGGGATCCATTGATGCTCTCTCAACATGCTTTCTCACATTGCATCCTGCACTAGTGCACTTGTAATAACTCCTGTTCATAGAAATTGAGCATAGAGAAATTAAATAGTTTAATAAGTTAATAAGCATGCATCTTCAGTATTAACAAGTTAAAAATCATCTTTGATAAGAATTCGAAGAAAGTTATATTAAAATTAACAAAACCTGAATCCTCAAGTGGTAATTATCTTATGATGAAATTAAATAGAGATGTCATGGTATGATCATGCATAAACACATCTCAGACAATGACTGGTGCTGAGAACCTCAATAGTTTACTCATGAATCCAGAAACAGTACCATAAGTTTAGAATAAGTGCAAAATATGCAGGCATATAGCAGATTGGCTCATGATGTAAGAATATTAGTAGAGTAAACCTCGGAAACAAGGTTAAAAAAAAGTTCATATTAGAAGAGGAACTGGTGGCATGAATAAAGAAATTCTAATTATTATGGCATCACAAACCATCAACATAATAGTCAAGTATCACAAAGCATCAAGATAATAGTCATGTCCAAAGGTTTTAAATTGCGGTTACAGTCATGATTTTGTCGTAATCCTTGACATTGCAAAAATTGCAACCATTTTTTAAAACCTTGGTCAAGTCTTGAAGACTTAGGATGATGCCAATTAAGCTCTAAGCTTGTTGGCATTTTTTCCTATTTATAAACCTAGAAAAACCAAACAAAATAAGGGAACTGACATTAAAATTGGAGATTTTCTTTTCTTTTAAAAATATCTCTTAAAAAGTAGGAAGTGTTGCTAAGTGATAAGACTTATGGTCAAGTTAAAATAACAAATTTCTCCACATCTTTAGGTAGTAAAGAAAAACATTGAATTTTTACATTTTAGGGAAGTAAATATTGGACATAAACTAGGGGAATCTACTTTTTACAATAGTAGAGAATTATGTTATGTTCCACCCAACAGTAGTGCTCTTTCTGACTCTCTTTTCTGTACTCCCACATGTTGAAAAGGAAAGAACTCCTTATTTTGTTATAGGAAGTAACAAATTGATCCTATGATTGGTCTGCTTTTCTAAAGCTGGCTCAGTAGAAGAAACAAAATACAAAATGAAGGATTCTTGCAGGTTTGAATTTGAAGTTTGATCAATTTCAAAGCTACTACTAAAATACTATTTATTTACTACAACTCACAATGTAATTCAATTTTTAAGAAAATATGAACCTTCTAGACTACAATTAATAGTGTAGCACAGAGGAATAGACTGAAGGATCACCTTGGATGAGGATTACCCTTTACCACTTTCTGCCCATACTTACGCCACCTGTACCCATCATCCAAAATATCAACTTCACTTCTTGTTTGCACAATGATTTTTGGTTCTGTGACAGTCTTGTGAGGCAAAGGAACTTCAGAAACCCCAACATCAGTGTTCCTGCAACACACAACTTTAGCTTATGTCATAAAGAACTACAACAACTGTGACAAAAAGGATTAACATAATGAAACACGAGTTTCATTTTAATTTCTATGCACCGTGTAAATTTACACCATCAACCAATAAAAATTCATAACATAAATGACTTTTAACATAAGTATTATAAAAATCAATAATTTTATTATACATTACATGTTAATTTGTGACTAAATAATGTAAAAACTCTTTATATGGTCAACGCATGGACTATTTTCTAATAAAGTGAACCAGTTAGAAATTATGATAAGTATAACTTTTAAGGTAATTATTATAAAGAATGTCAAATTATGATTCAGGAACGGTATAAGAACCATTTACATGATCCACGCATGGACTATTTTCTATTAAACATACCTTCTCTTAGGATTTGGCTCACTATCATCTTCCTCTTCTTCCTTAATATCTACATCACCCATGTCCTCAGCGTCACTTTGAACCCTAGCACTTTCATTTGAATCATTGTTGTCTTTAACATGCCTATATGCCTGAGGCTGTTCATGGTTATGTTGGCCCTTATAGATAATCTGAGTTATGTGACCATCAGAGGCATGCTCAACCTTTTTCTTCACAGGGCAATTTGGACGTGTACATTTGTAGTAGCTCCGTAGATCCTCAATACCCTTGACATGTTTCTGCCCATACTTGCGCCAGTTGTAGCCATCATTTGATATTTGAGTTTTGTATTGCTTATAGTTATCAGCATGATATGATATCTCTGATGCTTCTTCCAGTTGAGCAAGTCTGGCTTCTAACACAGATGGTGCCACTTTTTTATCTGAATTAGCATCATTCAGAGTAAAATGTTGTTCATTGGGAGGTGTTACTGAAGGAGGAGGATAATTAGCTTGCATTTGAAATTGTGCTAGGACACCTTGACCTGTAACATGTGCTAAAGCTTGTTGCTGGGACATCCCAAAGTGGCTCTGTGCATATATTGAAATGAAGATGTAATAAGAATCTCACACTTGAGTTAATCCACTCTCCTCGAGTCAACAAAAGAAAGAGGGGAAAAATGGTGATATTGGGGAGAAATTATTAGGTAATAAATTTTCTATATCCTACGAGATATGCTTAATTTAATTATATAATTGATTTTCATTTTCTTATACAATTCATTCACTTATCTTTTATTGGTTATATCTTTAGTCGTCGTAGAATTAAAACATCACTCTTGAGATTAAAATTAAGACAATCCTTAAAAAATTGTAAACTAAAGTAGACTAGAAGTAATCGTAATTATGACAGATTTTCCACTACTTTTCCTCAAGTTCAAGAATATCAGCTTGAAGTATGACAAACACAAATGACACAATAATATATGTAAGATAGACTTTAATATCATAGAATGTGAATTTGAACCTAAATTTTATACAACCAATTTGTAAATTTAGACTTTTTCTCCACTTTTTTTATATATATATATATATATATATATATATATATATATAATATTAGTTATATTTTTAATCAATACAAAACTAAATTATTATTTTTGAGACTATAATTAAAACCACTTTTAACATTACGTATGACCATGCACATTCAATATCGAAGAATCTAACTTAAAAAATTAATTTAAGTGAAATAAAATAATTACTTAAGTAACACATACATGAAGTATTTTATTCTACTCAAGGTAAAAGAATCCTTCGAACTATTACAATTCTATAAAACCTAGTCATCAATTTCTCATATTGGAAATACTTAATAACTTTGTTTGCAAAGGTTTGGAGCACAAATAAGTATTTTAACCATAAAAAGTTTGACAGAAAAATTTCTTGCACGGGGAAAGACAGATCTAAATTGACATAAAATTTAGGTTGTATTTGGCTTTTTCTTTATTTTATATTAATATGTTTTTAGTGATAAAAAAGTGGCATTTTGTAATATTACCAAATGCCACTTTATTTAATTCTATCACATTTCCTATTTTCAAGTATTTGACAAATCCAAACATCTTGCTTTCTCTTTGTTTTTTATTTGTACAATGTTTTCTTTTCTGGTTTTAGCTAAAGAACCCAGACAAAACTATCTATAGGGAGAATCAATTGTAGGGAATGAGTGAAAACTATAAAGACTAATCTTAAATCTATGAAAATTTAATATTCCCATTGCAGTAAATGGATTTTTGGTTAATAGAAATTATAGAAACTATAATATAAATAATTAAAATATATAAAACTGATTCTAGTTTATTCTATATAAAATGTAAGGACTAAATCATAAAAATAATTAGTAATATTTTGTACGCAAGATGATGTTATTGGTCACATCTTTCCACTGGTCTCGTGTGCATCAAAAATAACAAAAAGATTGAAGTGATTTTCTTCAATTAGACAAATTCAACCATAGATAAACAACAAGCCTAAGTGGATCGTGTGCATGAAAATATAACAAATTTTAACATTTGTAATCAATTTATTTTTTAATCTATATTATATATATTATTTGTAAACATTATTAAACTAATAAAAATAATTTTAACATTTTTAAAAATTAAAAGTTTTAAATATTTGTACTTTAATATTTTTATTATTATTAAAATATTTTTATGTAAATTAAATTAATTTTATGAAATAATTTTTGTTTTATATTTTATAAACATAATATTTTTGGATAACTAATTTTAAATAAAAGTAATTTTAAAAATAATTTATTAAACAAATTTTAGCTTAAAAAGATCTTTCAAGCTAAAAAAATAAAAAAAAAATAGATTATGCATTGACAGTATAAACTATCCAATATATATATGTAAGTTTGTTAATTTTTATAGTTATTTTAAAAATCACTTTCAATAATTTCTTATTAATTGACTGTATAAATTGTTTTTTACATTAATAGTTAACAATGGATCATCATCAAACTCAACAAATGAATTCAAAAAATAATATTTATTTTTTTTATTAAATTCTTAATTTTCATATTAACTTAAAAATATTTTTTAAATTAAAAATAAATTGAACCAAACATACACATTTCTAAAAGTGAAAAAAATAACTCGATTTAGCAGGCCAGTCTAGTGACCTACTAGATAGACTAAGTTAAACTCTAAAAAAAGTGGAATTTGACATAATAATTTTTTATTTTCTTTTAAAATTTAAATATATTCATGCAAAAAAAAGTTAAAGCAGTATGACCTAACAAGACACCGAGACCAAAAAAAAAAAAAACAGTTTATGTATATTTTGGGGGTAAGCCCACTTTTACCTCTTGATTCCTCGAGTTGGGCCAAACTACCCCTTTTGATGGCTCTACCCATTTCTGGTCCCATTCTTCCTTAAAAAAAAAAAAATCAAAACTTGACAACATCAAATAAAGCACAAATTTCCACAAGCTACGGTAACATTCATCTAAAAAAAGAATAGCAAATTGAATTACAACAACCAAACGCAATATTCCATTTACACAAGCTATATCATTAACACAATTTTTTTTTAAATAGCTAATTACTATCCTAGTAAATAGTTACTTTCAACTTTTTTTTTATCCACTATAAATTAATCTGTATTTTTAAAAAACCTCTCACTTAGGTGTTTGAACTATCAAAAAGTTGATTACATTAGTACGAAGATTGCAACACTCAAAGATGACCTGTATACTCTTGAGCTAGAATCACAAATAAAGTGTTATGTAGCATGAGAAATTGATTGTTATGTAGCATGAAATTATTTTAAAAAATAATTTTATAAAATGAAAAAGTGGGAAGAAAATCAAACCTATACTTAATTTTTCAATTATACTCTTAGAGAACAAATAAATTTACTTTATTTTTGTAAACATATCAGATTTTGTTTTAATTCTTTGTAATTTCTTTATTTATGATTTCTGTAATATAAAACATTTTCCTTTTTTGTCTTTCCATTGGAAAAATGTTTGCATATTCTATCAAACATGGCAATATCATGTTATAAGAATGTTTAATTGATGATGTAAAACGAATTCATGCAAGTATTTTTATAATGGAAATTAAAAAAAAGGTGTAGACATTATAATATTATAAATGAAAAAATATAGTGATTAAAATAAAAATTGATATATTTGCTAAGATGATGAAAAGATATTAACTAATATACGAACACTCGCTGCAGATTCGAAGTCGACACCTATCATCACTCTTTGTTATTGCCCATGATCTATATATAAAAAAATAAAAGATAATATTTTTTTATCTTAATTATAAAAAAAAAAATTTACTTTTAAATGTATTAGTTAATATTTTTTATATCCTTAATTTATTGTATAATATATGATGAATCATTTATTCATTTTCCACTCAAGTGAATACATTAGTTGAAATATTAACTATATAAATTATACTCGTTTATAGGAAGAATTACGACTTAAATTATTTAATTCTATAAATATTTTTTTAGAATAAAATTTAAATTTATAAAATTATTAATTAAAACTAACTAATTAAACTATTTTTTATTGATTTTAATAAATTAAAAAAGTATTACTACTTTATATTACTTGCCGGTAATGATTTTTTGACGCTCCACTTTTTCAAACACTCAATTCTCAGTCATTATTTTCATTTGTCTCTCTCATAGGGTATAAAAAAAAATCTAAACTATTCTAAAAAACCAAACCAAACCATAAAATTGAACTGTTTGAGAAAAAAAAATCAAATCAAACCGTTTTTACAATAAAAACCAGACCATTTTTGTAAAATAGTTCAGTTTGGTTTGATTTAAAAAAAAAAAACATGACTGCTGAACTGATGAAATCAAAGAGAACCATGAAAAGTAAAAATCAACCCATCCGAGAAAAACCAAACCAAACTATTTTTGTAAGAACCATTTTCATAAAGTAATTCGGTTAAATTCAATTTGATATTTGAAAAGAAAAAAAAAACAAAACATACACAGATCTATCACTTACTATATGTCAAATAGATTTTTGGGTGTCCAAAACTTATTTTGATTACCTATCATATTTATACTTGTCTCTTTTATCTCCATTCCTCTCTAGGTGTGGAAGGATATTGTTGAAAAATATTTAAAGGCTAAAAAAGCAATTGGGTAATAGAGGTAGTGTTACCTGTGGAGAGTTGAGGAAGGCAGAAGGGCTGAAGCCAGGTGGGATGGTGAAGAATGGGGATGGAGTAGTTGTAACCAGCAAGTTCGTAGATATACTCTGCTTCCTTTTTTGATATTCATTGTCGTTGTTATCATTGTTAGAGAAGAAGGTGATAGGCATATATGTTTATGGGACGAGGAAATAAGAGAAATGGAGATCGTCTTGTCTTGTGTTGGGTTAGTTTCAATTCTTTGACAAAGATTGTGTTTCTGTGCAAGCAAGCAAACGTGGATTTCAAAGTTGCCTTGCTATATATATATATTATCAAATTACTATGTCTATGTTAGCATAGTTGTTAAATAGTTTATTTTCTTAAACATATTAATAATATATGTTGAATTTCTAATTATGTGTATAAAATATACTTTAGAAAAGATAAAATCTATTTCCATAATTTTTATGGTTCATGCAAAAAAAATTACTTACTATTGGTCGGAGATATTTTATATATATATCAAATTCAATGAAGAGGTTGTGTTGGGGAAATACAAATAACAACATTGACTTTGGGTGTTGCCAAATTGATGCATATATGTATAATTGGAATTTGGCAGCAATTAATAGTAGACGTGCTTCTCACTTCCAACCAAGTTGCCAAATTGAATTCATTCATTATCACAGATTTCACTGTAACCCCACTTACACCAAGTTATCATTTTCATTTAAGGATTTTTTTTATATATAAAAAAAACAAGACAAAACTATATCGTGCGTGGTTGCTGCTGCTTTTAATTCCGAATCTTAAACTCTTTCAGGAAAAATATTATCTATAAAGTACTTATAGGATTTGAAGGTGATATGTTGAAAACCGTACATAATGCTATATTTACGTAAATCTTACTGATAATGTTATTAATCGATGATAATTAATCACGTCAAGAATGCCCCACAAAATTTGTATGCATGTGGCATATCTGATTATCATAAATAACTTTTCGTAGACAAGGAGGAAAGGAGATTTTTTTTTATATATATACACGTGCTAGAGAATTTTGATACTTCCAAACATAGTAACAGTTAATGGGGAGTGCTAACAATTTTTGGTGATCAATAAAACAATAAAACCTACAAATACCTATGTAGGCACTTGAACACTCAAAATTGTTGCTCACAGAAGTTGTCTCAGCCTGAAGTATCCACCATGTTTAGGGTGTCAAAATTTCCTTGATCAATAATATAAGTATATATAACAATTAAGTATCTTTCATCACTATAAGAATTTTTTTATTTTGTTACTAATTTTAGCTACCATTTAAATTAGTAGATAAATCTTAGCTAATTAACTATTAATTAACTAGAATATTATTTTTTCTAGTTAAATTGAAGTTATATTTATACTTCTTATTACTATAAATTAGCTAGGAAATAACTACAAATTTTGAAAAATTTACTACAAATTATGAAAATTTTACTACAAATTAACTAAGATTATTTTCTTAGCTAATTTACTACTTATTTTATGCTATCATTCAATGTTATAGTAATTTTATAGCTAATTATTTTTATTAGAAATTAATTACAAAATAACTATTAATTTTAAAATTAATCACAAAATTATTTTGTAGTAAATTTTAAATTTTCTAATAGTGCACAATAAAGAATTATATTTTCAAATCAAATAGAATTTCTATTCACTACAAAACTCTTCTTCTTCGGTTATATATTTGATAATCGAACTAGAGATAACTGATCAAACCTAACCATCTTGTGTTAATTCATATGCCAAATGGTAAAAAAAAAAAAAAAACATAATTGATCATGGTTACTTTTTCGCATGCAATATTTATGAATGATCATAATCTATATTCTTTCTTGCTTTAGTAATAATGAGTAGGTTTAATTTCTATCTTGGATATGCATGTTCAACCAATAAGCAGCAGTTCTAACTTTTTTTTTTTTTAGTTGAAGACAAAGCTAGCTCATCTACCAAACATGGACCCCAGAACACTTAATGGACATTACTAATTTAAATGGGTCAATTTCAATGGCTTATATAATTATACTATCCACATGACCACATGCATACATTGAGTACGACATATTATATAAGAATTTATTTTTGTGTCGGTCTATTTTAAGTGCAAAGTGGACGTTATATTTATTTATGTTCTGAAGTCAAAGCTTATGCACCAATTAGTTTAGTCTGTCTGTATTGTTTGAATTTATCATTTATCATATTCTTTAATAAATAAATTTAATAAAAATCTACAATAAAAATATATTACTAATTTTGTTCTTTCTAATCTTAGTATAAAATAACTCAATGCAATCATACATATAAAGTACAACAGAGATACTTATATGTAAAATTGAATAATTATATAGCTTTGTTTTATTTTATTTATTTGTAGTCATATTTAGGCGTACGTAGTTTTATTTACATATACGTCGTTATATTTATTTTGATATGTTAAATCTATATGCACAATTTAATGAAAAATTAAGTATATTTTATGCTACAACCTTAAGTGAATTTTTTATAACATAAAAAATCTATGTTCTTTTATAAATTATTTTTATATCAATATCAATTATAATCTGGTGATTTTTTTTCATACAAATTAAAATAAAATTTATTGATTTAAATATATTTTAGTCCTTATAAAATGAACATATTTTAATTTTAGTCTTTGTAAAAAAATTAACTTTTATTATTCAAAAATATGAAATTATTATTTTTGGTTCATGTTGTCATATAACATTAGTTAATTAATTATTTATGTGTTCAACAAAAGATAAGTAATCATATCTAGTGATACTTATTAGTATTTGCGATGTCATGTCAATATATGACACTTCTAAAAACTTTTATAGATCCTTGGAATGAATATTATTTATTTACCTTAAAATGGATATTAAAGATAAAAAATAATAATTTTAGATTTTGGATGGACGAAATTCAAAGAAAAAATATTTTACAAGGAGTAAAATAAAAAATTTACTCATTTTGTAGTAAAAAAATAATTTTAAATTTTACAGAAACTAAAAAAATATTTTATAGAATCAAAATCAAAACTCACTCATTTTATAGAGATTAAAAATATATTTAAAAAAAATATTTAATATAACATTAAGATTTAACTTTACTAATTTTTTTTACTCAAAACAATTATGTAGTTAATCTTACAATAAATAATTAATTAAAATTTTAAATACATCTCAAGGTGATATTCGTACATATGTATGTACAACATGCATTAATGTTTTATTGATATATTGTAAAAAAATTTATTTTACAACATATTAATATTGTAAAATGAAAATTAAAATGAAATAAACAAATTAAATTTTGCTAAAACATTAAAGTGAATATATAAAATTATATTCTCGCCATCTCAATTTGTAGGACGTTTAAGTTTTTGGCAGATGAATTAAGAAATATAATTAATATTTTAGATTTTATAAAAATTGTTATATGATTTTTTAATATATTTTATCTTTTATATTAATTAAATTTTCATTTATTTTTTTTAACTATAATAAATGATAAAGATATAATAAGAAACAAATATTTAATGTTTGATTAAGAGGGAGTGTAAGCCTCTCCATGCATTTTTCATGATATTGATAGATTAATACAAATGATATAGATGCACAAAACTTGTGAACATGGTTATGTAAAGGCCACTACTTATATACATGCATTGAATTTCAACATCTATCTGTCCATTCGACAGGAAAGGGAGAGGAATTTAATGTGGTTGGAAAAGACAGGGATGACAACGTAGAGGTTGAAAATAGAGACACAACATACACCATCGAGGAGGGGCCAGGGACCCACCTACTTGTTGCAGTGGGGGCTAACTTTTATTTTTAATTTTAATTTTTTTAATATGTATACTAGGGTAACTTTTTTTTATTTGAAAGTCTGACCGAAAATAATAACATTTAGATGTTATTTTTTAAAAAAATATTTAATTACTTAGTTGGTCGTTATATTTGTATAATTTTACGTTTTAGTATCTATAACTAGAAATTAATAGTTTTAGTTCATTTATAAGTAAAATCTTTTATATATTTGTATTATTTTTATGTTTTAGTTTATATAACTGCATAATTATTACATTTTAGACCTTATACTAATAAATTTTTTATGTTTTAGTCTTTATCAATTCATATCTCCTCTTCTTCTCTTTCTTCCTCTCTTCCCTTTATGGTTTCTTCTTTCATTTTTCTTTATCAATATCTCTCTACTCTAACTAATTCTCATTGATCATAAATAAGAGAGTTTTGAAGTTGTAAAGTTTAGACACACTTCTTAGATAAGACGAGGTAGTCTACGAGTTATGATTTGTATGAACATTCCTTGCAATGATAGAAACTTGGTACATGTTTTATCTTGGTTTATGTTTTATCTTGTTACATCAAACACTTGAAAATATAAAAGTTGTTAGTTAATTTATTTTTTAGATCACATATTAACATAACAAAGATGCATGCTTGTTGACACGAACAATAAATGAAATGCTTGAGTTGTAGGTTAGTTGATTTTTATGGAAAGAGAAGGAAGGAAAAATAGAGAAAAGAAAAGGAGGATAAACCTAAAGAAAGGGGAAGAGAAAAAAGAAAAAGGGAAAAAAATACAAGGAACACAAAGAAGGCATCTATTGCCAAAAATCGTCTTTTATAGTGCATGACATAAGTTTTTTTGTTTTCAAACTTTTGGAGGCAATTTCAATTTTGTGGTAGTGCTAGAAAACCTAAAGGCCACAACATTACACGGTAATTAACAACAATGACTAAAACATAAAAAATATATTTATATAGTAAGTGTATAAATACTTAAGAGTTTGATATAACAAGATTAAAATGATGTAGTAAGGGTTTGATGCATATATATCTCCAAATATTTAATCTTTTAACATTTTATATCTCTAAGCATTTTATATAATAAGATTAAAACGATGCAATCACTATAATGCAAAGTGTGCTCACATAAATTACTACTTACATGCTACCTTGAATATCATTTATTTATTTTAATAGTCTTTTTAATACATTATTAATTACTTATATGTCTAACCATAAGTAAATAAAGTTTGAACTTAATACCTTTTGCAAACTATCCAATTACTAAACTTCCATCAGCCTAGTGAGTTATTATTACTATTTAAAAGATACAGATGATTACATTTAAAATCAAATAACTATTTATATTGATTTGACAATTAAACTTGTTTATTAACCTCTGCCAATTAGACAAATTTATGAACACTATATTCACAACATGAAATTTTGGGACACGTCAACAAATATCTGCTCTTCTTATTACTATTCTTCCTATATTATTTTCTTTTTTTTTATTTTTTTTTCTTCTTGACATTATTTGTAAGGCTCGAATGTACTTTAGGTATTAAGGAAACGAGTACACACACCACTGTATAAACATTGAGAAAGCAAATTGGATATTGGTTTGCATAAACAAATGTAGGGAGGACGCATAATGGTTGCCTCTTGTAAATAATTTGACTTTCACATATCCAGTACCCATGACTGACCTCCAAGTTGATTGGTGGCGGTCCAATAACAATCACTTTTGTCACAATACAATATTTTTTTTTATTTACTAACAATTTGAAAGTAATTTTTTTTCAATAGTTTTTGACTAATATTATTGTAAAAGATGATAACTTAATAAGTAGCATCATTTATTCTAATTTAATAGATTTTTAGAACATAATTAATAAGATTTTTTCATAAAAAAAAATACAGTTAACATAAATACCAAATTTGATTATAAATTCACGAAGATTTTGGGTATAAATTAAATTGATTATTAATATTTATAAATTTAGGTCTTTAAAAAATGTTTAATTAATTTGTATATGTAAATATATTTTCTATTATATATTTTTGGATTTATGCAAATATTTTGATGAACTTTAATTTTTATGTATTGACTTTCCCGTTGTACTTGATATTTAGAGTAAATGGTATAAAAATTATGCAAATATTTGTAAATGTAATGACTTTCCCGTTGTACTTGATATTTAGAGTGCAAAAACACAATTTTTATGCTTTTTATGCCATGATTGCACACAGTAAGTAGAACTTTCGGTTATGATAATTGTCATTCCTGAAAGTCTTTCTCATTTTTTTCCCTCAGGCCTAATTCTGAAGATTGCTCATTAACAAAGTTTAATATTTTAATCATGTTGTCTATTTTTGAATTGGCGAATAACATTGCTATGCATTAAAATCTTTTGAATGTCCTCCTAAGTCAAAGCTTGTGGCAGGACAAAACACTTTCGACATAGGATGATGTTCTACTTCTTGGTTCGTTGATATATCAATATGCTTTCTATGCACTTGAGTCAAAACATCAACATATAAAATACCATTTGTTTATAATTGTTGGTTTGTTGTCACTAAAACCAATGAGTTGCATAATCTTAAACTAAACATTTTTATTTATAAGTTGAAATCCAACTAATTCTAACTAAATGTAATTCACTCCAGAAATAATCAAAGGAAGTCATAATGAGTAAGCAGTAACCACGTCAACAAAATACAATAAGTGCACCATGGGTGTACTAAACAAACTCAAATAAGAGTATAAGTAACAATGGCATGAACATAAATAAAAGAATAAAAGAGTAAAGAGAGAGAAAACACAAAAAAAAATTTATGTGGTTTGACCAATGAGACCTAAGTTTATGGACAATCAAGAGATTCTATTATTTTTTACATGCAGAGAATAAATAGTCTTAAATTTTTATACAACTCTTCATCTTCTGCGGCTAATTCACCTGGATTGTACAAAACCTAGCTCCATTTCACCTTCAAAATGAAAGAAAAGAAAACAATTAGAGTCTATTTCTAAAAATAGTTCTTCTCATTTGTATGTTTTAATGTTTAGAAATATGGTTGGTTTAGGATTTGTTTGATTTCCTTCTCACTTTTTGTTTTTAACAATTGTTTTCTAAAACAATTTCACACTATTTAGCAATCTATTCAGCAATCAATTTCCCATCCAAAATCTATTAAGTGTTTCAAAAAAAAAAAAAAACAGAAAGAACTGGTAGATGTTTTCCTTTTCCATGTTGTTGAAGTAGGGAATTCATATGTGATTCTGGCCACTCTTGTATATTTGTTCTATTGGTAGTTAGTGATTTTGAAGGTTCTCTTGTTGTTCTCATTGTGCATGGAAAGCACCAAAAGTTCCTTCCAGATAAGCACACAGGGCTGTTTCTTATTTAAATGTTTTCGAAACAATTTCATAACTTAAATTTAGAATAGATGTATCATATATTTATTACAAATTTTAATTATAATATAATTTATATATTTAAAGTATTTGTTTATTATAAATTTTAATTATATAAAACATTTATTACATGCATAACACGTGCTAAATAAATTAAAAAGAGAACAAGCCTTTTCAACATTAGTAACAACAGAATTTATCTCATATTTAATTTTGTAATATGAAGATAGTGCACATAAGTAAAAACTTGGCTATGCACATTCCCACATACCTGAGAAAATAGACCATATATAAAGAGAACCCCAAGGAATAGTGATATGCTAATAGAAGCATCCTGAGTCATTAAATTCAGTAGGTTGGATTCAATTACTTATAGGTTTAGAGTGAGGAAGCAAACACAAACGATGAGCTTACTTGAGACAGATGGCTTGTAGCAGAAGAGGATTTAGTGGATGAATTTTGTGGAATTGATTGTTGTGAATCCTGTGACCATAACAACAAAGGCAAAAGAAGATTGAAAATATAACCCAACTGAAAAATAACTTGAATCTTTTAAGTGTGTGACAAATTGACAATAAAATCAAAGCAAATAAAATGATATTGGATAATCAATTGTTGAAATGAAAATGAAACAAAAAAACATTTCTTTAATCAGTAAAATAGAAAGTTGAATTTCCGGTCTTCACAGAGAAAAATGTATGATGCAATTTAATTATGCCCAAACCAACTAATTGCAGTTATTTAATAAACTGCAGAAAATGGTACAATTAACCATTTGGTACTTACACTTTGTCTCGCTTTTACATTTTAGTCCATATACATAAAAACTCTATGTTTTAGTCTTTACACAAGCAATTTATTTATATTTTAGTCCATGTTGTTAGTTTTCTACAAAATAGAGGTATAAGAACTAAAACATAAAAAAATTACTTGTATAGGAACTTAAAAATTAGAGTTTTTAGAAATAGAGACTAAAATGCAAAGTCTAACGTTTAGACTAGTATAAGGACCAAATGATACTGCATAAAATTTAATAGCTTGAATTCAAAGTATAAAAGCCTTCCAAAGAAAAGAATTCGGTTGAAGTTTTACACCATGGAAGAGAATAACAACAACAACAAAAGTATTTTATCTCTAAGTAAAGATGGCTACATAAATCACACAACAATAATGAACTCGTTAAAGACTAAATTCTCAGGGAAATAATTCACTTTTGCACCATGGAAGACAACAAGGAAAAATCCTTGGTTAGAAATGATGTACAATGCACATTTTTCACTTGATCAATACAAAGCTGCAAAACATCATGGATTTGAAGTCAATTAAAACAGTTCTCCATTTATCCTCAGTCACATATAGTTTCATACATAATCAAGAAAAAGCTTCTGCACAGTAAAGATTCAGTATGAAACTATTACTTTTACCTCTTTCATGCACAATTCAGGCTGCCTCACAATATATATTTGGTCACCAACTGCATTTTCTTTATAATTATCTTGATTTCGATGCCAAGTCCATAATGCATATGTGGAATTCACAACCTGCAACAAAATAGGATGATAAAATTTTAAAGATTGTATAAATGAGAATTCATGGACTGTATCCATGTCATGAACAAATAGGAAAACTCAATGTAATATTATACAGCCACATACAAAGAAAAGTTTCGTACAAAATATAGCCAGATATTTTAGTACCTTTATGCACAACTTAGAAATCTATTTGTACATATACCTAAAGATGTTTAGTAAATTATTACAACAATAGCTGAACCTCGTAACTATTTTGAACGTGATATGAAAAATTCAACTCTCTTAAGGTTAATGTTAGAATATCTTCATAGTATTTGTGGAATCAATTGGAAGCAATCTCACAAGTTGTTTATTAATTTCATTATATTTCTTGATTTATTTTCAATCAGGTTTAGTAATCCTGTTGTATTAGTGGGTTTGGACTTGTACCAATAGTACTATACTAGTACTTGACATAATTATTAGTATAGATACAACCATTGTGTTAGTATTCTGTATCACATTATTACACACCATATCGGTCTAATTTCTTATTATTCAAAATCTAGATTCTCTTTTTTTCTCATTCCCTAATCCTAAAACTATAATTCTTAACTTCTAGCGAGATTAATATATGAATGTAATGGATTTTATCTCTGACCTTATACTTCATTTTAACTTGACCAAGGACAAAATCCACCACATTTCAGGAAATGCAAGTATCAAAATCACCAACTTTAAAAAGTATGGACTAAAACCAATTTTGAGAGATATAAAACATATTTTACCCTAATAATAATAATAATTTATTTATACATAGAATTCATCATTTAGCATAAAATGTGTATTAAAGATTTAATTAATAAACTTAAAAATAACTTAAGAAGAGATTTTATAAAGGTAAAAAAATAATAAAATTATAAAGATTTAAATAAGCTGAATTCAAGCTTCATAATTTTAAACAAAACCATTTCAATCTTTGAAATTTGACTTGTTTAAATAAATGAGTTAAACTTGATCATTATCTTTTTTTTCAACAAACAAACTTGAGCTTCAAATACTTAACACACCCAACTGTATGAATGATTCTAATTGATTCCATGTACCAAGGAATGCAGCAAGCAAATGATGATCAAGTTGCCGACCACCACTAAACATTGGGTAAACATCCTAGCACTATTGAAACAAGCACCACCAAAAATTATGACATTGGATGGATAAACTAAGCTATTAAGCTAACAAGACAAACATAACATCCAAAAGCCTATGATGATAATGTCCATTCAAAATGAAGTATTAATACATAGACATAGTACAAGAGTAATGATATTAGGGTATGTTTGGATAAACTTCTTCATAAACACTTAAATGAAAAGAAAATATAAAGAAAAAATGAAATAAGTTTCTCTACAAGTTATCTATATAAGTTCTTTCATATTAGCTTCTTCAAAAAACTGATTTTTAACTTAGTGTATAAATAATTTTAACTTATAAAGAAACTTATTCCATTTTTTCTTCTTATTTTCTTGTCCTATAAATGATTATAGAGAAGTTTATTCAAGCAAACTCTTATTCATATTCCAATGGAGAGGCTACACCAACAAGAACAAATCAATTAGTGATTGAGCTAACTGAACCTGCAAGCCGGTTACAATAGCAATAGAAACAAATAAAAAATAAAAAAGTTCACAATCTGAAGATTTTACCTCAAGTATGCCATGTCCAAAACTGCTTTCTCTAAATGCACTCCATTCAGGTTGTTTGTTCCAACAAAAGTTGCCTTTGGCAGGACCAAAGGAAAAATTTGAATGGCAAACTCCTCCAAATTCTGGTATGTTATCTCCGGCAGAAGGACACTTTCCAGGGTCATCTGCATGATCAACTTCTACTTTCTCAATATTTCCACCATCTCCAACAATTATGTAAACAGGTCCACAAGGGTCCAACGTGTAATTATAAACTCTATTCATTCGCTCATAAGCATGAACCTGCAAGATTTTATATAAACAAAAGGGAAAAAAAAAAACTACATATAAAATAAGCTTAATTTAAGACATAGCTCTTGCAGATAATTCTATCCCAAAGAATAACTGAAAAAACTCTGCAAAATTATACATCCATGAGATTGCTGGAAAGAAGATCTACATCATTACCTATTTTGACAAAAAACTTCCATAGGATAATTAAATTAACAAGAGAATAGAGCAACTAATGTTCATCTTCATAAATGCTCTTGTTTTATATTTTTAGGCAGGCAAATAATGTATTTCTCACATTTACCTAATCCTATAATATGTTAACAACATAACTCCGTCATAAAAAAAATAAAAATAAAATCTATGTAAAACTGCAGAAGAGAAATCTTGGATATTTTGAATGTGATGTTTACAAACTAATGTTCAAAGAGTAAGTTTAACTTACATGACCATTAAAAACAATGTCAACCCTGTATTGATAAAGAAGTTCTTCCATTTCCAATCTCATACACTCAAATTCTTGATAGTGTGAAGCATAACTGTTATACCAAGGAGAATGCCATGCAGCTACTAACCAAGGGGTTACACTACGGTCTATACTTTTCAGGTCTTGCTTCAGCCATGCAAACTGTGCACCTGGATTGAAGGTCCAGTGAAACACATCAAGTTCAACCATCTAAAATTATACACATTTACTGGTTACATAAGGTGAAATAAACTGTATCAGTTATCATTTACCAGTGCTATTGTAATCAACATATGCTCCCAACATGATAAAGTGTATGCCCCCAGCATCAAAAGAGTAGTAGAAGTTACTTTTAGAGCCACTTTCTTCTGCAGGAACTGCAAATCGTGTCGAGTATGATTTGAATGTGATGCCACTGGCTTGAGGCTCAATCTCATGATTCCCTTCAATAACCATCATAGGAACTTCTGAGGTCAAAGGCTCCATAAACCTGATGTTTTAAAAACCAATTTATTTTTCAACTAAATAATGATTTGTCCATCAACTATTTGTATTAGAGATTCTAATATTTCACCACCACCACCCTCCCCAGTATGTTTGTCTAAGAAGCATATGATGGATATTATTATCATATGCATCAATGCACAAGCCCAACATACTAATCAAATGAAAGAAAATGTAGTATAATAACAAGAGACACGATTCACATGCAATAATTCTTATAACAATTTATACTATATCATTTTTTTGTATTTATCTCTCTATCACATCATTTATTACATCACACATTTCTCTCTCCTCTCACTTTTTCTCTCTATTGTATAAATTGTTGTACAAGTAGCATTTTTCTAATAACAAAGCAGAAGAAACACTTAGCAAAACTTAGTCACTGTTTGCTAATATTTTCAGGTTGTTTTAATAAAAGGTGTTACACAACTCTGATTTTCAAAACTGTGAAGTATAAATGCCTATCCATCTCCACATCTAGACAGAGCAAAATGGAAAATTTCAAGTTATTGGTTTGTTCAACAACATACAATTAGATTAGTATGTTTCATCTAAGACCTGATTACAGAAATTGTCACAGAACTCAGAACTTCAGGTACCTTACCTTCCCCACCCATCCCATCGGGGTTGATACGTCTCTCTAATAGGAGCATCTGGAAATGCACACGAATAACATGAAGCTCCCTTTCCACCAGTTGTAAGATACTGATTTGCATATGATAAATCTCCAACCATTAGAATCATTGAAGGATCATTGTGAAATAGATGATCAATAGTTGATGTAGAATTGCTTGTGAGGCCCAAGTCTCCAATAACTGCTATTCGCGCTGGATAATTATTTGGACTAGGTTTTGCAAAAGTCTCAAAAAAATGCTCTTGGCTCATGGCTGGAATAGAACTATCCCCACATTTGTAATAATATCTGGTTCCAGGTTCAAGACCTACACCAAGACAGAAACATCTCTGAACTTTCTCCAAACTGAATAACAAATTTGAGTCATTGTACTTATTCACTTGATACCATCCTATTTGTTTTGATATAGTGATTCAGAAATAGCTCTTAATACATCATCATAAAAATCCTATAGTTTATATCTATACAGAAAATAAGTATCATCAAGCATTTCATATTCTGATACTTTATTTCAATTGTGCTTTTTAACAATAAATGATTAGATACTGTAATATGATAGGGAATATGATTAGAAGAGTAATAAATGAAGAATGTAAATGGTTCTAGAACTGAGCAGTTTGAAACTGCAATGACCAAAGTTATACATATGCCATAACTCCTGACTGGAATGCATAGCATACAGAAAGAAGCAAGGTTTTGGAGACCACAAAAATAGAACTTTCCATTAAAAGAATTCTATCAAAAGAACTATCTTTCACATACTTATTGGACAAGTAAATAAAAGTAAATTCTTTTATGTCACAAGGCAAACATCAAACTTTGAGAAGCATTGCATCCAAGAACTTAAGATACTCAACAATAACAACAACAACAACCAAGTCTTTTCCCACTAGGTCAATCATGTGCCGGTTAACGAATCAGACAATGTCACAATGTTCTATCATAAATCATGCCTATAGGAACATGTCTACATAGGTTCTACAAAATCAACCATTGGCATGTTCCTTGTCAGTAATCACTGATTCCTACTTAGCACCAAACACTACCCTCCATTTGAGCAGAAATCCAAACAAGAAATAACTCAACATACCTTTGAGTTTCACATGGTGAATGATACCAGAGGTGTAATTCCATAGACCTTCAAAGGGATACAACTGACTATAAACAACAGAATCACCTTTTCCAACACCTGTGTACTTGCCACTCTCTTTCCCATACCACACCTCACTCCCAACAGATGCAGGATCTACGGGGGTCACGTTGAGGCCAATTTGTGCATCCCCTTATCCAAAACCAGACAACACAACAAGTATCAACAGCTTGATGCTTTAGAATACAACACCATAAACATTAAAGAAATACACTAAAAATTTTACATGCCCAACCAATCAGAAACTATCATTGCCATAACTTTTAATATCAAGGTTTTAAATTGCAGTCACAGTTTCATTGCGTTTCTTGATATTACGGAAAATTGTAGACAAATGTGACTGTAGACATTTCAGATACCGCTTTTTAAAACCTTGTCTAAGATACTTACAGTAAAACTCAACAAATTTATCCAACATATTGATTTTATGACTATTTACTCTTAAAAAAAAATAATTTTTTTGGAAATTGTGAGGAGAGGAGATGAAGTACCAGTAACCCAAGAAACCCACATGGAGGTTGGTGAAGAAATTGCAAGAGCAATTTGTTCAGGGAAATTTGAAGTGACATTCTTTTTGAGCCTTGGATGAGTCATAGGCAAGTCATCACTGCCCCGTCTCAGTGATGGATCGAAGCGGCGGGTCACAGGGTCAAATGGGCCATCGAGAGTGGTGGGAATGTGAGTCTCAGTAACTGCCATGATGATGTTGCTCATCACCAAAACCATGGTCAGTGACATGTAAAAGGTAGTGCAGGTTTTCATTTCTGAGACCAAGTGAATGAATGAATGAACTGTTTTCTGTCTCTGAAAATGAGGATGTTGTTGTCTTGTTATGGGAAATTAAACTAACTGTGAACAAGGTTTATCATCGAGGTGTAACTGTAGAAACTTCAATATGAAGTTAAATAGTTAAGTATCATGTGCTATGTCTATGTTCTTGTTGTTGCCTTGTTGGCACGTTAACATTGGCATCTCCGTTCTATATTAGTGGAATATGCTGTTTTTGAGTTGCTTTGTTATTTTGTTTTTATCCTGTTTTATCATTAAAATGTTTCAAATTTTGAGTTACATCCATTCTCAGTATAAAACTTTTGTTTTACCCATTTAAAATTATTATTATAAATTTATTATATATTATAATTTTTCTATTTTTTCTACATATTATATATTATAATTTGTAATTAGATTTGTGTGCATGTGCATTTATATAGTTTATTCTAAAAAAAAATTCAATCTAATTTTATAGTGTATATTTTCATTTTCCATAATATTTTGAAATAAGAAAATAAGTTATACAATAACAATATAAAATAATTTTATATTATCGTCTAATTATAATATATTGTATAAGGTAAGTTTATCAATTTTTATAATAGATATTTTAAATATCATACCAATATTCATTTATAATTATATGACAGTATAAAATTGGTTTACATGGTTAGAACATAATAATTAAATTATTTCAAAATTTTGATTTTAATTTTTATAAAAGTTTAATATATTTATATTTTTTATATTTATTAAAAATTGTGTAATTTTAGTCTTTTCTCTATTAAAATATAAGAATTAAATTTTTATAGAAACTAAATTTTTAACATTTTGAAATATTTTAAGGAAACTAAAATATATTTTACCCTAATTTAAAATAAACCGTGATTTTGATTTATTAAAAAAAATAAAGACACATTAACTAGTATTAACTTACCATTACAATTTCAATTAAGCATTTTTTTCTGAGCATTTGTGTACTTGTGTCTTTCTAGTGTGGACAGTCTTGCCTAAAATCTAGAGTACACGCTGATTAAATCAAGTTGGACCAATCATTATGTAAGGATTGAAATGAATAGTTTTATCTTTCTACCATGTTTACGGAAAATTGATGTGGTACCTAGAGAGTAAGGATATTCTATTGTTAACACTATTCTTTATTGTTGTTTTTATGACCAATATTTTACAACTTACCAAATATAATTTGAAGTTTAAAATGATTCAAAGATCATCTCGAACTGTGTTGTTACCCACAAATTAAAAGGTGAATACCTAAATTAAATCATTTACGGGAGTAACAATATCTTCCATTTGATCCGAGATTTCATTTTCTTCACAATATGAACTCGAATTTGATTTGTTTAAGTTTACCGAGTATTGGATTTTCTTTTACTATTTGAATAAATTTTTCCATAAATATTTGAAAAAAAATAAGAAAAGATAAAATAATTTTTTTTATAATCTAAAGTTAATTTATGCATAAATTAATTTATAAAAATTTTCTCATATTAATTTTTCTAAAATATATTTTTAATTTATACATAATTTAATTTTAACTTATAAAATAAAATTTTGTATTATAAGTATTTACAAAAAAAAATTCATCGAATCTGACGATAAACTATATTCCCACCTAAGGCTAAATAAATATATTGAGCAATCATATTCAATCAATGGCTGCAAAGAGAAATATGAGTATTTATTACATGGGTCATCTTCAAACTCAACTATTTGAACCATTTCTGAGAAAAAGACAACAGAGGATTCACAATTTGGTCTCAAAAAAATAAGTAGATGAGACAGCCAAGCCTTGCACATCATATGTGCGGACAAGTCTTTGCCTCTTGTCAGGTGTCTCCAACCAACAGAACTCTAAATGGAACGATTTTGATTCTGCCACACTTTTTGCTACATCACAAGGGCATCCCATGTACATGCCACCGGGTAATAGTATCAGCTGATAACCTCCATCAAATGTAACCAAATGGTCTGATATTGTGCCAGTCCAATGCACGTTGGTAGTAACATTTTCCCCATCAGATGTTGAAGTAACATCCTGGTATCCATTAACAGAATCAACAAATAAAATGTTAGTTAGCAGTTAGTTATGATACCCAGTAGTTAGTGAGGAGTTGTGAGTAAATAAGTGGGGGTTGAGAGGGAGAGGTTGTCTTTGGATTTGGGAAGTCTTTGGGAGAGAACCATGTCTCTTGAATACTTGAGTGTAATACTGATTTTCTATCATTAATTTCTTTTTTTCTATAATTCATCTACAATTTGATCCAATTTGTATAAAAAACCTCTCATATTGAGAAAGTGGTGTTAATTTTAAAACATCTTATGGTCTACAACATATGAAGGTAAGGGGAAAAGGACTCTAGTTGAGACAAATAGAAGAAATTGTTTATTTATTTTTTTTTATAAACCACAGGTATCTTCTAAATCTTGTTTGAGTCAAATAGACTTACTATGGATGACAAATCTTGTTTTATATCTTTTAAATATATAATAAAATTGTATATCTAGAACTTGAATTCAAGACTATTGTTAAACTAAAACAACCTTATACTACCAATTGCAGATGGAAAAAATTCCACCATATAAACAGGCCATTGCAGCCTATGGTGCCACCATAGCAGGCCTCCCTTCAGAAATTGCCTATGGTGGTTGGCAAAATAATCTGTCACGCCATTCCATCATGGTGGACATGGCACGCATGGCTGTTGAACCATTTAACAACACTGGTAAAGAAATTGCTTGTTTATCAAACATAGTACATTATTCAAATCAAATATATATCCCAAGAGCCTGAAATGGTGGGGGTGATGAAGTGGACGGAAGAGAATGTGTTAGGTAAGCCCACTAGTAGTTAGTTACAATAAGTAGCAGTTAGTTATGATAGATTAGTTAACCATTAGTTAATTAAGAGTTTTATAAATAAGATGGGGTTGAGAAGGAGAGGAGTTGTCTTTGGATTTGAGTAGTCTTTAGGAGAGAACCAGATCTCTCTCTAATACTTGGAGTGTAACACTATTTTTCTATAAATAAAGATTATTTTTTGATCCAATTTGTATCAGAATGTCACTCAATAAAGATCCTATACGCCCCCACATAATAGAACTGACAAGGCAAAAGGACATTAAAAAGTAAAAAGGCTTAATAAAAGATCTTCAAACTGAAGAGGTAAAAAAGGGGCATAAAGAAAGCATCGTGTCTTTTTTTCACAAACTAATAGCATAATTCAATGCTTTAAGAATTCTGTTAAACTACAATTTCACTATGCCTATTCGACTTGAGTTATTAAGTTGTAAAATACCTGAATTAGTTGGCCATTGTCATCCATCTCATGTAACACAACCGTATCAGCATTAGCAATTGTAGATCCATATACACCACTTCGTTTTGTAATGGAATGACCTTTCCATTTACCAAGAAAAGGTATAATCCTACTCTCCACATCCTGACATGAATTCAAAACGAATGAAAGAAAAGGTCATAAAAAACTAGAGACATATGATATTGTCCTGCTGCTGTCAAAAATTGATAGAACTTTCAAAGAAAAAACTCCTTTACAGATATATTTGCACTAGCTTGGGTAAGGGGTTGACAAATCCGCAGTAACACACAGAAAAAGCAAAGTTACACATATCTTAGGTAAGCTCACCCTAGAACTGTCAAGTAGAGGAGGAGCGCCATCACTTCTTTCCTCTAGGAAGACTATTAGCATATCTACAGTGCCTTTTGGCTCCAAAATGTGGAAGGCTCTTGCTCGCATATCTCTCTGTAGAGAGTACAGGCAATTCTCACATACAACAGAAGGTCGCCGAGAGGGAAGCTTGAGATTTCTGTACCATAAGGAAATGTAAAGAATCTAAGGCATAGACTATAATGTATGCATATTAGTAATTTAGTATGCCTTCTTACTTTCATGATGGTGCTCAAAGGTCAAATCACTCAACAATAAGCCCTTCAATTCAAACAGGAAGAGGTTCTCATTATTAATTTAAGGTAGTAAATGGTTTGTAATTTTGCACATTAGGCTGTTAAAGATTAAGAGGGTAAGTGGAAAACCAAAGAAAATTTCAGGAGAAACCATTGAAAAAGATCTTCCTTTAAATGGTTCTACAAAAATCTTGGTTTTTGATAAAGCTCAATAGTACCAATTCATCAATGTGCAGAATAAAACTTGGTTGTTGCTGTCAATGATGTTATAGGATGTTCCAGATTAATCAAAATGGCATTCAATCCAAAGGTTTCAAAGTAAACAAATGATAAATATATTATTAAATATAATTAAAGAAACAGGGTCTGTAAGATTTCTTTCCCCACTTTGTCTGAACGACCATAGATTACTAGCATCAAGTCCTTATTTGAGTTAGTTTCAAGAGTTAGACAGCATAAAGGAAAATATGTTGGTAAAACAATATGATGTAAACAATCAGGCAACACCAGCATTTTTGTACACTACTTTTAAGGCAAAATGATGGTTCCTTGAAAGATAGATATATTGAGTTAACAGGGATGTAGAAATTCCATTTTAAAGGAAATTTACTGACTTAACCGTGGACTTGGTTCAACAAAAGCAAACAGCTCAGAGAATTCATTTAAGTATTTAAATTTCCTGTTACCGAAGGTGCTTAACACACATGCAACACACACCAAGGCAAATAACATTTTTATGTGTTGTAAAAAAGTTATTGATAGTTTGAGTCTTGGAAGCAATAATAGCATAATTTTGTCACATAACAGAGCTATAGAAATTAGAATGTATGTTAAATTTACAACGTTAAGCAGGCACCTGGTTTAGCAAGTGTATTCTGCTGAGATTTCAATTGAAAATTTGAATTTGCCATTATTTTAGATTTTTCTCCCTTGCTCTTGCTTAGATTTCAAAATTTCTGAATGTTTTATGATCACGTATGAAGTTTTTATCTTTACATTTCCCTGCTGAGATTGCTCGTATGTATCTGTATTGTAAATTATTTTTCAGTGAGAATACAAGGAAATAAAACTTCACATCAAGTTGAAAATTACTATCATCAAGGGCAATAACAGCAGAGTCACATTTCAATATTGATGTCTAATAATTTCTTTCACTCTTTTTTATTGGCTTTTGCAAAGACACCTTCCTACTCCTCCGTTAGCCCCACCATGCTCCTCAGATTACCACTTATATTATGCATGTTTTGCCAAACTGATCTGACAAAAAGTATTTAGCAAGTTATCTCTATGCCATGCCACATGACAATATGAACATGTGAAGCACGTGCTATTACTATATCCACCAAATGCAGCCTTGATTTCGTTTACTAATGTGTGATAAATGTTTATAGGACAGCAATTGTTATACTTCGCCAAATTAGAAATCAATCAAAGAGTGCTAGTTGATCTCTTCTAGGAGAAAAAAAGCATTTTACCTAGGTGATTCTTCACCAGTGTCATCTTCTCCAAGAACACCTTGCCTTAATACCGTTTCCAACATGCCAGCTGTTTGGTACCTCAGTGCAAATGCTCTCTCAGATGGGAAAAAGCCTATCTGCAAACTAATTGTGATGGATATTGTAAAGAAGCAATGGGATTGCAAAGAAAGAACCAAAAAGTTTAGAAAAATGATGGTTTACACTCCAGTTCAATTTTCCAGCATAAGAAAAAAAGCTCACTTGTTGATATTTGTCAACAGTAAACATATTGGTTTCTTTAATTTTGTACTCTGCCCATTCTGCATCATTTTCATCTCCAGAAATTGAAGTACTTGATGAAGGCTGTTTAGTATACAGCCTGCAAGGAGCAACAGCTATACAATTTACAATTTAAAATAAAAATAAAAATAGGAAACTACAGTAAGTAAGATAAGACGTCATTAAACGTTTTAAGCAAGCTGATGATGAACAAATACTACTCAGATTCAAATGGTTTAATATAATCGGGTTACAGTTTAGTAGATTCAATCCATTCTCCTTATAAAGGATCATATCATAAATCATAAATAGTATATATTTAAGGAACTGAAAAAATTTCAGATGCATTTGGTTTATTTTCACTGATATGTTTTTACTAACAATAAAAAAAAATGTCATTTATTTTCAAATTTTATCCTGCCTTGATATTTTTTAAAAGAAAAGAAAAGAAGCATGTTGATAAGAGTGAGAGAAGGGTTGGTTACGTTTGGATGAGACTCATGAGTTCATCTTCCCCATAAGAGCTAGCGGAAAGCTTGGTACTCAATTGTTGCAACATATTCCCACATGAATCAAATTGCTGCAGAACACAGAGGAAAAGAATGTCACTGAAGAAAAAAAAGAGATAAATAATATATAAAAAAAAAAAATTAGGCATAGTTGTTTAAGTACTTTTCCTATTGAAATTTCGACTTAATAAGTACTAATAATCTTTAGAATTTAATATGTATACAATGTCACTATAAAAAGTTGTACACTGTTCACTAATCATAAATCAAGGTAATTACAACGTTTAAGCCTTTAAGGTAGTTTTTGTGAAGCTTAACAAACTTAACATTCATTATTAATTTGTGATTGAATAATAGTGTAAAATATGTATACATTGTCTTTAGAGTTTAATATGTATACATTGTCTTTACATTGTCAATGCATGGACTGATTTATTCTAATTTTTACTAGTTAAATTTCTATAAAATGTTGGTATAAAGTTTTGGGTAAATCACCCTTTTGGTCACTGAAAATGTTAAACACAGTCACAACTAGGGTCCCCAAAACTAAGGAAATTCAAAGTAATTTACTGAAATTGCTGGTTGTTTAGTCTAAGTCTCTAACCTTAATGACTTCCTGTCATTTTAATTTCTAAACATATGTTAATATTATCACTTAAGTCACACAATTATGTTGATTGGACGAAGGTGATAGGTGGATAGCAGTTTCAATTTTTTTTAATTTTCTTAGTTACAATAACTTATTTGAATTTTCTTAACTTCATAAACCAAGGTGACAAACGCTATACACTTTAAATAACCAAAATGACAATTTACTTAAATAAATTAATTTGAATTTTGTCATAAATGGTGAAGCATGGTCAAGTAATAAAAAATAACGATTGCTATAACTTTATAACTTGAACAAACTTAACAAACAAGTGAAATAGTAATTGGACAATAACATGAAAAACAGTAAAATAACTGAAACTAAGTATAGTCCAAGAAAGAAAAGGGGGTTGAAATGTTACATAGAAAGAGCCGTTCCACTTTCCGGAGTTAAGGTTAATGAAACGTCGCAGGTTGTCGATGCTCATAGCGGCTTCTCCGACAGTTGGGTAGGAAGAGGAGGCTCTGATTCTGGTAAGGGAGGAAGAGAGAGAAACGGAGTTTGGGTTAACGGAAAAGAAGCGAACGGTGTTTATGTTAAGGTTTGGGAGGGAAGGAACCCAAACACAACACTGAATGGAAGCCATTGTTAGTGTCTTTCTCAACTCTCTAAAGTGCCACCAAAATCCAATTTATGCTAACATTTCTTATCTCTTTCACTCACCAAAATCAAATCACTGTTCAGACATTCACAACACAACTTGCTTCCCAAGGGAATTTGGCCCATTGGGCTCCACTTGTTTGGCCCTTTTGCCTTTTCATTTTATTCTAATTGTATTTTTTTTAATTGTTATTTTAAATTTTAAGTAAAATGAGTATACCGATTATAAAACATGTTATAAGGGAAGAAAACGAAGATTAGTCATACAAATTCTATACCAATACTGTGGTGACCCAAAAAAATGATTATATTGATTTTTTTTAGCATTTTAATTTTAAAATGTATTAAATTTTATTTTAAAAAATTGAAAGTAACTTATAAATCACTTTTGGAAAGTAATTTTTCAAAAAAAATGTTTAATTTACGGTATTCAAATTTTGAATTCTATGGTCTATTAAATGCTCTTCCGAAATTAAATTTTGAAAAGAAAATGTTTAACACGGTTTAAAATTAAAATTTTGGAATGGTTTTTAATACTCTTCCTGAATTTTAATTATGAAATATATCAAACATTTTTCAGAATTAAAACTCTAATAATTTATAAATCATTTCTGAGATTAAATAATTGTTTTGAAACAACAGTTAAAAAAATATAAAATGTGTAATGAAATTAGTAAAAAAGAATCTTCAATTCTTATGGATAAAAAAAATTGAGTTTCAAATATGTTTTCAATTCATGCAAAATAAGTGATTTTTTTATTTTAGTTCCTATAAATTTTTTTGACCAGTTTTCATCCTCTAAGATTTCAATTTTTTTTTATCATTGTTATTATGTGACACTTGTTAGTCACATATACCTTTAAAGAAATGTTAAGTGTCCATCATAGATTATATACACTAGTGTATGTAGTATCATGTTAACATATGATATTTTCAAAAAAAAAATTTTAATCCTTAAAATAAATGTTATTTATCTATTTTAAAGTGAAAATTAAGAACTAAAAATATATATTTCAAATTTTAGCAAGATGAAAATTAAATAAAATTTTTTTATAGGAATCAAAACAAAAAATTTACTCATTTTATAGGAACCAAAATAAGTGATTATAAATTTTTGAAGGATGAAAATCAATCAAAAAATTTTACAAGAACCAAAATCAAAACTCACTTATTTTACATAAACTAAAAATATATTTAAGTAAAAAAAAATTAGTAAAAGTATAATTAGCCATAAGCAGACAGGTGAAATCAAATAAGGGTATACGGTAGATTTGAATTCCGCTTGCAATCTTAGTAGCGGAAATTCTAATGCTGTTCAACGAAGAAGTAACAAAAAAGGATGCTTCTACACAAGCATCTCTAATGTGATGTTTTGCAATGAAACCTATAAGGTGGATGAACAGACATTATGTGTGTGTGAGGAAGAACTATATATTAAAGAAGGCACAAACAAAAAAGAAAGAGGAGAAAATTTTGATACGCCATTGTTTATCACATGCACCAATACACTAATGTATATATATAAGAAAAGAGAAAAACTAAAAGCTCCAATAGACTAACCAAACCAGTTTGTAATAACCATACTAACTATACTAACTATTATTAGTTGAGAAGCTTTCATATTATTAGTTGAGAAGCTTTCATATTATCATGTGAGAACAAGAGTTGTAATGTTGCAATTTTGTTCTCTATTTTATTTTAAATTATGTTTTTCATATGCCATTTTTTATAATAATTTTTACACATTTATTTGTTATCTTTGTCTGTTTTTATTACATAATTTATTTTAGACTTAAATATGTTTTTAATCTTTCAAATTTATGTTATTTTTTTTTTACTTTAATCCTCCAAATTAAAATTCATTTTGTTAGTTTCCTAATTTCAAAAGTTGATGGTTTTAGTTCCTTAACAAAGACGTAATTAAAGGTTTTTCTGATGTGACAAATAACATTTGACTCGGTAAATGTCACATGAGTTTACTTAAATGAAATAAAATTTTACAAATTAAAAAATATATTTTTGATCCCTCAAATTTGGATCAATTTGTTTTTTATCCTTTAAATTTGAAATTCCTATTTTTAATCTTTATATTTTCAAAAATAGTTAGTTTTAATCTCTCGTCTTATGTGAAAAACAAAATAATAGTAATCATTCTTTAGGTATACATATACTCATTTATTAATTATAATATTCTCAATGTCTTCAAGTAATATAGAAACCATCTTCAATTGTCATTGATTTTTGTTTCCACAACAACAATAATTAGATGGAAATTTTGATAATTTTCATCCCTCCTTACAATTATCAACAATTGCCCTTTATACTTCGTTATAAAATATGACATTTTATCTACTCATTTCCTTTAAATGATTTACAACTAGACACAAATCCTTTCTTACATCCTTCTAAGAACATGTAAAAGACTCCAAACCTTGTTGTACATGAAGTGAAGGCTTGACTAATTGTATCTTGCATGTATTTCATGAGTTACTTCTCTTTAGCTCAACATTGTACCTCCATATCAGTGTGTACAATTTAATAGATCTCCTTTGACAACTTCAAGTGTTAGTTTCCTTATCGTATCTACCTTATGACTAATAATTATTTCAAACAAACCATCTCAGGTTCAAGAATCTTGTTAATCCTAATGTTTTTCCTCTAATATTCTTCGATTGGGTCTTTATACAAATAATGACTTATACTTTGTTTATCACATAAGACAAAAGACTAAAATCAACTATTTCGAAAAATCTAAGGACTAAAAAAAATAATTTCAAATTTAAATGACGAAAAATAAATTTATCCAAATTTAAGGGATAAAAACATATTGTTTAATTTATAAAATTTCACTTCATTTAAATGAAAGTACATGTCATTTATCGAGTTAAACATCATTTGGCATGTAAAAAAAAGACTTAACGACGTTTATGTTGAAGTACTAAAACCAGTAATTTTTAAATTAAAAAACTAAAAAAAAAATTTAATTTAGAATATCATATTATATTCAAAATAGTTTAAATCTATGAGAATAAAATGATATTAAACCTTTGTTTTATTAATTTTTTCCCTACCTTCCATCTCTCTTTTCTTGTATATAGTTGTGTTGTCAAAATTTGATGTATAAATAACCATACACCTTTATTTTTACTTTTATCCTCCCTTACTCTTGTTCTTTGGCACCTCAATGTAACTAATAAAAATATTATTACCACTATATATATAACCTGCAATGAAAATTTTACTTTACCATAACCAAATCAAGCATCTACTATGGGATAAGATGCAGCAACAAGCAATAAGTCATTTAAACCTTTAACAAACAAGCACTAATACTCTAGTCCATGCTTCTTTTAGACCCTCATCTCCATCACTTACAAAAAGTCCATTAAAAGCAGATTCACATAAAGCACGTTAGCACCAATAATCCAAACGCAGGTGCGCAGCGAGGGCAAAAGAGAAGCAGACGCGATTTGCGACGGAGCTGGTGCGGCTGCCGGTGCATCTGAATCTTGGTACTCTTCAACGTGCACGCCAACTTTCATGCCGCCAAAACAGTAACCTCCGCCGGAGAGGTAGTAGTAGCTCCTCGCCTCTGTCAATTGCACCACGTCCCGACCACCGCGCGTCACGTTTGTTATGAACTCCTTGTCTATGCACCTCTCGTAGCTTGTCTTGTTCACTTCCAGAACGTTGAAGTATCGTTTGTCGAACATGAACACTTCATCAAAACCACGTTTTTTAATTATTAGCATCACCGGGTAAAAGATTGATGTTACATTCAGTTTTTTATTGCCAAAATGAATAATAATTATATACAAGCTTATCCAAATTAAAAGTGCCTTTAATTTTATGAAGCTTCCAAGTTGTGTGTGATTAGAATATTTGTCTCGGAATTTAGAGTGTTGTTTGCTCAAAGTGTGTGATTTTGGTGCAGGTCAGTCTTTTGTTCTTTTAGTTAATTAAAGCTTGCATTCTCAACGTTTTGAAAGGAAGATTCTTATTCTTTTTCTTTTTCTTTTCTGTTACGATCTTATGCTTCTCTTGACTCTAACTTTAACTTTTTCTTTTTACTATATACTTATGACTGTACTTTCAATGGTATTACGGTTAATCTGTTCTAACTGCCCTTATCTGATATTTACCTTCTATTTCTATATCAGGTTTCTGAATTTCCACTTAATTAGCAAAGTTTCTGAATTTAACAAAAAAGCAAAAGGTTACCATGTTTTCTTTTTATTCTCTTTTTACCAATAAGAGTGGTATCCTTGGCCAATACTCCAACTCACGTAAATAAAGTTTCTCATTGTAATTATTAAACCTTTGACAACCCTATTGAAAGGAATTCTAAGCAGGGATTGGTATAAGAACAAAAAATCAATCTTGAATAAGATGACTTTCGTTCCATTGTCATAAACATTTTAAAAAAATCAACAAATGCATAGACATTGCAAATGTATAGAAACTAACATGGAAAGTAAGCAATTAAAATATATCACATATGTGTAAAATATATATAGAATAAAATAGAAGCAAAAAGAAACCCCAATTCTGCAGAAGGGATTGAACAAAAAATTTAAAGCTGTTTTAACTTAATTACTCTTGAAACCATCAATATTTAACATGGAACTTGGCAACTTCTATGGTGCAAATGCCGACAAGACACATGATACAATTTTAATTTCGGTTAAACCAGAAAAAGAAAAGGTGAAACAATTACAAATGTACGTGAAGTTTAAATTAAATTAAGAAGACAAGTTAAATTCCAAAATAAAAAATGTAGTTGAACCTCTAAATAATCTATGGCCAAAAGGCAAATATATTAAGCCAAAGGAGCTAATGCGTCATGCCTAATAACTAGTATAAAAAACCATTAATGCGTGAAGAATTAAATTAAGGAGTTTTGACATCCTATGTACAAGAGAAAATGAGTTGGGCATAACTGTATGCAATGCTTTTATCATATATATTATTTTTTATATGATAAAATGCTTTATAAAATAATTATCAATTTAAAATATATAGACTTCAATATCATATTAAAATATATTATAAACTATATATTTTATCTTAACTGATGTGAGAATTGAACTTTTTATAAATTAACATTAATTATGTGCTAGTATGTAAAACAAGAAAACAGATTAATGAAGAAAAATTGAGTATATAATATTTATTATTATAATAAAATATGAAGAATAGGTAATTAATTATAAACAAAAAAAACAGAAGGAGAAATATATATATATATATATATATAAATATGCACTTACAGAGCCAATCCCCAACATAAACATGCTCTTGAGCAGACCATTGAGAGTAATTGACTCCATGATTAATCCAACCTCTTGACCCTCCGACCTTATGAAGCCTGGGACGTCCCATGACCACCAATGACAACCACCCTAACGCCACCGCAATCGCCACCATCATCGAACCACCTCTCCAATTTCCCATCACTGGATAAATAGATTAAAATAGATAAATAAAAAGCTAACTATGATATCTCTTGAGGACCATATATGTTAGACTTATATAGTGGGGAGGGACAAGAACTAGATATTGAAGGCATGAAGCACTCGTAAAGTGGTGGTGCCTCGATAATGACGCTTTTAAAGTGTAATGGTGTGGCGTCAGAACAGCCTCACTGACAGCTAAACGTAAAGGCGTTTCGCATCGGGACACGCTATTCTTGCGACGTTCCGACAGTAAGATCGGATCCCACGGTTTTCAGTTTTCTTCATGCAACCTGTGTTCAATGTTTTCTCACTCAATCAATCAATCTTGTCTTTTAATACAATTTAAGTAAATAACTGCCAACCTTTTACACATACTCATAATAGTATATATGAGTGTTGTTCGTGCTATGACATGTTGCATTAGTTTTATCAGACTTAATTGTTGTTTTTATCCTCTTCATTTTAAGCTTGAGTAATTTTAGTCATTTTAATTGCTTGAGTTTATATTTTGTTTTTGAAAAAATAACACTTTTAGTCCTGGAATCTGAATTGATCATGTAATTTGAATGATTTGATTTTGATATATGCATTTAAAAAATAGTAATTTTAATTTTATTATTAATTTATTATTTAATTTTTAACGAATACAATATTATTTAAAAATTATTTTTTTAAAATTATACAATTTAGAATACATAAATATTTTATATAATATTATTTTTTATAAATTAAACGAACTAAAATTACTCATTAAAACTAAAATTGAGCTAAAATACGAAAAAAATATATAATTATATAAGGTAATTTATTCTTGGTCACATGTTAAACTGTAAAGCTCTACTTATTATGTTAGACTAAATTAGTCTCTTTTTTATTTTTATATAATTTTTACAATAATTTTTTTAAAATATCGAACTTCGAGTGTTTTTTAATTCTAAAATTTTAGAGCCAAGTATAACTTTATTAACGGATTATTCGGGTAGAATTATCAAATCGAACACATTTTGCCGCGTCATCTCAACATGTTTCAATTTAACGTTTTACTCTTATCAGCGTGCACTGGTACAAGACATTTACTTCGTGCCAATGTAAATTTTTATTTTTTTAGGTAAATGTAATGATATCATAAAGAAATATTGGAAAGAACAATGAAGAGAAAAAATTGAATAATAGAAATCATATTTATTAATTATGTACAACAATCCCTTTTGACAGATAGGAAGCTAAAAGAAGAGAAAGAATAAAGATTATATAGAAAATGAAAGAAATAAAATCAGTTATAATAGGTAGTTAAAGAGGTAAAATAGATAAAAAAAAAAAAAAGTGGAAACCAAAATAGGATATTACCTTTATTTTGTTATAGAATTAAATTTCATTAATATAATAATATTGAGTATGCTATTATCATAAAATTATCACAAAATTTTAAATAATTCTATTATATTTTATTTAGTAGAATAGAATAATTGGATCACAAATTTTACAATTACGTGTGATTTTCTTATCTGTGATAGTGATGAGCTTAAACTAATAAAATTGGGATAATATTGAGGAATTTGAGATTGAACAAATAATAGTCCAACGCTTAGCCCAGATAAAAACAAATATCATCTCAATTCTTATATATAACTTTGGAAGCAATAGCATTTCATTTTGTTTTTTTTTTTCAAAAATTGCTTGACTTCGTTGCTAAGAAATAAGCCAACTCAACTATTTTTACAAATTCACTCCCACCAGCTAGCATTCGTTACAAAAAGACAACTATTTACAACATACAAAAAGACAACTATTTACAACAATCAACTTGAAAACTATGATCTAAAACAAGGCTGCATCGATGCAGATAAAAATTGATAAAAATATTTTTCAGAAGTAAAAAAGATGAAGAAAAAATATTTGTTGCGTGTCAAATTTGTGATAATGTTGAGAAAATCAAATACTCTATATATCAATATAACAGATAAAATATTAAAAAATACATTAGACTAATTTGGTTGTATGCTGATTGATAATTGCACAACTCTTTTTAATAATTAAGTCTGGTATAACTCTGGCTTAACTAGCTTGGAAATTGGACTTTATATATTCGAATAAAAAAAGGCAATGGAATTCTTTATTTAAGTTCAACTTTTATCTCTTATTAATATCTATGGGTGAATATAATGTATAACTCATATGTTCCTCTTAGCACCCTCTGTCAAATTGGACAGGTTTAGTTATTCGAGGAACAAATATTTGCACTGTTTATGTATGTTACCTACGTATCTCACCTAGGGAGGTCAAAGAAAACTCGCACTCGTGGACGTTTCCGGATCTAATCCGTGAAGAATAGAAAATGGATGATTTTATTGTGTACTGGCAGCAGATAATAAATACTATTTTTCTTTTTTTTAAAAAAAGAATAAATGTCTAAAACTATAAAACAAAACAATATTACAAAGAAATTGTCAATCTTATTACATTTTAATAAAAAAATATCACTAATTTACTGGACCTATCCAAGATGTGTAACTTAAGTTCTTTGTTATTAGTTAAATAAATTAGATAATCTATAATTTCATTAGTCTCTAAATACTAATTTTTCAATTCTTTGCTAGTCAATCACAAATATTGATTTATATGGATGACAACTATTAACATCTTCAATAACAAACTTAACAACAATCTTGAAATTATATTCCACTCAAATATATTTAATATCTGTATTTCAAACTACTTGAAGGATTGACAAAACTCCTTAAAGTTTTGCCATAAGAACATTAGTGGTTTCCAAATTTTTAACAAAACTCAATATCCATTCACAAGATGGAGAATGAAACACATGCACAAGAAACATGTTGACCACTAGCTTCTACTGATACATCTGTATTCACCTTTGTCCAATCATTAGGAGGAACATCTCATTTAATAAGTTGAACCTGTGAAACTCTCATCACTTGATGAACCACACCTACAGAAGGATGATCATCCCATTTAATTGTCATATTTTCTACCAAATAAGTATGCATACGGTTTAACAATGGAAATCCTATCCTGCAAACAATATTTTATTTCGAGTTTGCCATAAAACATTAGCACCCACAAAGCATCTGGATTTGTAATCAATCCTCACCCTAGCTTCATAATAAGAGCACAGTTAAACATATGTAAATCACGAAAATCCTTACCTCCCACATCCTTTGACAAGAAAAATTTATTCCAAATAATAGTGTGACACCTCCTACAATTCTATGACTCCCCACACAAGACTCTTATTTATACTTTCCAACTTACACAAACCTGTTTTGGGAGCTAAATAGTTTGCATGGTACAAGTAGGAAGAGCTGCAACAACTACTTTAGCTAAAATACATCTACCTGCAAACGAAAGATAGTTAGCCCTCCAATTACTTAGATGATGTTGGGTTTTTCTCAAGCAGATAGGCATAAGTCTCCTTTTTCTCCCTTCCATGTAATATAGGAACTCCAACATATTTGCCAAGATCACAAGACAAAAACCTAAAATGCAACTTAATTTCATAGCTCTAGAATTATGGACATTTTTAGAAACTAATAATCATGTTTTAGCAACCAACATCTTTTGTCTAGATGATGAGCAAAACACATCCAGGAAATTATTAATAATATCCAAGCAATTCATTCTTTCACACCAAGATCATTCAATTGACAAAAACTCAAGCAATTTTGGAATCATTCCATGCAAATGTGATTGGTATTAGCTCCACCTGACTTCTCTACGTGATGTAAGTAGGCATTAAAATCATCAATCACTATCCATGGGTGTTGAATTATTTTTGAAAAATAGCACAACTCATGCCATTGTCCCTCCCTAATAGCTAGATTAGGACTATCATACACCATAGAGGTACAAAAAGCATTAAACTCATCCATATTGGAGTAGTCAAGGTGGATACATTGAAGATATGAACCAATAATTTGATTATAGATGAATCTCAAGCTATCCAAATACATCAAGAGAACCCTTGAGCATCCACCTTATACCAAGAATCTATTCCCATATTCTTATATTAGCCTTACACCACCTATTATAGTTTCAAGTAAAGCTAGTAAATCAATGTGATACTTTAGAGTCAAGTCTTCGATCAAACAAGGAATTGTGTTTTTTGCTGCTCCTCTAATATTCCAAATTGCAAAATTCATCATAAAACTAAATATATGCATGAATGGAACACCTAGAAAAGGGTCAACCATTAGCCATATCAGCATCCCTACCACCTTGGACCCCACAATCCTCACTACTTTATCCAATAAGCATCTTATGCTCATTAAAAATCATATTGCACATCATTTGGTTCCCTAGTGGGCGAGAGTTGGATGGTAACAATACTTGTAATTGATCAACAACCATTTTCGAATTGTAAACAGATATGGATTTAATAACATTTTGTGCATTTAGGTCCATCATAAGCCCTTTTATCCTTTATACCCTCCTACTTATTTTTACCACCGCATGGATCTCTTACTTTTTGAGTAATCATGGTTTGATTTGATTTGCTACTAGTAGTACTCTTTCCCTTGATATCCTTTTATACACTCTCTAAAGATTCATAACAGGATCCTTTATTGGCATCACTATTTTCATATTTAATGCCTACCAATTTTTTGTTTTGATTAGCCATATTAATGACTTTATTTCTTATTGCCTTTTTTTTTTCAATCATCCAAGGACCAAAATCAGGTGGGTTCGAGATTTCTTCTTGAATTATAACTGCATTTCCCTCCTTTATTGTCCTATCATTAATAATAGTTACTAGGCTACTAACATGAGCCCTTACTAGAGTAATAAAACCATCTTTAGGAACCGTCATTGGATCTATTGATACCCCGCTATCAACCCTTACTTTGACAACTTCACCATCACCACTAACCTCTTGCACTACACCTTCACCATACTGGGCTACCTTATGACCATACTTGCCACACTTAAAACAAATTAAGTGAAGTCTTTCATATTCAACACAATAAACATGTCCTCCCGCTTCAATTTTAAGAACCAATGGCTTTTGTAAATCAATTTCAACATAAATCCTTGCAAATTTCCCTTGAGTATAAATTGAAGTAAGTTTATCAATTTTTACAATGGTTCCAAGCAAAGATCATGCTCTTCTTAGAAAAGCTTCATGGTACAACTCCATAGAAAACGAACCCATACTGCAATCTTTTTTGTTTTCTTGGCACTTTCAATAAAAGCTGGTCTCCACCTTTGAACCACCATATTGTGGTCCATTATCATCCATGGTCCTTCAAACTAGGCATGCTTATAATCATCCACTGATGCAAACTGCACCAAAAATTATCCATCAGGCATATCCACAATCCGAGTTTTTCCACTCTTTGCGTAATTGTTCTAAAGTTTATACTCCAAAATCTTAAAGCCAACTTGTTTTCCTAGCACATGGACAACCAAGGATCTCATCCAAGGAGTACACTATTCTTCAAAGTCCTTATTTGATATTGGAATGACTAGACAAGAACTATATTCTTGATTACTGTTATCCTCCTTATACCATTTGTCTTCAAGCATTTCCTCCTCGTCATCATGTGTAAAATTTTGGAATGTTGGATTAAAAAAACTCAGAAATCATAAGAGAGTTCTTATATTATTTCTCTTTCGATCACTCTCCGACCTCCTCACCTTGTAAGACACTCTCATTCTCCTTCTCTTAACTTTTCTCTTCACCTTCTTTGTGGTACAATTTTACGGGTCATCCTCCTGACCTGTGTTACTCTTCAAAATAATCACTTGTGAAGTTTTACTCATATTTTTCTTCACTGGAATGTCAACATTGAATAAATATTTATTGTATTGTACCGGTATTTTTTCTACTTGCATGTTAACAAGATGAAAGCATGCATGATGATATATCCACTATTCATTTAGTTTTTAAATTTAAGTATTTTAATTAGTATAATTATATAAAATATTTAAATAATTTTATTTTTTGTGGCTATTAAATTATTTAAAAAATTAGCAAAATAGTAAAGATCTCTTTACGCCTAGGTTCTATTGCTGAATAGTTGTGAACGAATAAAATTTGCCATTTAAGTTTGTACAGTTATATAGAGGGAAACAAAATAAAATTAGAGTGATGTTATTTGAAAAAAAAAAAAATTGTAAATCAAATTATATAGTTGAATGTATTTTTATATAATATTTCAATTTTCTGTAAATAATATCAAATAAAAATTTATTTAAAATTTTAATTTGAGTTTTAATCTTTTGTACTTTCTTCTATTCCTATTGTAAAAGAACATTTTTATTTTGAATATCCTACATGAGTTTTCATTTACTTTAATGCATAGTTTTACAAAATCATCAATCTAATTTCTGCCTGTACAAAATATTATTTTTAAAATTCATGAACTAAATAAAGTTTTATAAAACAAATATTTTGAAATAATCAACCATTGCAATTTCAACCATCATTATAGATTTTACTCTTTTGGTTTTGTCTCTTTTAAAGCGAATTAAGTGTATTTTAGAAATTAAAATGCAATTATACTTATTGATTAAAAAATTGATGGTTAATATTTTAATAATTTTATAGTTAATTTGTCATGCGTGTGGAAGAAACTTATCATAATATTAACCATTAATTAAAATTTTATAAGTATACTTGTATTGCTTCACGTTAGATTACCTAGATTTTATTTTTCTAGTTGTTCTTTTTGTTTAAATATATTTTTAATACCTATAATTATTTGGATTTTAGTTTTGATTTTTATAATTTAAAAGTTTAGATTTTTTATCTCTATAATTTTTAAAATTTTTGGTTTTGATATACTTTTAGGAGACCGAAACCAAAATTAAAATTTGTAAGGAATATAAACTAAAATAAAAATAAAAATTCAACTCTAAATTCTATTCAAGTATATAAAAAAAGAGAAAGGAGAACATTCGGAAAGATCTTAGATTTGTTAATTCTATTTTACATTATCATTAGATAATCATTCAACTCTTTTTTTTTTACATTGAGTGACATGAAAAGAGAAAGCTATATCTTCATTTATATGTGTTTAAAAAAAATTATTGAAAAGTTAGAAAAAATCTAAAATTTATATTTTTTATTATTAAAATTAATTTTTATTAAGATAAAAAATAATTTAAAAATAAATTATTTAAAAAATTAATTATGCACCACTATCATCCAATAATTATATATAATAAATTTATTAATTTTTACAATAATTACCTTAAAAATTATAAAAAAATAATTCTTTTACTAGTTTCAATGATCATTTATAAGTATTTTCTCTTAATCACATTTGTAAAAACAAAAATAAATAAAAAAAAACTCAATCCACTCATACCTTAATTTAAATTTAATTAACAAGTACAATTATTTTCTTCTGATTTATTCTACATTCACTTCAAAATTTCTCATCACAATCTCATAAAAAAAAGTCTTATATTTATTCAATACCATCTTCAATCCATTTTATAAGAATGAAATTATAAATTTTGTTAGGTGATTTTTATAGAATAAATCCACAACATTTTATGCATTAATAATTTTTTCACAAAAAATATATTTAACATGAATGTTTTTTTAAATTTAATAAATAATAAATAAAATATATTAATATATTAAACTCTTAATTGTTTAACTTTATCTTATTAAAAAATATTTTGATAACCTTATTTTAATCCATCAAATACATAATCAATAAAAAAAATAAAATAATAAATATATTAATGATACAAGAGATTAAAAAAACTAAAAATAATAAAAATATTAAAAAACATGAATATGTCTCATGTTAGAAACATTTCTTAAAAAAATAGTTTTCCTGAATAATTTTTTTAATATTATTAACTAAATTAATTTTTTAATATTTAACGAAGCAGTAAAAAGAAGCGGGAAATTTATTAAATTGGTTCTCTAAACCCTATTGTGAGCGTCTCTCCATTTCCATTTTCATTTTCATTTCCCACCAAAAAGAAAGTGACAGTGTGTTTATTGAATTGAAGGTGAAGTTTTCTCTCTTCCGATCGGGGCCATGAAATTCAAGGCATTCGTAACCGACAACGGAGTGAATCTGTTGGAGAAGCGGTTCCTTCCCGCGTTAGAGAAAATGGGAAAGGTCTGCCACCTCTGCCTCACCCGAGACCACGCCATGTTCCTCCACAACCTCCTCAACGGCGACGGCGTCCAATCCATCGCCCAGTTCCGCAAGGAGGCTCTCTTTCACGATTACCGCATCTCCAGCCAGAACGACGATCGCATCGCCTTCTCCATTGACCTCTCCCTCCTCCTCCGCGCCCTCCGCAGTGCCGTCGCCGTCGCCTCCGAGTACTCCGCCGCCCCGACTCGACTCGAGATCAAGCTCGTCAAGAAGCTTCCCCCAAATTCGACGCAGTCCATGCCGTTTCTCACATTGGAAACGCGTGGATATAAATCCGCCGTCATTCAAGATATTCCCATCTCCAAACCCTTGTCGCGAGCTCAGGTTACCGAGCTTCAAACCGCTCTCGATATGGCCCAAGATCTCCCTCAAACACTCCTTCAGGTAACTTCGTCTTCCAATTTTGTGTTTTTTCCCCTATTATACATGTTTCTCAATTTAGTCCCTGTACATAAAAATTCATTAAATTGTTTCATACCAGTTTAATTCCCGTCATAAGTATTCTTCTCTGAGTATTTAATGCAATTGGAAATTTAAGACTTGAATTCAAAATTACTACTTAAACATGACTTAGAAATTAGTATTTTATGCATAGGATAAATATTTATCTTTATATAATTATAATAAATAAATGTTTTCAAAGTTTTAAAGAATAATGTGATTGTTGTATTGCCTGCAATGTCAAGGTATTTTAACTCGTTGCAATCGCACTTGTGGCCGCATTTGCCTGCAATTTTTCACAATCAAGGATCATGACGAAACCATGATCTCAACTGCAATTTAAAATCTTGCTTTTAAATTTATAAATTATATTATAATTAAAATTTATAATAAATAAACATTTATATATATATATAAAGTATACTTTAGATTTATAATAAATGATTTAAATTGTAATTAAGTATACAAATAAGAATAAAAGAATGATAGACCAAGATGGTTGAGGGAAATATTTTTTTTTGTTAGTTATGAAAGTGTGTGAAATGCATTTCTCAATAAGAGAAGAGGAAATGTTGAAGATCTATAACCAAGAGGGTGAGGAGAGTGAGAGTGAGAGCTTCACTTTTAAAAGTTTAAGATTCTAATTTTAGGAGAAGATTCACTGGTCAAGTTATTTTTTTGAGTCAACAATTGTTTGTTTGATTAAGATTAGATGAGTTATTTGCCGAGTCAGCAATTAGTTACTAGTTTGTTCAGGTTGCTACAGGTAATTAGTTTTCAGTCATGCTCTGTTGTTTGTTTGCAGCACATCACAGCAGATGTGTTCTTGTGTATGCGTGTACAATGAAGATGAATCAATTGAAACTTGAGTGTTTTGACTCTAGTCTAATTTTGACTTCCAATGAAGGTGCCTGATGTGAGTCAATTGTTAAACTTGGTGGATCGGATGAAGCAGGTGGGCGACGTTGTGAACGTGTTCGTAAGTAAGCATGGGGATTTGAGCGTGCAGGTTTCGACCACACTGATCAGTCTGGGTGCTGAGTTTCGGAGACTGGTGGTGATTGGAGAGCAAACAAATGCTCCTGCTGAAGATCAAAATGTCAGTGCTCAGACACGATCATCACGGTCTGTTTTGAGAGGAGATGGGCAATCCGTGCAGGTGAGTGTGAAGCACTTCGCCAAGAGTCTGCAGTGTCACTTGTCCAGACCAGATTGCGCTTTCTATGGGATTGCTCCTCATGGCAGTTGCCTCACAGTCATATTTCAGTTCTTCATTCCAGGTTCTCGCCAGACTGACAAATCAATCAGCTTGCATTGCAGGCTTCCTGTTCTTGACCCTGGTTCTGGTTAATCTCCAACACCCTTCTTGTTATCTGTAAGTTCTTTTTTTTATAACCTTTAGAAATTCAGTTGACAAAATGTCAAGTTGATTTGTGAAATTGAAACACATTACATCTATAATATTTATGATAATGGATATAGTGTAGTTTAGTAATGTGACAGATATAAGGCTACAAAGTTGTCTTAGTTACCCTGGTGTGCAAGATGGATCAAAGTTAGGGAGCAAATTAGGTTATTCAAAGTGCCATTTTTGTCATGTCAGAGTGATAGTGTGAAATTGAAACAAACTGCAATCTAGAGTAATTTAACGTTTAGAGCAATTAGTAAGGTCAGGTTTTTGCATATACGGGTCATTCCATAGTAAAAGAAAAAATCACTCATTCTTTTTCTTTTTTTTTTTTTTTGTGAAGTTCATGTGCGGTTTGTTGTACTCAGGGTTTTAGCTCCCTATTTAGCACGTCCCAATTTTGCTCCGTAGTAAAGAGTGTATTATTAGAAAGTGTTGGTGACATTTCTCTCAGAAAAAAACTGAAATTGATGGAAAAACAGGCAAGTATTTCTTGAATGTTATCTGTTTGGAGTTAACTTCAAGAACATCAAAAGTTCAAAACCCACTTTTACCAGTTGACAGTGCTGCGCCAATACAACTTGGCTTCCTATCATAAGGTACTTTAAGAATCACTTTAGGCCTTGATTTATATAATTTATTTTATTATATATCTGTGAGTTCATTCGGTTTGACTACTAGCTAAACCCACTGAATCGTAAAAATAAAATTAACTCAAGAACTATCTTTCTCTAGTTATTCCGTTGAATCAATATTTAAAATAATAATGAAAAAATGTCATTACCAGCTTCCAGAAATAATGAATAAATCCATCGACCAGAATTTATCTCAAGGAGGACAGAGTTGCTGCTCCATATTTTGTTGGGGCAGCTACAGAAGCAGGTTGTGGGTTTTCAACTAGAATACCAGAAACTTTTGTCGCTGACAAAATAGAAAGTGTGGGTTACATTCAGTGGATGATCATAGTTACAATTTTCTTAATCAGTTTCGTTCACTTCTAGCATGTTCTTTTGGTGCCTATAATATACAAAATCTGTGCAACAAGAGGTCAAATAATAACTAGGAAAATGCCTTCATCAATAATTAGCACACAGCCACACGTTTGTGTGTCAAAGATAGAAGCAGAAACCTCTACAACAAACACTCTGATTCTTCCTATAAATGCAAAGTTATAAAGAATTTTACAATGATCCTTCGAGAACATAAACAAAGAAAACATTTTTTTATTTGTATACTTGTCTCTTTACTACTTAGAAGTCTATGTAAATAATATCCGGTAAAAAAAAAGATGACTAATGAACTTTTTTATTCATGACTCGGGAACACAGTGATTAAATAACATAAATAAATAATTTTTTATTAAAAATTAATAATGTGATTGTATTAAAATTATACTAATATCTATTTATAATAATGCTATGTATAATAATTTCTCTCTGTTTTCTAATTATCTTAAAAATACTTATTAATATTCTCTATTAAATAAACCAACGATTCACTAAAATTTTAAATGAAACAATAATCATGTAGTTTTTTTTTTAAAATTAAGCATGCATTTTTATTTTAGGAAGTCATCATGTGGATTAGTAAGTTTCACGTGATAGACTTTTTTTTCCCCTTCAGAATATTGATATGATCCTACGTGATAGCAAGTGGTGACACGGAAATTACCAAGTGGATTAGTAATTCCTAGGTAGTAGAATCAAATCAAAAATTTCAAAAAATTATAAATAAAAAAAAGATTATGGCAGTAGAGCTTACCATAGATTAGTGATTTCTGGCCCGCGTGTGAAGAAGAGTCTCACTTCAGCACATAGTTTTAAAGCAACATCATTTTTTATAATTAATTTGTAAAATAACATATTTTTTATAATTAATTTGTAAAATAACATCATTTTGATAATTAATTTGTAAAATATCCCACTTTGATCGATCACCCTCCTCAATGTTGAGTAATTTACTAAAAGTCGCCAGTTCCATGTGGTAGAACTTTTTATTTTTAAAACATGATGTACATTTCACGTCACATGCCATGTGTTATTTGTTAGCCCACTTGATAATTTATAAAATGTGACATGATTTAATGAATCTCAAAGTGACATGTCATGCAAAATGCAGATAATTTTTGTAAAAAATAAAAATAAAAAGTCATATGACAATGAAATTCGTTATATCACCGGATGAAATGCCAAAAAAAAAACAATTCTATGTTGATAAATAATTTAAAGAGTCACATTTCAGTAATTATTTTATAAAATTACTTACAATATTTTTCTACTACATTATAAAGAAAATATTAAATAAAAAATAATTATATTTAATATTTTAAAATGTAAAATATATTTAATATTTATATATAAAAAATAAGAAAATAGTAAAAAGGTATAATATTATTTTTTTTTTTAAATTATTCAAGTTACAATGGGGGGATTAAGTAAAATGACGTCTGTGACCGAACCAATCGATTATGAGTAAGAATTTCAGTTTATAAATTGTGTTTCGGTGAGCATAGACAAAAATATTTTTAAATAAAATTAATTTTATAAACCTAACTTTTAAATTGATATAATATATATTTAATTTTTTTATTTTAAAAATAAGTATAAAATTTTTAATTTAACATAAAAATTACTTTAACAACTAGCAAACAGTCTGAATATAATGACTAACGGTGTTGAAGATGTTAGGCGGCAGAATAGTACAATAGAAAAAGTAAAAAATTGTGGAACAAAGAGGAAAGGAAGAAAAAGACTATAAAAAGAGGATACAAATTTAATATTACTTGAATCAACGTATATATTTTAAATATTTTCTAAAGTTAATAAAAATTCTTTCATTTTCAAGAATCTTAGTTATATATTTTTAGTGGCCGATAATTTTTATATAATTTTGCATTATATATTTATATATTGAATTATAATACAATTATTTAAAATTAATGTATTTTTTATTAACTTTGTTTTAAGGAAGTAACATATGCATATTTTTTAATATCTATAAATTCTGTAACTGAACCCAGACTCTGAGTAGTTCTTTCACACCCAAGGTGATCGCTTTAGCATTAAAGATTCGGAAGATCCTTTCTAATTTTGAAAAAACTGTAAGTGATCTGCACAATAAATTAGTTTTAATATTTAATATAAAAAATCTATGAATCAAGTGATCTATGTCAGAGGTAATTGTTCTTGATAATTTTTTTTTTTAAAATAAGAGTTTAATATTCTCTTACTATAATGTAAATTAATTTTATATTATTATTTAATTAAAAATGTAAAATTATTCTAAACAACTTTTTTCTCTTTCTTTCTTTTCTATTTAAAAAATTTATATAAATGTGAGTGAGTCATGTACGTAGCGTTCAAGTCTTACGTTTAGAAATTGTTTAGAAAATCACCAACATAGTTCGCTGACTCAACCGTGATCTTTCCTCAAAACTCGTTTGTGCAAGACAGTTTTGCGGAGATTTGACAACAATTGTACTATATATTGAATGTGATGCTCTCAGAACACTTATATATTGAATTTTGATTTTACAATAATTAGACGATGTATTGAATGTGATGTTACAGAACAATTAGATGTTTGTTGGGTCATGAATATTGTTTGTAAATAGAAGAGGTTCTTCCTATTTTTTCGTTCCGTTGTTATCTCAGATTCTTTAATATATTTGGGTTTAAGTTATTTTGTTTGTTGTTATCATGTCATGGTTGATAAATACATGTCATATCTTTAAGGACATTGGTTCTGAATGTGAAAGTGACTGATTAAAATTAAGGTCTTGAGAATTTGGAATTGTTTTCTCATCCCAACAATGCTCGAGATTTTGTTTCAACGATTCTTATTGTTCATAACTTGTTTCTGTGAAGCTCTTTCTCCCATTGGGAGATATGGGATAAGTAATGTGTTTCTTGTCTTTGTGTGTGCATAAGTCATTAATCATATATTACAATTGAGACAAATGAAAAGTCGCACTCTTCTTTCGTATATACAAGAAGAACAAAAGATGGAGCTTGAAAAATAAACACTTCCTTTTTTCTTATTTTGAATCTTAAATGTTACTAATTTGTTTTATTTAATTTGTTATATATATAACTGGTTTATGGCATTTTGAGCATAAAGTGATAAAATGTGTAAAGTAAATTAATCAGAGTGGCGCTGGCGAATGGATTGTGGTGGACCCATAACCCAAATCTCATTGCTTTGAAAAATATTTCAGTTCTTTTCCTCCATGGGCTGACATGACGTCTAGCTGCTCAAGCAAGTACAAATTATATGCCCAAAGCCTAATATCAGAGGTCCAAAAGTGAAAATTTACTTGTTGGATTTTATTGGAACGAGAGAAATATTTTTTATACAAAAATTTATACAATTTGTACAAATATACAGAGAGAAAAAATTAAGAGAGAAGTATGTAATATAATTAATAATGAAATAAAAAGAAATTGACAGAAAATAATTTATAAATTATCATTAGAATTATTGTATGTGTATTATACTTCGTGTGTGTATATATAAAAGAATGAAAGTTTTATACATTGGGCAATTTAATTATAAATTGGTAATACATTTAGATTATGATATCATTTGTGATGTTAATGTTAACTCTAACTCCATGTTTAATTAACCATACAATATTTACTCTCACATGTACTTTACAAAAAATAACTAAGATATTTAATTAATTTATAAATTCCTATACTTTTTCATTTATATTGTGAATATTTTCTAACCAAGAATTATAATCAATGGTGTGTTTGGTTTGCAATTGCAAAGAACCCAAACATGACAGAAGAAAATGAATGAATTGTCGTTCAACATGGGTTTTAACGTGAAAATAAGCATGTTGTAATTCTATGTACAAAATGGTTTGTAAAAGAGCTCCTATTTTTATGAAGTTGACATTTAAATGCTCATAAGGTATTCCAACGATGTTTTAGAGACCCAAAATTTGTCTAGAACTAGAAAAATTCAATTACAAGATGTTAAAATACAAAAAAATAAGGGGGGTCTTAACATATATATATTTCGGGATTAAGGAACACGGAAATTGATGGAAAGTAAAATGCAGTGATGCACGGTACCCAAGGTCCTACCAGGCCAAAATCATAACACCACATTCCCGCAATTCCCGCATTTGAATTCTCCAATAAATTAAATTAAATTAATTTAAAGCAGTTTGTGGCATATTTCTGACCCTTAGACATGCAGAAATACAACACACTTTGAAAATCAAACACAAACACTACCTAACATGAAACATCACCCTCTGCCCCATTTGAGGTCAACAACTAATATCACCATGCAAACAACAATTGCCTATGAAAAAACCAAAAAAGAAAAGAGTAACACAACATGGACACTATTTATCCATTGGTATTGTTCAAAGGTGGTGTGTAGTATCGTTATCATTATCATTACCAGGAATGAATGAATGAATCCCATGCTGCTCCTATGGCAAAAACAACAGGCATGAGAAGAATGTGGCCTCTAGAAGAAAGGGATGGTGCCCCAGCTTTTATAGGGGAAGCCTTTGGTGGAGGTGGAAGGTTTTCAACATGAACTGCTACCTTCAGGCCACTAAAGCAGAACCCTTTGCCACTGATGATGTAGTAAGTTTTGGTTACGTTCAGTGGAACCACATCTCTTCCAGCTCCCCTAGTCCAGTTCTGTAGTGGATGATCAGAGTTGCAACTTTCATAATCTGTCTTGTTCACTTCCAGCACGCTCATCTGGTTCCTGTCATACACAAAATCTGCAAACTAACCTACTTAGCATTAAAATCATAACTACCCAACATTGATTCCATCTATCTTAAAAGCACATTCTTGGTTAGAATTGAAAATAGCTCTCAAGTTTCACTATTATTAGAGATAGCACTTGAATAGAGTATATAAGCCGAGAACAATCCTCGTTCTAAGAGCTTACTTTTGGAGTTGACTCAGACCCAGGTTTTAAGAGTTAACAAGAAGAAAATAGCACACAACCACACAGGTTTGTGTGCTTCTATCGACAAAAATTAAGGTATAAAAAATAATGAGAGGTAACGAATCAATCTTACGCTAAGCAACTTCGAAGATGGAAAAAATAATGAACAACCATATCTGGCATGTTGCATTTCGTTAACAAGTTAAGCCACTAATTGAGGGTAAAAAAATTCTTTTAATTCTACTTTACCTCATTTTTCCTGAGATGTTGATGGGAATATTCAGTTTAATTTGTTGATTAGCTTTTGGATAAATTATAAACTTGAGAAGCTAGCTCTAATTCACAGAATTTAGCAAGCATAAAGTGCATCCTAACATAGCTAAAATTGTTTAAAAGTTAAACAAGATCTGCAATGCTCTATACTTGTTTCACATTTCAAATGCTTGATTACTTGATATTCCTGGCTTTTGTTTAGCCGTTGATAGTGTTATTTTTCTGACATTTTATCTAAGATATTGATGGTGAGCATCCAGAACATACCACCACCAGGGACAGACGGTGCAAGAACAAAGTTAACTAAGAAAAACTCAAGGGGGAGAAAATAAGGACTTCATGGTTTCACTGAAACATGAAATGCGTGAACAAGCAACAAAGTAAAGATGTTAATTAGGGATCTGAGAAAGCAGAAAAGCATAAAAAGAGGACCCAAATTCCAAACCCTATTTCTTATATACAGTCCCTCTTGACAGAAAATGCTAATTAAGAAATCAAAAGGAAATGGGGGGCAAGGAGAGGGAAGAGAAATCCCAATGGCATTCACCTCAAAATTCAATTTTTACAACTAATTTACATGCTGGACAGAAACACACAACAATTCCCCAATTCTTTTCCTTTTCTCATTCAGCCAAAATGGATTCAATGAAAGGCTCAAAGAAAGGCTCAAAGATTAACCAAAGACAGAAAAACAAAAGATCTGAAATGGTCCAGTTTAGACCCTCTTGGTTCAAAAGATAGTAAATTAAGTAACAAAAAGAATAAAAAAGCAAAAACTTCAATTAACTTATCTAAGCTTTGAACTAGTTCAGATCCAGTTCTAGAGAAGGTCTAGCAACATCAATCATCAAAACAAAGATTCATGCATAGTGAGACAAAGAGATAGAAAGATAAATAGAGAGAGAGAGAGAGAGGGAGAGGGACATACAGAGCCAATCACCAATGTAGAAATGTTTGCCTTTGGCCCATTCAGTGTAGTTAACATTGGGGTTCCAAAACTGGTTGTTTCCAACAGTCCACTTAGTAGCAGAAGCTTCTGGCAGGATCAGAAGCAAGGTGAAGGATAGAAGCAGAAGCACCATGGGTGGTGATAACACCCTCTTCATCCTCTCCATTTTGTTTTGCTTGCAGTTACTCTCTTCACAGTTCAACAGACTCTGGAACACTCTGGCACACAATGTTCTGTTTTTTTGGCCTTTTAAGGACCCCTTTTGGTTCTTTTCGGTTCTTTTTTAATACCATATGTTGCGAAAGTTGTCTTTGCTTATTTAATTTCAAGGGTTGTTGTTGCTTTCTAGATCTACCATTGATTTTTTATCATAATACACGAACGAAATGGTACAGCTTCTAAGGTCTCTGGTTTTAAATAAATCTTTTTTTTTTAACAAAAATGCTTTTTTTTTATGGAAAAAAATCTGCTGAGAAATCTTTAGGGTCTGGAGAGGGAAAAAAAATAGTCAAAGAAAGTTATGACTCTTCATATTAAAAAAAACACGTTATGTATTTTTTTTTAAATTAAAATTAAATATTAATAAAAAATTACAAATAAATTGCGAGAAGTTATGATCGAGGATATTCTCTTATATACTATTATAGATTATTAAACTAAAAAAGTCTTCTTTATTTGAATTCTTGAGGAAAAAATATATTAGATGATTTATTATTTTCATCTATAAAATTATTTTATTTGAAAATAATGAATAATTAGTAAAGTAAAATAGATAGATGTGACGTGAAAAATAATTTCTTTTGCTCTCAATCCTAACTATGAAGGGAGAAGACGAAATATGTGAGTCATATTAAAAATAATGTATCCAACTCTTTTATTTCCTATTTAATAAATAAAGTATGTATGTAATTCTTTTTTCCCTTTTTAATAAGATTTATAATTAGAATGAAGTGTATTTTTTTTTACATTGTTGTTTAATTACATATTTTTATATGTAATAAATTTATTAATTTTTATAATAATTACTTTAAAAGTTATATTTAAAATTATTTATAATTGATTAAAAAATTACACTATTTTTTTTGGGATAAAAAATATATTGCACTAATAAAATATAAAAATTACACTGATAATGTATAAAACTTTTAATAAATAATTTTATTTATTTCCCCCACACAATGTACCAAACAAAGAATTAGTACTAAAATTCTTTTAAAACTACTTGCTCACTGTCTCATCCCATGTCAACATTTGTCACAAAAGATATTACATACTTTGAGTTGTTAATATAACAAATATGTTTATAATTAAGTTTAGAGATAAATTTTCTTGTATTAGGAGCGTAAACATTTTTATATTGTTAAAAAATTAAAAACTATATTAAATATAATTTTTAATATAATTATTATAAAAATTAATAAAATTATCTTACGTATCCGATGATAATGAAAAACAATTATATTATAAATAATTAAATTCTTAAGTTGAATACATTTATGACTCTCTACAAATATAACAAATTTTAATTTTAATTCCTATAATTACTTTTGGTCTTTATAAATTCTAAAAAAAAAAACTGAAAATAATTTTATAATTATTCACTGGTGAGTGATGTATATCTATAAACATATTATCTCACGTGTTATCTCAATATGATCCTTGACGTAATATATCTAAACGTGTGTCATATTATTGCTGAATATTGATAAAAATTACTTTTATATAAAAAATTAAATATTCAATGGCAAAAACTAACTAAACAAAATTAAAGGTTTAAAAAATTGTCATATTTGCAACAACATAAAATATATTTAAATTTTATAATGAGTTAATCAAGGCAGCAAGTATACATTGTCAAATTGCTTTTGCTTTGACAATATTATTATAATTTCTTGAAAAGTATACTTTCTTTTTCTTAAAATATATTTTTCCTTTTTGACATCATTGGATGCACCTTTTAGTTTTATGGTTTTATTTTGTTATGCCAAGAAGACGCTCTTATTTGTTAAAGATGTTGTGTATAAAAAATGAATAAAAGAGTATTTTGACTCTAAAGAAATAAAATAAAAAAAACTTACTCAAGACATGCCATTGCAAGTGTAAATAAACAAACAACAATAGCATTAAAGTGGATCCTAGGATTGTATTCCCTGGTTCTCATCAAGTCTTGTCTCTGTTGTAAAAACAAAAGCAATTAAAAGATACATCAAACTAGCTAATTACTACTTACTGTTAAGATATGTACTTGGAATTCCTTTAACTTAACTCATACTATACGAGCTAAAGCTTTATTTTAGGAACATGAAGAAGAACATGCATTGCAGTTCCTAGTTTGCTAACAACATTAGAAGTTAGTTCACCAATACAAACTTCATAAATTCCAATATGGAAATGTAATGCAATCATATATATATATAGTTGTCACTAACATTAAGTTTGTTTGAATAAAATCAATTTCAAATTTGAGTTTTGTCAATAAAAATATAATTAATTATATTTTTCAACAAAAATTAATCATTAACCGAATTGATAGTCAGTAAATACTTTCAACTTCTTATAATATGATGATAAAAAAAATATATAATTCGACTCATTTATTTTAGAGTTTGGTAGAATTGATGTTGGTAAAATTGAAAGAAAACCTATAATAAGACATGTATTTTTATATTAAAAATAATTTTAAAAAGAAAAACAAAGTCACCAATTAACATGAATTTATTGTGAGATAATTGTAAGTGTGACTAGACATGAGTGAAAAAAATGAGAAATGCACAATCTCATTCTCTTTTATTCATGCAATCTAACCAACAAATCTACTATCGAACTGAAATTTATATATCAGCATATCTGACTATAACTTAAACGGAAAAAAAAAAAAAACAGATTATTCTCTTTGATAAACAGAAAAAAGAAACAAAGAAAGTAAATGTATGAAGGATGAAAATCAAACTGTGCTAATTAAGATTATTATATTGTTTTCTCGATACGATTTTGCCACTATTACTCTAAGGACACTGGTAAAAAAAATTAAATACATCCATTAAATTTTGTTAAAAGAGTTTTATGTTCTTTGAGAAATGGTTAGCAAAATAATTATTAATAAATGAATAAACATAAATGAATTTGACAAGTGGATCGAAAAATTTATATATAATATATTATATTACAATCCTTATCTTGTAATTGGTATTTTCTTTTTTGTGTTGGTTGATGCTTTGACCAGAACCATGTGTTGGTTGATGCGAACATGTTCTCAAAATAACCCTTTTCTTCTTTAGCCATGAGCGTGGTCCATGGTTTCCTAAAATCACGATAACGCAACGCAACAAGTACATTAAATACGACATGCAAACTTGAGCTGTCTCGTACCTATTTTTAAATTTTAAGATTACTTACTCAATCTGTTTAGGTTTTGCTGTACTCCACATACAAACCTGCGTGAATAAGTTATCTTTTTTTAAAAAAAAAAAATTATTATTTACTTCTTGTGGTTGTGGCCTTTGTGCAAGAGTTAAATAAATCTTGCTATCGGAATTAATGGGTGAACTTTAATTAATTAAATAATGGGCATAAATATTATGATGATGTTTGTTTCATGGGCCAAATTCTCCTCCCAAAGCCTTTTTTTCATCCATGTGGTGGGGATCATTATGGCATAAATATTAGGGCGTTTGAAACTAAAGGGTATCAATTCTTTAAACCGAGTTATGCTACCTGCCTCTTTTAGTTGCTATTTTGATTCGAGTTGGTGAACAATTTGAATTGGATAATTATGATGTTAGATCATGCTTGGCTACAATCATGAAAGATGTTGTCCTTTGATTCCTTAATAGAGCCAAGTATCATTCTTGGATTAGGAGTATCATTTTGGATACACACAAATGCGAGTATAAGAAATTCTCCAAATAATACTTAGGCCAATCACAACTTTTTTTTTTTTTTAAATTCTTGGGTTGGATTAAGATTAGTGGGCGTTTACATCTTTTTTTTTTTTATATTTGTTATTACTAAGAATGTTTTTTAGATAAAATAATAAAAATTATTTTTTAATTCCATCATAATTATTCTTTGAACTTTAATTTTACACTCTATCTTTAATATTCTTTAAATCCTAATTTACACTTTATTTTTGTCTTTATAACTATTTAAATACTAATTTTATATTTATTATTTGTTAATACAGTGTATTTTTCAACTATATGGTGTGACTATTACATTAAATCTATATAATCTTATATAATATATTATGTCATGCATTTTTGTTTTCATTGGGAGTGGCTTATTTGTATTCTACCATAACTATTTTTCCAAAAAATTTTACGTATTTTGGTAAGCAAATTCTAAATCTATGTTTTTAGTTATGGAATTTACTTTTTCAGAACATGTATAAATTTCCAAAAAGCCAATTATAGTATTTTTCATTTCATTACAACTTTTTTTTTTGTTTATAAACTAATATCTATTCAAATATGCATAAACAAAGGAACACTACCATAACCATCACCAAGTCACAAACTTGCTTTCATTAGGAAAGGAATGTCCAAGAAAAAAAACACTAGTGGGAGAAACAATGACAATAGAATTATGGAATATCGATAAGAATGTCTTCAAAATGTAAAGTATGGAGGAATAAATGAATTTTAACAAAGAAGATTTTTAAAAAATAAGAAGAAATGAGATAAATAAAACTCGTGATTATTTAAAATAAAATAAATAAAAAGAAGAATAATTAGATAAAATCATTAAGAATAAACTTCACCCTTAAAAGAGTATGATTCTTGGATGAGAAGTATCATTTAGAATACACAAATGCAAGTAAAAGAAATTCTTAAAACAATACCCAAGTCAATAACAATTTCTTTTAGAAATTTTTGGACTAAAAATTAATCTCAGTCTGTTTAAAAAGTCGAAACTTTCACTTTAGAGTCCCATCGAGAATCCAAAATCCTTAATTATTTTAGTTATAAATAAAAGTGACAAAAATATTTTTTAATGAACAAAAATTAAAAAAAAAACTTATATAAAAATTAAAAACTAAACGGAGGAAGTACTAGTTTGAAGGAAAAGAAAAGCCCAAGAAAGTCAAGCCGAAGTGCCGAACATTACTTTATTATAGACCCGCAAATCAACAATTGACATAGTTAAAGACCAATAAAGTTGTGTTGACATTTTAAACATCAAGAAATGTCTTTAACTATTAATTTGAGTGTGTATAAACAATGCCTTTGTAAAACAAAATTCATACACGTTAGTTGGACCATTTTACCAACTCCGGATTTAATGGCACCAATTTAATAAATAGTAGGTAGAAAATTTTGATATTTTGAAATAAAAAACCACCACTAAACATGGTCAAGATTGTCTTCTCTTTTTCAAAACAACCCCACAAGGAAACTGTCCTCTCTCCATAAAAGCAAAAAAAAAAAAAAAGTGTTTTTAGTACCTATAATTTCGGTCAAAAGTAATAACAACATTCTACTTTTATATTGATAAGTTTATTCTTCCAACTTTAAAAAAACATATAGATTTAATTTTTTATAGTTTTAAAAAATATGATAAATTTTTAAAGAGACTAAAGTTATATGTATACATAAAAGTGCAAAGACATTGATGTCATTTGATCGAAAGACCTAGGACTAAACATTTTTTCCTCCAGAAAATTATTATTGAAACTTAAAGCATACAACACTTTACCGTTCACTTTCTTTTACTATAATATAATACTAAAAAATAGAATTTACAATACAATCAACATAAGAAAAAAAATAATATAAAAGATGCCATGAATTATTATATATCAACCCAATATCAGCTTCCCCATACGGTAATTACAAAAGCTAGATGTCATGACTCATAAAAGTTACCAAGTACAAAGATAAATGCCCTATAAACATAATAATTGAAAAGGTACTTATTATGTTCAGTCCAACCTTCTCAATAAATAAGCAACTTGAACTTCCTTTGTCAATGGCATGATCCAGTCACCATATAGATCAGCAACCAAATTTGGATTTATTTTGTAGACTGGTTCGGTTCGTTGTTCCTTCATATTTATAACCACTTCTTGCCCATAAGTTTTGGTCTTCATGTCAACTCTCCTCTTAATTGCCTCCTCAACTTCAGGATATGTCAGCAATTCCATTAACCTGTCCTTGTCCTGAAATGAAAAGTCGCCACCATAAGACATCGTTGAAAAATCCGGCTTGCCGGAAAATGAAAACAAAACCTGACATTGTCCCTTAGCAATATACAATGGTTGCAGACTCTTCAAACTTGTAAGCATTGATTTATAAATGGCACAGAAAAACTTGTGACACAAAAATTAGTAGTTTAGCACGATTAGTTTATCATTACTTTTTTATTAAAAGGTTTGCAATGTGAAGCAGATTTGCCATCGGTAATATGAATTTCCTTGTATGAGTCTAGCCCTGAATAGGTATTTGTATTGTACCTGTGCTATAATGGCAGGTTTGTATGCATCTGGAGAAGCTTGGAATTTTGCCTCAGCTACATATTTGCCATAATGGATTCTCTTTGAAAGTGCCTGGACTCACAAAAGAACACAGGTTTCCATCAATGTAAGAGCCAGAATTTATGATTACAATCTCAACTTACAAGAGAGAAATTGCTCAACTTTTCAAAATAAAGCAAGCTAAATGTTGACTAAGGAAACTAGCAAATTACAATAATTTGTACCAATCCTAGTTCATAAAGTTTATAAGCATGCCAAAAACATAAAAGATCATATAGGCTTGTGTCGGTCATGCGTATCCGTATTTATCTGGGGCAGAATATGACTTATTTTCTATGGAAACTAATAACTTTCAAGCAGATATCTGACAAGGGTAAGCTGGCAGGGAAAAAGGCCTAGTCCACCGATTCCTTTGAGAGCTAGAGAGAGATTTTGAGAGTCACACCAGAGTATAGATTTTAATTTCTTATGGGAAAAAATCCCACTAACATGATCCTGTTTTAATGAGAATCAGCCTTTTTGGTTCATTAAAATGGAAGATTGTTTCAGAAATATCAAACCAATTAGTCTTGACATTGCAGAGGTAAAAAGTTAAACACCAAAGAGGAAATAAAAAAGGATATGAAATGATGGTATAGATAGATTCATATATAATAGATAATAATACTATATGCTTTGAGATCACTTAAATAATTGACAATACAAGGCAGTAACCCCTGGACATCATTCCAATTTAGAAAGGGATTTAGCAAGAAGGAAAGCTAATAATGTGTACCTGCAAGCACATTACATCACAAACAGCAGTGGATCCAGAGTTACCATCATCTCCTTGCTTGACTATTTGTGGGATAAGAACTCTGAAGTATAAGCTCCATACTTTCTCATTTATATTAATTGAATCAGCAATAGGGTGCAACACCTATTCATACATGACACAAATTCAGTGAAGAAGCAATTAGTACATAAAAGATATAGCAACAAATTCATTAAACAAGTAACACAAAAAGACAGAGAGAGAGAATTAAGCTGTAATTTTGTAATTAACAAGCTGATTGATTTTCTTTTCACTCTTTATTTTACTGCTATTACTTTGTGCAAGTGTTTTGGGTTGAAATAGTCTAATAGCTTATACCATCATAGAATGGGCATTTCCCTACTTGGTCTACATTTTTTAACTTTTCAGGTAACTACAATGTTTTAATTTCATCATAATTGAAAAGATAAAACTATCATTTCAATTAATCACAGAGGACCATCACTTACACCAATCTTACTTTTAAGGATCTTTTTTTATGTAACAAGTTTCAGTCTTTTGGGCCAACTATAAGACTTATCCTCGGTCCAGGTTTAGTCATACTTCAACTCTTCACCCCTCCCCATGGATGTGTTTTGTGGGAACCAAACTCAGGTCCTCTCCCACAGCCACACCCATTGGGTAGGATCTTTTTCTTTAAAATTATCCTTTTACACTAGAATATTTAAGCCAGTTTCTGATCAGTTTTAAAAACCTATAATTGAGTAATTGACATGTCATCTTCACACCTACATAGTTAGTGTCACTACTAATGTTATAAATGGAAATTCCTTAACCTCCTTCCATGTTGTAAACTCCTAAATACTGCCTGAATAAACTTGAACAGGAGGAATTTACAGACTTCTACACATTGTTATTCTATCTACCTGAAAGCATAGTTCTGTCCAAGAGAACATAATAAATTTAGTGGCAAAAATAATCTTAAGGGAACAACCTTGATTACTGCCAAGGAATAGTTTTTACCTGAGGGTACTGCAAAGGTGGTAACATTGGTTCAGGTAGTCCATCTTGAAAGAATGGGTGTTCATCAGGGCTCTTGTACCTACCAACCTTCAGTGTAATGGAAACCAATTCAGGAAAATAAACATTTATATTTAAGACATTTGTACATTTTTTATAGAAAACTTCTAGTCAATCATTGACTTTGCAGGCTTAGATCCACACCTTGGCATGAAGCTTCTCAGTTTCCATGAGCATATATTCTACCAATGAGCCATGAAATCCATCCATGGTGAAGGCATCAGGATCATATGTATCTTCATTGTAACAGTATTGTGCTCGCTCCAAGAGACTGAAGATTATGCTATCCTCTAGACGAATTAAAGTGTGTCTTATATGATCAAGGGTTAGGTTCTCACTCTCATCAACCCTTTTCCTTGTTGGCAGTGGCACTGACCTACACAAAAGAAATAGGGTAATTTTAAAACATGACCGAACAACATAGAAAGAAAAAAAGTAATGGGGAACACACCACTTGCGAGAGACCTCACTAGCATAGCCCCACTTAACAACAAAACAAAAATGAAGGCATAACAGTATGAAAACAAACATCTGCTATATTAAAACTGTTAAATATTTAATAAAAAGAAAAACATCTACTATTTTTTTCTGAATCATATGATTGCAAATCACTATCCGAGTAAGTCACGGAGTTTTTTAATTTCTGGAGATCTATTGGCACTCATACATAGGGTGCCCCTCAACATGGTTTTCTACATTCGTTAAAATTCAAACTCTTGATCACATGTTAAGAAACCAGAGCCAAGTGGCACGATGACCAATCAATTTAATTTTTAGAAATCTATTGACACTCATACATAGGGTGTCCCTCCCAACATAGTTTTCTATGTTTTTTTTTCGTATTCAAACTTCTGATCACATGTTTATCGGACCGGAGCCCGATGGCTCACGGATCAATTACTCACATTGTTAAGAATAGAAAAATAATTCAATTCTCACATTACATCTTTAAGTAATTGAAAAAGTATATTAACGCATTCTTAGGACACTATTTTAGTAAGTCCTGTAAGAAAACACATAAGAAAGATCATATTGCTGTTAACCTCTTCTAATCAAGCAAATAAACATAACCCAATTGCATACTCTTTTCTCTTTGCTGATCCACCAATTCCCATTTAACCTCAATTAGATGCACCCAATTAGAGAAACAAGGCCAAACAACTCAAAATAAAAAATTTTAGAATAAACAACGGAATTTCAAGGAACCCAAAATAGAAATCTGGAAATCAGAGGAGAGAACGTCTCTTACTCGAGGGAGGTGGCGTGTACCCGCAGAGAAAGGTTGCTTTTTGAGGAGAAATCCGAGGTGGGGTAGGAGAGAAAAAAAGCCCTGCGAGCCCTGAGATGAGAATTGCAAGTGGGTGCCAAAGGGGCCGAAAGAGTGGTTCTCAAAAGCTTGGACTCCATTGGAGAGGGAGAAGCGAAGAGAAATTGAATTGCGGTTAAGAAAAATGAATTCAGAAAGAGAGAAGACTTATTAAGAGAGTTAAAAAAGAGAGAGATTAGTGAAATTTGTAGCGTTGGTGAGTTGGTGGTGAGAATTCAAAGGCAAGAGAACTCAACGTGGACTCTCCTGAAACGTAGTAGGTGGAGAGGTCAGGAGAGTGGAAGTGACCACACCAAACTCTTTTGACGTTAAAAGTTTGGTGAAGATTTGGCTTGTTTCAAGGGCAAATATAGGTCTACAACACGAGAATTTTATATATTTAACTTAGATTTAAAAAATATTATAATATTTGATTTGATTCATTGAAATTATTATAACAGATCTAATGTGTTAATTTAATAATTTCATTGTAATTATTAGATACAGTATAAATATTTTATGTATTAAATATATTTTTACAACATGTAAAATAAATAAATTTTGGTTTTAATTTTTTTAAATAATTTTATCAATTTTTATTTTTATAAAATTTATAATAAATTAATTTTGTTTTCTATAAAATATGTAAATTTTGGTTTATTTTCTGTAAAAATGAAAATTGATAAAAAATTATAAGAATTAAAATAAAAAATTGTTTATTTTATTAGAATTAGAAATGTATTTAAACTATAATTTATATTCTAAATGTTGAACATATATATTATAAAATTTAATCATTCTAATACTAATATTTTTTCGTTATTAATTAATTTAAATTATTGCAGAAAGTATTAATTGTCTGGTATAAATAGTTGTTTTAATTAATTTGTAATAGTTTTAAAATTATAGTTTCTAAAAATATAAAATTATTTTAAACAAAATGAACGTAATATTTTGCAACATGATATATTTCATGTTAATAAAAAATTTCTTTTATATAATATAATAGTATAATAAGTTATAATCGTTTTAGAATTGTAGTTTTAAAAATATAATTAAAATATATAAAACTTTTAGGCAAAAATAAAATGATGGTTACTTTGTAACATGACATATTTCATTGTTAACGAAAATCTAATTAAACCAAGTAATATATATTTAGGTTTAATAGACGTAATTCATGATAATAAAAAAATATTTTCAAAAATCAAACAATGCAATTGTATATAAAAAAGTAATTAGATAATAATCCATTGTTTATTAACATAATAATTACTAACATCAATCACAATTAATTTGTTCTAAATTTTATTGCACTCAATCAATCAACTTATGAGTTATTACATCACTTCAAATTTTATTTTTAAATTAATCAATGTGTATATTAGCTTTCTAAATGAATCATGACTAAATTAATTATAATTTAAAAATTTATATTAATTAAAAATTAATCTATATTAATTAAAATTCAAATAATTTACATTGATTAATTGTTTATAATAATAAATTTATATTAAAACTTATGTATGGTCAATTCAAATTGATCTTTAAATAATTAATATTGATGAATTATTAATAGTAAAAACTATTCAATATACACCAATACATTTCACATGGTTATTAAAAATATTGTTTGCAACGTTCGATATACTTTTTACTTATTGAAAACCATAATTCAAATACTTATCAAGAAACATTTTTTTATAGTGGAAAAGTTTAAGTAAATTAAATTTTGAGAGGTGAACTTGGTAGACTCATTAGATTCAATGAGCAAGAAATATTTTTATATAATAATATATAAAATAATGAAATTGGGTATAACAGTAAAAAAATATGTTCACATAATTATTTAAACTACTTTTTAAAATATACTATGTATTAGTATAAAATAATTTTATATAATTATTTTATTACAAATTATATATATATATTTGTAATAATTATTTATAATTATACTTTAATTCATACATATTCAACCATTAAAACTATAATTATTATAGAGAAATTAAACTCTAATTTTAATCAATTGAACTCTCAATGTATCACTATCTTAATCTGACAAAATTGCCATTTAGTAAATGTCAACGTATCAATTTCACAATCAATCAATCATTACGATCAATCAAATAATAATGTTTTAGTTATAGTTTAAATTATAAATTATTACACACAATTATAATCAATGTGATAGAATTACAATCAATTAGTATGCCAGAATTTATAAATGAAATTTCTTCATAATAGTTATAATTTTTATTCACCATACTAATTGATTTCTCTCAATATTCATAAATTTTTATTTTGATATGTGAGAAGATTCATCATAAATAGATATATTAGATATTCTTAATAAAAATAATATAAGAGTAGGTATAATGATTATTAGAACTAGAATAAAAATAATAATAAAATTTTATTATTAATTTTTTTATGGACAATCTTTTATTATTAATTAATTTTTTAAAAAAGAAACACTACCAAATAGTAAAATACAAGTGAGAACACTACCAAATTTTAATGGGTACCATTAAAAATATATCTCGTATAAAAATTCTATTATCAATTATTCATGATAAAACCTGTTTTTATCAATTAAAGTTTAAAAATAATATTTTTACTTACTGATAAATAAGTGAGAATAATTCTAGCAAATATGTAAGAGGATTAATTGAGTGTAATTGTATAATTTAAGTACAATTAAAAATATAAAAATAACAATTACATTAAGTAAAAACAAATTAAGTTTGTCCTACTGTCAAGTGGTAGAATATTTAGATAACATTCACAATGTCTTAAAAATTTAAGTTCTGTTTAGTCTTTGTATTTTTTATTTTTATAAAAAGAAATTAAGCTTGAGTTAACACATAGCATTAACTTATATAGAAAAATATTTCTTTAAATAATATAATAGCTTTTAATATATATTTTTAATCTATTATGTATTATTAATTAAAATTTATTAAAATTATTAGATTATAAGTAATATTCATTAAATAAAAAATAAATTATATAATAAAATTTAATTAATAATTAAAATTTATTACTAATATTTTTAAAAATAATTTTAACGTGCTAATAATTATGTTTTGGAGTTTAATTTCAATATGTACTATCTTTATTCTCTCTTTCTCTTTTATATATATATATATTAAAAGAAGTTAAATAATTATTTTGAATAAAAATATTTTTAATTTTTTTTAATGAAAGTATTTTTAGCTATTTTTATTAACATCTTTACTTCTTTCGATTTATCATTTTAAATTTATTTATGGATTAAATTTTACTACTTTATAAAAGAATTATCAATAGTAAAAATAATTTATATCAAAATATAACTTATTATCATAAATTTAAAATATAATTTATATGTTTAAAATATTTTTATTAAAATTTTTAATTATAATATAATTTATATATTTAAATTTATTTATGTATTATAAATTTTAATTATATAAAATAAATATTTATCACATCCATTATTCATACTAAAATATGTATCAGTGAAGTCATCAATAAATGAAGTGTTATTTACTCTATGTTTTATTCTCTTGAATTTATTTTATTTTTATTGTTATTTTATTTTTTATAATATCAGGCGCATGCTTTTATTTTATATATAAAAATTATAAATTTTAGGTTTAAATATATATTTTTCTATTAAATTAATGATGGATTTATTTTTAATCTTATAAATTTAAAAATAATATTTTTAGTCTGTATAATTAGAAAATAATCTTATATAATCTTTAGGCCAAAAATATTAATAATTTCACTTATTTGATTAACAAATTAAAACTCGGTAATACAATTTTTGTAGTCACTTAATACTATATAAAAAATTTGTAATAATTATATAAAAGAAATTGTAATGAGTTTTCACCGTCAAAAAGTTTCTTACGTGTTAACGTAAGAGATAAAAATATTAACTTTTTAACATTTATATTTTTTTCAAAAGACTAAAACTTAAAATTAAGATAATTATGAAATCAGGTGAATAGTTTAAAAATTATAAAATTATAAGTAATATCTATTAAATGAAAAATAAATTATTTCAGAAATCTTAATAATTAAAGATTGATAAAAAATCATTACTAATATCTTTTTAAAAATAATTTTAATGTACTAATAATTATGTTTTAGAATTTAATTTATATATATGTTATTAGTATAAAAGTAAATATAACTCACTATAATCAGCTAATGATGAAAGGTTAAATAATATGCATTGGGTGGATTTGGACATTAAAAAAAAATCATAAAAGTATACTTAAGGAACATTGGTGACTTTATTTCCACCTAACCAATTATAACTAATGAAAAGTGAACCATACTGATAAGTGGGGTGCTTATTGTCCTGAACCACATATTCTGTTTGCATCTGCCATTGTCAATGTCATGTTCATGTCTGTACAGTTTTGGAGAATAATTTTAGACATCTTTGCATGTGCTTGTTGAGTTGTTGTACACATGTTTATTGTTTTCTTCAATGATTTCTTAACGTGGGGTGATGTATAATATTTTTTAGTTAACTTTATGATTTTTTTATACTATCTTATTAATAAAAGATATTTATTGATTTTGTTAATTATTTTTTTAGATAGATTTTTATTTAATTATTTTTATATCCACAAAATAGAAATATGAGATATTGATTAAAAATAAAAAAATATATTATCTACCCTATATAAAATAGTTTCATATAATCATTAAAAGTCCAATAAAATTATCATATTAAAATTATATCAATAGTAAATTATTATTAAATAATTAAATAAAACTTCTCAATAATATCAATACATCACTATGAAGCTATTAAAACATTGTACCAATATAATATTAATTTTGACACTGATGTTTTGTTTGCATTTAAATTATTTAGTTAGTTAATAAAAACACTATTTTAAAAAATATTTAAAATATAAAATATCAACGTATCATTTTGAGAAAATTAATATTCTGATTCTCCACTTTTATTTTACGATTTAGTTTAATCTTTTAATTTTTTAAATTAAATCTCCTATTAATTCCTGATACCTTTGTTCTTCAATCAATTTTAACTACAGGGTATTAATTTTTATTTGTTTTAAGTTAGAAAATTAGTTCTCCTGTTTCTCAATAAAAACACATGTTGCAATATTTCTCTTGGTAGGTAAACACATGTTACAATAAATATATATATATATATATACAAAATATCTTAACAACAAACAGTACATATACTATTTTTTTATAAATATATATTTTTTATTTGTTAAAATTGAAAACTATAAACACTCACTCACGTGTATCTTGCATGTGGATTACATTGAATGATTTAAAATCAATTATTTCCAAAATAATTTTAACAAACTTTAATTCAGAAGAGGAGCACTTTGATCTTACCATTAATTTGCCAAAAATTTGTCGGCAACTATAATACTTACTTGAGAATTGCGTTACTTGTTTTCCATGTTCTTGTGATCTTGTCTCTCTCACTCAAAATCAAACATTCAATGATACACTTCCTTAACCTTGTCATCATGTTGCTCACACTAGCTTGTTCCATTTTCACGAGTTTTCTTGCTTTATGTGGATTCATGTTCTGGTCACTATTTCAAAACCATAAGCAAATTTAATTAGAAAATAGATCAAAATTCTTAATTAAAGCTCAGAAAATAAATAACATCTATTCTAATAGTTAGAATTTATTTATTTAAAATAAAATAAATTATAATTTATAATAAATAACTAAAATTTCCTGAAATAGAAAAATAGATAATCCAAAAAATTATCACCCCAAGTTTGATTTAGATAAGGACTGTTGGAAGTGTTAGGCTATGATTAGCTAGAGGTTTCTAAGGTTGTTTGCGAAAAGAAATTTTAATGAGGCAAATAATAAATTAGAGAAGTTGTGAGATCTAATTAATATAGTTCCATCAATATTATATATATTTCTTCTTTATACTTTCATTTTCATAATGTTGTACTTATTTATTTAATGGGTTTAAGTGTTAAATTGTGAGATCGATTAACCTATTAATACAATCTTAAATATTAATAAATACAAATAGTAATTACTTAAAGTTGTATAATGAATATATTAAGAACTTGAATTTAATATTGAGTATGAAAAAATTATAATAAAAAATATTATGTAAAAATTAATTACTATTTTCAACTGACACTTCCTACCCGTGATTAAAATATATATATATATATAGACATGTCATTACAAGTTATTACCTTAACTTTTCAACTTCGCAAGCTTTATTCTTTTGATGCAAGTGGTATTAATTAGAACCTAACTAATTCTTAACATCATATGAAAGGTTTCAGTGAAGAAAAAAAAAAAAAAAAAAGCACATAAGCATGGTCACAAAAACAGTGAAAATATTTAAAAACATTATTGAAAATAAATTTTACAATCGTCATCAAAGCTTATTTGATTTGGAAAAATATTAGAAAAGCTCAGAGGAAATAGGATAAATTTGTCGGTCAATTTACGTATACATAAGCATGGAAACTTAATCTCACAGCATGTTTACTACATTTTTTTTATATACAATAATGGTAATTAATAAGGTTAAAGTATAAGAATATGAGTATATTATTCAAATTCTATTACTAAGTTGATTCTAGTGTGTTTATCTAGTTGCGAAACTTGAAGAAAAATTATTGTGAGAGCTAAAATAAAACTTAAAAATTCACAAGTTACTTGCTATTTTATTATTTTATCTAATTTTTTAAAAAAAATTCTCTAGTTTCTGTAAAAAAAAAAGAAGAGAAATTTTAAAAATAACTCATCATGCAATAATTTTTTTTCCAAATTATTTATAATAATCCTCCATATTAAAATCAAATCAAAATAAAAATAAAGTTAAAAAGAGGTTAGTAGTAAAGTTGTACACAAAAAAGGCAATACATGAAATATAAGTGCAACAAAACTGAAATTTAGAGAAGTAAATAAACATAAAACATAAATATAGTTGTCATAGTAAACCAAATTTTTCGAATATTAAGAAGGATTTTTTTTTTATAAATGTATTTTTTTATTTTTAAACTACATAAAATATATTATTTTTCTTTAAGTTTGATAAAACATAAAATCACAAATTTAAAAGAAAAAAACTAAAACTCAAGCTTTTAGATCTATAAGACAAAGTTTATGTGCGAAAAATACTACTAGAAATTTTAAAATTTATTATAAAATAATTAACTACAAAATTTTAAAATCAATAGTTATTTCGTAACTAATTTTTAGTAAAAATAATTAATTATAAAATTATTATAATATTGATGATAACATGAAATAAGTAACAAATTAGTTAAGAAAATAATCTTGATTAATTTGTAATAAATTTTTAAAATTTATAACTATGATCTAGTTAATTTATAATAATAAAAAATAAAAAACTAAAAAAATAATATACTAATTAATTAATTAAAATTTAAATTTTAAATAATAACTAAAATTAGTAATAAAATAAAAAAAATCTTGACGTGAAAATATGAAAATGTTCAAATTTAGTAAGAGTGTGATTAGATTTTCAGTACGAGCATGCTCTGGCTGACCATGCTTGTACTCAACATTTTTATTTTTACAATTAATAATCCTTAAAATAATAAATATAATAGTAACTCATTTAAGAAACAAAAGTGAGTGGGGACCAGGAGACTCTTTTATATGGTATGAAGGTGGTTGGTTACTATGTTTATTTGTTAGCATTAATTGACAACCTCAAAATAATATTAATAGTATTGCTATTTCTTGTTATGGGAACTGCCCAATGGATGAAATCGCAATTGAAAAAAAATAAAATCCAGTCTCCTTATTCAAATTTGAGTGAGTTGGGGGAGTGTGAATACCAGTTTTTTTATTTTTCTATTAATTTTAGTTATTATTTAAATTAGTAATTAAATCTTAGTTAATTAACTATTAATTAACTAGAATATTATTTTTTAACTAAATTTAAGTTATATTTATTTATATTTTTTATTACTACAAATTAATTAAAAAATAATTATAAATTTTAAAATTTTACTACAAATTAACTAATATTATTTTTTAACTCATTTATTACTTATTTCATACTATCATCAATGTTATAGTAATTTTGTAGTTAATTATTTTTATTAGAAATTAGTTACAAAATAACTATCGATTTTAAAATTAGTTATAAAATTATTTTGTAATAAATTTTAATTTTTCTAATAATGATGGATTTGATATTAATTTCATTTGTGATTATGTTAATTTAATTGTAATACGAGGATTGGACTGGATTATCACCTAGTGAGTGCAATGGTTTTGTTTTATAAATTTGGTTATAATTTTGAGTTTTGTACTTTTGTTACATAATTCGGAAGAGGACTATTATCATGCCTAATCTCCTCTACCTATTTATGAATATGAAGAAACTTATTGTATGTACATGTGTTTGTTTTATTACTCGCTTTGGATTTTTTTATTTTATTTACAATAACATACTATCGTTATATGTAATACTTTTATTTTTAATATTCGAAGGTTGAGATTTTGAATTTATAATGATCTAATCAATGTTATATAAAATAGTTTTCCATTTTTATTCGAAGTCGTCAGTGTTATTTTAAAAATTTTGTTATAAAAGTGAACTAATTTATTATATATTGAGATGTTATTAGATTAGATGGTAATATAAAATATTTTATACGATTAAAGTATAACTTTATTTTTTCTAAGATTTTTTTTTATCGTAGATGAATTTAAAAATTTACTTGTTATTGAATTATTAAAGAAAAACAGTTATGATGGGTTAGCAATGTATCCTAACATAGACATGTGGTCGTTGTTGCACAAACTATTGTGTTAAAAAGCTGACCAATTCTACCATCAATTTTAGTTAATTCAGCTTCTTTATTTGAAAAAATATATATTATACATAATATTGTATATAATTATTTTATATCTTATTTATATTTCAGACATACACATTACAAATATACTCTATAATTAAAGAGATAAATTATTAATATCCATTTTTTATGTTGAAAAGAGAATTTTCTTTATAATTAAGTATTAAAAAAATCTTAATAAAGATTATAAAGTACCAATTAATAAATTAATCAATAATTTTGTGTTAAATTTTTTATTAAAATTACAATAAAATACATTAAATTCCCCACTGGAGCATCTTGTGATCTTCCTACCAAATTTTGTGGAACCTTTGTTAAATTTTTTTCTTACAATTATTACCAAATACTGTTTTTTACATATTATTTATGTGGTAATAGGTGCCTACTACAAGTATATTTTGCAGTTCTGGCACAAGCAACAATATGTTCTGAGATTCTTGTGGTATGTGAGGTGCTATATTAGTATTGCAGTATTAAAATTTGAAATCTAATACTCTTTTACTTTTTAATGCACAGAATATTTATTACTTGTAGGAGTGGATTGGGAGCAAACGAGGATTGCAATGATGACCTGATAAAAGCTCTAGAGGAATAGAGTGTTTTAGATTTTCCTATTTGATTTGTACCGACATGTTTTAATATGGTTTGTGAAATCTAGAAAATATCAAAAGGCAAATACTTTTGGTTTGTGATTATCTTTTTGTTCCTTTCTTGAATTGTGTACTAGAGAATTCATGATTTATTAATCTGGTGTGGATATTTATAGACAATAATAGCATTTATACTATATATAATAGTGTTTCTTGGTGTTCGATCTGTAACCGGAAGTACTTATAAGTGTTGGTGACAAATTGTTTTGTTTCCTTCTTAGGGTTTATGATCTTGTGTAGAATAAATATCCTATGTATGGCCAGTTTTTCCTTGCCATTTTTAGTTTCTTGAAAGTACTAAGTATTTTGGCAGTTAATGCTAGCAGTATATATTCAATTTGTGGCAGTTAAGGAAATCATCATAAAATATAAAGTTTATGCTAATTAAACTAGAAATGCATTTTTTTGGCGGTTTTAAACCTGTAGTATTTATTTATTATGTCAACAACTATTTAAAACCTATCTAAAATAGTTTCTGACATAGGTAGATGTGACAACTTTTGGAACCGCTGGAAATGATATTTGCAACAATTTTTACTACTCAAACTATATTTTTCACCGTCACACATGACACTATTTCTTTTGTAATCTATAAATTAACATATTTTACTATATATATATATTTATTTTATTTTATATTTGTATCTTATTATTATATATAGCACATATTATATTATATCATATTATATATATATATATATATATATATATATATATTATAATGATACATTAGATATGTCTTAGTCATTATATTCTTTTCTAATATTAATCGTGGTGTCATTGAGGGTTCCAGGTGGACCACCGTTTAATTAAGATTCTATTTTAAAGGATATTAATTTACATAAAAAAATTTATATAAAAATTATAAAAATAAAATAATTATAAATAATTAATCAATTAATATGTAATATTTTTACTTTTTAATAAAAGTTTATCCACAATTTTTATGAAAATGAATTTATAGTTGTATAATTTATTATTTGTGTATAATATTAAACATTAAAGAAAATCATGATATATTTCTTTTCATTTCTCTTATGATAATAATGTAAATAAGAGTCGGTAAATAATAGCTTTAAATATCTTTTTTAGAAGATAAAATATTTCCTTTACATTAACCTCTTTAGAAGATAAAATAGTATTTATAGTTGTGTACACTTTAATTGGAATATAAAAGTCAAATCACTTGTGTTAATAACTTTCAGTCGTATAAAATAATATTAACTATTCTAGTTATTATTACATATACTAAAAAAAAGTTTTTTAAAATTAAAATGATTAAAATCTTATTTGTGATAAATTATTTCACAAGATAAATTAAATTTTCTTACTTTAATTGAAAATATTTTTTTGAAAAAATTTTGATTATAAACAAATTATTAATAATTTTATAAAAAAAATAAAAAAAAATATTCAAATGATAATCAGAACATTTGTCTGTTCCCCCTTTACACCAAAAGTCTCATAAACTACTTAACGTGAAGTTAATCACTACGTTGATATATTGGCCAGACGTTTCAAAATTATCCATACCTGGAATTATCCCTCTAATGCAGCTTGTAAAGCCTTTTTGAAATATATCTAAAAAAATCTATTATATAAATTAATATATTATATTTGTTATTATATATATATATATTATGTTATATACTATATATATTATTATACATAGAGAAATATAGAAAAAGACTCTATCATATCTCCTTGCTTCTTAACCTTAAACTAATGTAGTAGAATAAGATAATAGATAAAATAAGAACTATTATATCATACTTAAGGTATGTTTAAAAAAACAATTTAATTAAAATCTTATTTAACAAGTTTTTATTATTTAAGAACTATGTTTTAAGTGTTCAAATTCAATAAATTTTTTGAGTTTTAATATATATATGTTGATAAATGCTCAAATATTTTAAAGTATTCCAATACGTTACTGCATAAGTATTAATAAAATATTATCTCATTATAAAAAATTAAAAATTATATCATAATTAAAAATAAAATAAAAATTTAAAAATTAATTAAATAATTATTACTAATATTATGTATATTATAAAAATATTAAAAATAAAAATGACTAGTCACCATTTACTTATTTTTAGTTTTTAAAAAATAAAAATTTAAAATATCAATAATTTAAAAACAAAATTACGTGACACACAAAATTTTACCATATATACATTGTACTTATCAATAATTTTAAAAGTTAAAATTTTTAAATCAAAACATCACTAAATATAAATGAAGGTGTTGGAATTAAAATTCTCTATATACATAAACGAATATAATTATCTCACTCCAAAGAGCTTCATTCTCCCCACTCTTTTTGTATTTCGTACTACTATACTCTCCCTTTATGTATCTTATCTTTTATATTTTTCTTCCATCCTCCAAAAATCTCATCATATCAACTTAAATTAACTAAAAATATAATTTAATAAAATATCATAAAAATAATATTTTATCTTTATATTTTTCTTTTAAAATTATATTCTTTTTATCTCACTTTCTTCTCTCACCTATTGTAACTAACTTGCAAAGACATTTGAATTTAATCTCATACATGACTAACACACTTTTTAAAATAACTTTTGATTTGAATCTTGACCACGTTACTTAAAATTACTTTCCTATACAAGCTTCATTTACTAAAGGTTTGAAAATTGTTGAGATAAAGAAGAATTATTTATCTTAAATATATTGATACATTATGTTGAAAATGATTATTTAGGTGATATTTAATGTTTCTTCCTAAACAACTTTTTTATTATGGTTATTTGATATATATTTTATTTAATTATATGATATTAATGATTCTATACAATTTTTAAAATAATTAATTATATTCATAAAATTTATATTTTCAATATTAAGAATCAATTTAATTCTTGAATTTTAGAATTATTAATTAATTTAATTTGTAATATTAAGAATCAATTTGATGTTTATAAACTAAAATTAATAGCTATATTACTTTTACTTTTATTTTTTAATATAAAAATATAATTAATTGATAATATTAATATTAGAGACTAAATGAAAATTTTACTTCTATATATAAAATAACATTATAAATATTTATAATTTTACATGATACTTTTAGAGACAAATCCTATGATTTATATATTGATAATATTCCATACCGATCCATTTACTCAAAGAGTAATTCTAAGAGAATTCGTCTTTCATTTTCTTGCATTCTAAAGGATAAGATGCATCGTCCATTAGAGTCATTAAATTGTAAAAAAAAATTAAGAATGAGAATGAGGAACAACTCTCTTATAATTATTCTTTGAGTAAGTGAATTTTTTTTTATATATATCTATCATGTAATTTAATACTAATATAATTATATATATAATTTTTTTCTCAAAATATAAATATTCATCCTTATAATTTATATATTGATCTTTATCTACATAATGTGAATATGTTTTTACACTTTTATAATAATTTATTTTAATTATAAAATTTACATATTAAATATAACAATGCACATGCTAAAAAAACTAGTTATATATAAATAAATATTAATAGTATAAATAAATTTACCATTCACATCTATAAATAAATATAAATATATAAAAATAGTAAATTATTATAAAAGAAATTACAGCAACATATTAAAATATAAATTATTTAATTAAGTTATATTTTATAGTGAAAAAGAAAAAAATGTATAAAAAATAAAAATTTACTAGTAATGAATAATTATAATTTGTTTGTGTAGAAGTTAATATTTATATTAATTTGTAATGAAAAGAAAAAAAAATACATGTATGTATATATTTTACTTGTCAATATTCAAAAGTGACTCTTTTTATAAGTTTAATATAAAATATTCCTATAAACTATCTTGCGGAACTTATAAAAATAAGTTAAAAATATACGTTATAAAATATTTTTATAAATTCATCCAAATACTCTCACAAATACTTATAACATAAGATAAATTTAAATAAGTTATGTATAAATTTTTCCAAACAAAACCTTGTGACACCCTTTACCTCATGTTCTAACTACTAATATTTAAGTAATTATTTAAATACGGATAATACCAAACTCTTTTAAAAGTGTGACATCATGCAATTATTTTTTAATAAAATAAAACTTCATAAACATAAACTCAAGGGATAAATAACTCACATGTCTTAAACTCAATATTCGTAATCTCAACACAAAAATTTCTCAAAATATAACCTATCGACATTCCAAAGACCAATTCAAACAACTCAAGTATCAGAAAATATAAAAATGTAATTAAACTAAATGTGTTTAACCTTGATGTCATAATCGTATCAAAGTTAACAAAACCTAGACTTATAATGATATAAAAGGTTACAGCACAAAGGTAACATTCATCATCCTATTGCTCCTCTTTACTTACAAATAGAGTTCAACCCAAACAACAATCAAAACATACAAGGGGAGTGTGAATACGTCTTACTACTATTAGGGCAACCTCGGCAAGGCTGAGTAACACATACACCACCACAACACATAAGATATAACACACATATCCACAATAAATACTATGTATTCTATGATAATATGTATTTTATGCATTACTCCATACATGTAGTACCAACTAAACTAAAAAAAGTAGGCTAGGGGCAACACGGCTAAACTTTGTCTCTATGTTTAGTCATATCAAACTAGCATGGTATCCTCTAGTAGCATGTTAGGATATACTAAGCTTTTATCGTGTGCCTTGACTTGTGGGATCAGTCACTATTATTGGAGTTTTCATATAGAGTAGCCCCAATGATATGATTTTAAAATATGACCGTCTTGAAATTAGGTAAAGGAGGAACTTGACCATAATCGCGACCTATCGGTAAAATCAAAGTTATTAAAGAGCGTGACCCTAATCGCAACTTGCCGATAGAACCAACACTATAAAAGTTTTTAACCCAAGAACAAAGAGAAAACTCTCACAATAGAGAAAACTCAATTTTATTCAAATTCTAAATTATGTGTTTCTGGATGTTTACAAGAGTTTATTTATAGGCTTAACTAGTCATCCCTGAAGTTAATGTCCATTAATATTTTAATTGACATAAAATCCCATCTGTTATAACTCCCCACTAACTTCTTATTTCCCACCATAAATGATCTTTCCATTTCTCCACCAGCTATCAAACTTTCCATTTTTTCACCAGCTATCAAACTTTTCATTTTTTTTCCACATTTAGGTCTTGCAAAGATTGCTTTATCATGTTGGTTTTGGGTCTAGTCAAGGAACCTCCAATGTCACACAAAGAGTCTTTGGCTTTGTTGGTTGAGTCTCTATCACCTAAGTAGGTCTAGTAACCTTACCACTTGGCTCATTTCTACTTTCTCTTACACCAATTACATTATATGCTTACCCACCATAGGCAAGATACCTCATCTCACAACCCATACAATAAGTACCATTTTCGCCCACACATAGACTTAGGTTGCTCACTTGACAAGGGTCATCTGAGTTCTTTTCCTGCAAACTCTTAACCTAGGAAACTTGTTTGATAACCACTCCATATTTACTCATTTTCTCATATCATTTCTCATGCTCATCTCTTAATATAATGACAATATATCTCAAGCAATTCACATCACAACTTAAAAGCATACATACATAAGCTATCATCACAAACCTCTTTTAGGCTCACACACAAAGGGATCTAGTCACTAAGTTCAGCTTTCGCTCAGCAAGTGTACTCTCTCGCTCTACAAATTAAAGCCACAACAAGCTTTGTACACTCTCTCCTAGTGAAACTCCTTGCTCGCTTAGCGAATTAGGACTGTAGGAGTCATGCACTCACCATCGCTTAGCAAAGCACAACCTTGCCCAACGAACACTCAAGACAAAGGGTACAACTCTCTATTTTCCTCACTTAGTGAGTTGGGGTCACAATACTCCAAGACTTCCCTTCACCCAATGAGACACCAACACATCAGTGAAACCCTTAACAAAGAGTTCTAACTCTCTTTGTCTTTCTCACTCGGTGAGCTCCACTACTCGCCCAACGAGTGAGATCACAAAGAGCCCTACTATCAAGTCTTGACATTCTTGCTTAGTGAGCCTCATTGCTCGCTCAACAAGGGTAGTCGTAGTGCTTCTAGGGCTCGTACTCACTTAGCGAGTATAGCACTTACTCAACAAATAGGCCCAACAAAGGAGAACTCCTCTGCTAGACGTGTTCTTGCTCAGCTAGAGTCATCTCTTGCTCAGCAAGGAGTGACGAACAATAGTTGCCAACTTTGTGTTTTTTCGCACAACTTACCCTAATTCTCAAAATTAAACTGGGAGATCTTAATCAATCTAAGTTCTTCCACACACATGAGTTCACCACATAGAGACACACATAAAACACTATTGAATTTCATCATTACACAAATGCCCCCAAATTGAACCCTAAAATTCTCAAATAATGAACAACCATGAAAATCAAGTAATTACAACAATTAACCACACAATTTCACACGAAAATTACATTAAGACACAAGACTAATATAGGGGTTTAATCCCCTTTTAGATACCACCAAGAACCATACAATAACAAATATTAATAGGAGTCCTAGAGACGACCCAACTACCCATTTTACGTAAAGGAAACCTAAATAGTAAGATAGAACTTACTCCCCTTCCTACCTAGAAAGATGTAAACGTAGAAAGCACGTTCTCAAGGTTGTTCTTCTTGTTCCTTGGGAGTTCCCTTCAGAGGTTTTCTCTTGGGTCTTCATGGTTCCTCTAGTTGCTCCTAAAGATGAGAAATAGTAAACTATCATGGATTTAATGCTTTGCATCAAAACCAACTTGTTTAGATACTCTCTTGTCTTCCCTATTGTTTGGTATCTCACTACTTATAGGAGAAAGAGACGATGCATGAGTTCATATTGTCCTATGTGAGAGACTTGAGTTATCGCACCTTTATATAGGAGGAGACAAAACATGAGCTTATATTGGTCAATGTGAGACTTAAGCTTTTATCATGTCTAAATGACTTATTTTTCTTAATTTAATTAATTAAAACCCAATTTAAAACTCAACATACATTTTTTACAAAATATTATTTATTTGATTATAAAATAATTAAATTATTTGTTAATAATAATTAATAAAATATAATATTTATATCCAATAATAAAATAAAATAAAAATTGAGACATTACATACCTTACGCAACAAACAACATATTACAACAAGATAAGACAATTATCCTAACTTATTCTATTATATTTTGATCACCAAACATCTCCTTAACGATATTTTAAAACAAATTTATTAAATTTTATCAAGATAATATTTGATATAAATATTCATTTATTTATTTATTTTCTGAACACTAATATCTTCCAAACCAGGGTGGAAAAACTACTTAATTATATCTTTAGTATTTTTTAGGGGAGGCGGCTGCCCCATAAAGGGTAGATTTTGGCGTAATAACTTTTTATTGGCCACTACAGTAAAGACGTTGAATCATAACCATAGATATATTAATAAAATAATTAATGGTATAGATTACATATTGGTAACTTGTAGTTAAAATTAGCCGTACTTATGATATTTGCATAATGAGACTTCAAAATCAGACAAATTAAAAACTGATAATATTAAAACTGACTCAACAGAAAATGATATTTTTAAGTAAATTTTAAAGATAAAATAAATTAGTTGTCATGATTAATTATAATAAATATTTAGATTTATTCATAAAAGGTTGTACGATACTCTAAGTACATTAATTTTTTTAATAATTAAATTACACACATAATTACTAATTGTGTATTTAATTTAAAATATTTTTATATAATTTTAAATTCATTATCTCTAATACGCTCAATTATTTTAAACTAAAACTCCACATGTGTTTCCTTAGCCCTGCAATTTTCTCTTTTTTATTTTGAAGTCTCATGGCCAAAATTTGATACGATTATGATGTGTATAGATATAACAAAAAAAAAAAAGAGAAAATATATTTTTTTTTTCCATTCGCACACTACCAATTCAACATTTTTTATACTTTTTATATTATTTTTTAAAATTTTTTTATGTTCATTAAACCAAAAGATATGTCATTTTTATAGTGAATATACGCTAATTTTATCTTAAAAAAGTGTGCATTTAAAAATATTAAACGTAATTAATATATATATTAATCTATCTGTTTACTAAATTTTGACTAAACAAAAGGAAGAGCAGAAAAGACTTAAATAAATGATAAAACAGCGGAACAATATTTTAAATCTCAACAAACAACTGTTATATAAAAAAAAGGTTTGGGGGAAGAAATTAAATAATATTTTAAGCGGAATGAAAGTTTCAAAACATGACGACGATGAGTCCCTTTTGGAAAATCAGCATGCTAAAACCCACCCTTTATGGGGCAGCCCCCTCCCCTAAAAATATTTCACTATTTGACTAATATCTTTTATATAATTAAGTAAAAAAATTGTTGTGCACTTTTTTTTTTTCCTCAAAATATTTATTTTTATATATTTTATTTATTTCTTTAGTGTCTAGTGAATATTAAATATGTGTTTACACATTTTTAATTTTTATATATAGTTAGAGAAGTACTTTTAATATAATGATATTTTGATTAGTTCAAAATTTCTACCACTACTTATATCTTATAAAATTAATAAAAAAAATATATGAAAATTTTTATAAATAGAAATTAATAAATAAAAATATGATAGCATTTATAAATAAAAATTATTAACATAACTGCTACTGGAAATGTTTTATATAATAAAATAAATAAGTTTTAATGATATATTTCTCTCTCAAATAAGAATAGTTTAGACAATTTATTCTAATCTATTCTATTTATTTCTTTAGTTAGACATTAAATGCATAGTAAATTTTAAATATATTTTTACACATTTTTAATTCGTATATATATTGAAAAAAATATATTAATTAGTTCAAAACTTCTATCACTACTTATATCTTATAGGATTGATAAATAAAAATATAATAGTATTTATCAAAAAAATATTAAAATAACTGTTAAAACAAATTTTTTATATAATAAAGTAAAAAATTTTGGTACAATTTTTCTCTTTTAAAAGAAAGATATTTTATTCAAATCATTCCAACATATTCTATTTATTTCTTTATATAGACGAGACTTATTTTTAATATAATAGAGATTATTATTTTTAATATAATAGAGATTTGTATAACAAATTTGTAACTTTATAAAAAAAAAATAAAATATATGAATTGAATATAGGGTCAAAGAGTAAAATAAAAATATAGAAATAAATAATATTTCTAAAGAATTAAAAATATATATAATTTTTATAAGAATTACAAATATATTTAAACTTTAATATAATTTTTATTAATACCAGAGGAAAGAGCACTTCATGACTCTGTGAATTTTAAAATTTAAAATTAAACAAAAAGATAAATAGAAGTTAATAATTAGTTTGCATAAGAGCTAAAAAGTTAAAAAAAAATAACATATGAGAAATGTTGCTTATAGAAGGAAGGTAAAATACATTCTTCATTCCTTTAAATTTATAAAATTTGATTTTACATTTATAAATTTTTTTAAATCTATTTTTAATCTTCTAGAACGCGAGTACCATTCTTCCGCATAAGATAGTAAATAATAGAAATATTTATAAAAATAAAATAAAGATAAAGAAGTGTTCACCAAATTTTTTTTATCTCCTTTATATATATTAATGTTGATTAAATTGGTTGTATCCAATAATATTTAATTTTCAAATTTTTTTTGTTAGACCCACTAACCACACTGCCCTTACGCAGTCAGGTTTGTGCATTTGTTTGACTAGTTCACTCCTATAACACGAGCATTCAAAATTGGAACAATAATTTAAATTTAAAATATTATTGAGATAAAAAGAAATATATCATTCTTATGATTTAAATTTATGATAATTTTATTAATTAATTATCTGCAGAAGTTTAGCATATCGATAAAATATTTGAATTTAGGATAAAATCAGTTTTTTCTTGCTGAAGATATGATCAACTTAGTTTAAATTAAAGATTAAGATACTCATGATATTTAAATTTGTATCATAATTTAGCTCAATTTATAGAGTCAACAAATAAAAATTCATGTGTTTCATCCAAGACCTCTTGAGACGAATGGTTAATTCTCTGGTGTGAGGGATTTTCTTCTACAAGTTGGTTCACCATTTCGTTCAAGGTAAAGAAGTTCTTGAATTTTTATTTTTATTTTGTTCAGTATATTTTTATTTTTATTTTTATTTCTATTCTTTGCCCACCACATTCACTTCTCCTCTCAAAATCTAATAAACCAAATCAAACCTTAACCCACAGGCACGTATATACGCACAATCCAAAACTTAATTTTAGGGACTAATTTTGTGTATTAATCATAGTTTAAGACGTATTTATAAATATGATTAAAGCAAAATCTGTTCTAATTAGTGGGACTTTCTTGTGATTTGTGATGTCTTTGTGTGTACTAATATAGCTATTTAGCTATTAGCCTCATCTAATTCTAATATTTAGTTATTATGCTATTTGTCATGAAAGAATTTTTAATATGAATTGTACTGCAACACATTTTCACTTTTGATAAATTATAAGAATGGAGTTAATCGGTTACAGAGACGTGATTCACACTTAAAAATTTTGCATAAATATCTTTCTACATAATCCAATTCTAATTGCAACCAACCACTAGCCTGTTTTCTTTGACTATGCTATATTTTTATTTTCTTGGTAGGAAAAACAAACTTACAATGGTTGGTCTGAATGAGGAAGAAGAAAAATCAGCAACATGCAAGGATAGTACTTTTGAGTTTTTACTTGATTGTGCTTTAGAGCAGGCAAATCTAGGAGAACGCTATGGCAATGGCTTGACTACACAGGGGTGGAAGAATGCTAAGGAAAAATTCAGGAAAACTACTGGGTTGAGTTATAATGAACTTCTTCAAGTTAAGAACAAATGGGTTTCTATTAAAGAAAGATGGGAACGTTGGTATAAAATATTTGGAAAAGATATTGGACTTGGTTGGAATCAAGAGAAAGATAATGTTGAAGCATCGCCCGATTGGTGGGAGAAGAAAATTTTGGTTAGTTAAATAAAAAGAGTTTTAAATATGTGTTTGTTATTTTGTTATTTTGTTAGTGTTGGCTTTAATCATTGTGTGCTTGGTATTTGTAGGAGGAACCTGAAGCAGCACAATTCCAAAAGAATGGTTTGAAATTTGCTGCTAAGTTAACTTTCTTATTTGTTCCTAGTGCAGTCATGGGTGAACATGTCCATTCATGTGGATCATTCCCAGATGTTTTATTCCAAGATATGGAAAATATAGATACAACTGAGGGTGCAGGGGACAGTGAAGATCCAAATTTTGGGGGAGTCCATGGTGACTCTAATGTTGATTGTTCTTTTGAATTTGAAAAAATCACATTGAATACTTCTGCAGGCAGTGGAAAGAAAAGAAAACATAACGATTACATGGGAAGATTTGTTGAAACACTTGAGTCTCGTACTATTGATGATGTTAAAAATGCTGAGTTGAATAATCGTTATACAATTACCAATGTCATGAAAGAAGTTAAGAAGTTGCCTGGCATGGAACCTGGTTCTCGGTTGCTTACTCAATGTAGTCACATCTTGGAAAACCCTATATCGAGACAAATGTTCGTAGCTCTTGAAGATGCAGATTCAAGGCTTAATTATCTGTTGTATAAAATTAAGAAGAAAAGGTCATAAATAAAGTTTAGATTTAAGGCCTGTGTTGATAGTAATGAGAGGACTTGAGTTGTTGATACACAAACCACTTTTTGTGATTGGTATTTAGATATGTAACTAGTTTGTTATTATAGAAAGAAGACAATGTAGATTTAGTTTCACTTCAGGATCTCAAGCTTTTTTGGCTTGAATTTTGTTTCTACACATTTTATTTAAATGAAACTCTTTTCGCTTTGAAATCTGCTTTGCCTTTTAAATATGATTGTTGTTGTTTCTTAATTGTTGATTCTTTTCCTTAATTAGTTCTTATTTTAATCCTTCTTGCATGAGAAAGACAAGCAGTAAAAAGCTTATAAAAAGCGAATACTTGGACGAATGATAAAACTTTGTATACAATCTCATAGTTCTTATTTTGCTACCCTTCTCGATCTATTGCAGCTTTAGCACCAATCCACCAAGATTCGTCTGAGTAAGGAGTCCAAAGTTGATTTTTCTATGCTGCGTTTTTTGGTTTGTTTACTGTTATACTATTGAAATACAAAAAAAAAAAAAAAAACACTACCATCATCTTATGGGTAAAAACGGTTGTACTTGTAAGAGAAAAATTGGTTATGGGTCACTATTTATCTGGTAAGAAATGATAGATAACTCATTAAGAGATTACAAATATCTAAATATCTCATTAGATTAAGAGGTAATAAATATTTAAATATCTCATTAGATTAAGAGGTTACAAATATTTAAATATATCATTAGGAGATCGTAATCATCGTAATTTATCTACCATGATTATCTTTATATTTCTGTTATTCATATTATCTTTAAGTAGTCTTTATCCTATAAAAGGGAGATTAAAAATTATATTATTAAATTTGATTAATACAAAGTTTCTTTTACTTTCAATATGGTATCAGAGCTTCAGATTTTGGGAGTTCTGTTTTTTTGCTATCGTTTCTACTGCCTCACTTCAGCAAGCTACTACTCTCTTACGAGACTCACATGTCGGCGTGAGACTAGTTAAATTTGTCATTCCCAACTATTGGTGGTAACGGTAAAAGATAAAGTCATGGGAGCTAAGAAACTTCCAAATTTAAGCTTGGACGAAAAGAAAAGGATTGTAACAAAGTAAAGAGAGTAGTGAAAATAAGACAAAGAGAAAAGTAGAATCGATTTACTAGTTCCATATTCTAACCTCAGTGGCGCAACCCTGAACATGCAATTTCCATTCCAATCTTAATACCCATAATTCAGCCTCTACCACTATGTTATAATTGCGTAATGTAATTGGAAAAACCAAAATAAATTTACCCTTCCAATGCCAGCCTCGAGGCATGGAATGATAACGACCAAAGTGACCAAGATTTTTTTTGTCCTTTGATTGCCATTATCACTTCTAAAAAAACCATTGCAATTGGACCTTGTCGAGACAATTATGAGTTTTGGCTTTTTTGCACATTGCATGGCTTGTCAAACCTTTGTATAGGTTTATTAGTGATTTTGTCCCCCTCTTTGCTTATTGAAGAATGTCATATCTAGTGTTTTATCAAGGCTGATTGGTGGCTCTCATGGAGTTTGATGGCTACTTTTGTTGACAACAAATATAATGTTTTTTCTTCGTTATCACCTTCTTGGATGTTGTAGACTCAATAGTTGTGCAAAGGGCACGTGGTGAGTCACAAAACACCTCAAGATACCTTCAGGGGTTCTTCAGCATTTAGAGGAATTATTCAGATTTAGACTCTGCTCCTTGAAGAACCACTGGAACTCTTCTTACTGATAGATTTCTCAAATTCAGAATCAGAATCATCGTAGGAGCAGATTCATATTTTCTTCTTGGTTTAACCTCCTTGTTAATCTTCCCAGCAATGTCGTCTCAGTCAAAGATTTCATTAGGTTTATTATAGTCTTCTAAATCGTTGGTGTCGCACCTCGGAGAACTTGACATGACATTCCAGATGGAGTGCTTCAGTGTTTTCCTCATCTTTTGACTCTTGAGCCTTCGGTATTCCTTATAGCTCAAACCATTCAACTCCTCGTCGGACTCGGAATTGGAGCGTTGCTAATCACTGCAAGTGCGATCCAGATATGCACCATTTTTTGCGACCGAATTTCTTCGACAGAGCATTGTCGTTTGGAGTTTCATTTGTGTGCCTAGGGTTTCTGTGTTCAGGTGATTCTGAACGGCGACGACAGTAATCTGTGTGGCGGTTGTATGAGTTGTAGCTAGGGCTTCGACAATGGCTATAATCATTGGAGACATCGAAGTCGGGGGTGTGGCAACTGTTATGTCGGTGACGTTCGTGAGGGATTACAATGGTGGGAGATGGCCTTCCAATTGAAGAAAAAAAATGCAAGCAACTTTGCAGTTTGACTTTCCTATGTTCTCGAACAACTTTACCACAAATTCTCTTTGCTATGTTCTACTTTACCAAAAATTATCTTTGTTTTACCCTTATGGTTTTGGGACGTGTCAAGCTTATTACCTCAATTGCGTCTCTACTTGGTATTGCCCATAATGGATTTATGAAGAATTTTGTACTTCACCCTTGGTTCTCAGCACATTCCTTTTAGTGTATCTCCATAGGATGTGTGAACTAAGCGTCGGTACCCATCATGATTTTTTTCGCTGCAAGATTCTTCGATTTTGATATCTTCTTTTACTCTCACAACAATGTTAAAGCATAATTGATATGACAAGGGAATAACTTAAGTCGTCAACATTATTGTTACGCAAGGGAGAATCCAGAGGGGGAGTTAGAACAAAATTTATTATGTACACCAACAGTTTGATGAAATGTTTTGAATTCATTTTGGCTTTTGAACCATAAGTTTTCTAAGTTGCGGTTGTGGTTTCTACATTGCTCACGTGATGCTTGTGAATTTTTTTTTAAGACAAATTTGTATTGCAATGGTTTCTTGCAACTTTCTTTGATGAAAGCTTCTCTATACGGTGGTTAAGCATTGGTTTAAGCTTCTGCCAAAGATGATTACTCATTGATACATTTGGCTTCTTTCTTGAATGGTTAAGTATTGTGTTTGACTTCTACTCTTGATGGTTAAGCTTTGTTGCTTATGTTTTATGGTGGTTAAGCATTTGTTTTTGGTTTGCTTTTGCCTATTTAGATGGTCAAGCATGACTTTTACTCTTAATGATTAAGCTCTGTTGCTTCTGCTTTATGGTGGTTTAGCATTTGTTCTTGGTTTGTTTCTGCCATTTTAAGTGGTTAAGCATGTTTGCTTTTGTAAAGTGATTAAGCCTTGAGTTGTGATTTTTGCTTAATGGTTAAGTTTTTGCTCATTAACTTTGGATCTTTTCTTACATATGAGACATCTTTTATCCAATATTGAAGGATTTGAACCAAGATTTTCATATGGATAGAATAAGGTATTTGTAGATCTGACTCGTGATTTAAATATATAAATTGACCTTCGTAAAAGGGAAAAATGGAATGAATTGATCGCAAATTATTACAAAATTTTACGATTTCTAACTCCTTTAAGTAAGAAATATATAATTGTAGGAAAAATAGAATCTCAACGACGATAACAAAACCTTCTAATATAATTTGAGAATAAAAATTATTGTTAGAAGGGGGTTTTGAGTTTAACTCAACCTTAAAAATTAACTTAATAGATGAGGATTATCTTCCACTTATAAACTTTTTTAAGACTCTATCTCTAACCAACGTGTTACTTGAGTTTCTTTTTTCCAATACTATTCCTACTCCTCATAGAGAAATTATGAAAATTAATGGTCCCATGATCTTTGACGTTTCAGGCATGAATTCAATTAAATTGGTGTGATTTTTTTATGCATTTTACTAATATTTCAACCTAATAGTGCGATTTAAATTTCAAAAGTTAAGTACAATAAATAGATATAATTGTTCTATCATTAAGAATATCTCTTGTTTCTTAAAAATATTATATCTTTAACAAATTATAACAATCTCATATAAATAAGATGGACTCTCAGTCCCACTGATTCCACATTATAAAACACTACACATACTCCCCACCATCAATCAATAGACTGACAAGAGGAGATGGAAGTTGCACCAGAAAAACCACACTGCTGAGTGTAGTGTCTTGTACATTTCTTAGCATGCTTTAATATATTTGACACATGTAATTTCACTAAAATTGGAAATCCAGGCTGAAAATTTGTTGCATCATTTTCTTTGAAGGAAACTCCCTTAAATTCAACTGCTCTGCTAATTCTGTACTTGATTTTGATAAATAATTTCCATACCTGTCTAATGGTACTTCTCTCCAAAGGCAAAGAAGAAAATAAGTAGAAGTGGAAGTAAATTAGTACTCATGCGTGCTAATATATTCCCACTTATTTTCTTGAAAAATAAGTACAAGTGTTAAAATATTTACAATTTGGATTTCTTAAAATACTACCAAAGTGGTTAGAATACTTTGTTTAGAAAATAAATGTATGTTTAGTAAACTTAGTTTATATGCCAGTTCAAAGTTTATAAGTTATAAATTAAGAATTGAAATTTTGAAAGTTTACATGTCAATTGATTAAATTGAAAATATTTGATAAAATTAGTTAATAAGTTTGTTGATAGATGTAAATGAATATATATATATATATATATAATTATTTGATTTATAAATTAAAAGAATAAAGAGATTTTTAAAAAATTGGTGAGGTTAGAAATGAAAAAACAAGAAAGTTAGTAACTTATCAGCTATAACTAGCTTATAAAAATAAGTAAAAAAAAATTACTAAAAAAATAAAATCATGTATTAAACAAATTTATTTTTATTAAACTCACTTTAAATTTGTTTAGTATATGAGCATATTTTAATAGTTTCTTATTTATTTACACATAATTTATAAGCTACTAACATCTTTTTTTCTTTTTTTTTATTTTCACTAATTTACTTAAAATTCTTTTTATTTAAAAACTCTTTTATTTACTGCATCATTTGTTTAGGAGTGCTTAGTGGTGCAGATAGTAAACCCAAATCGAACCAATCACTTTTTGCGATTGGGTAGAATCTGATCCAACTCATCCACTTTTTGTGATAGGGTAAACCCTGATCCAACCCAGTCAAGTTTGTTTATGTTTGGGTTGGATAACATGTTCTTTGTAATATAAATATAGTAAATCCAGCTCTTTAACTTGATTTTTTTAAAATATATTATTTATACATTTTTTTAATCACACAAGACTAAGCTCATTTTTTTATATAGACTTTTGCAATTGTTATTTAGAGCACGTACGTGATGTAGACCACCCAGTTCCATAATAGAATCATTAAATCACTTGAAAAAAAATGCTACTAAAGTCATTGTATAAGTAACGTGAAAGTATATAATTTTTTTCTCCATTAATAATATAATTAGAAAAAAAATCAATAATTTTATATTTTATAGCACATAAAAAAAAGTTAACACCAAATGCAACCTTTAGTGTTGAAATTGGTAAAAAATAATTATATTCTTTTGAAAGATTTAAAATAATTTTAAATGTATAGATCCAAAAGTCCAACTTAAACCAAAACATGAGTAACCATTAGAATCGGCTTAATAGTGATAATTTTGAGTAATATGTGCAAAATTCTATATTTAAGTTTTACTGTTGTATTTGCATTTTCTTATTTAAAAAAAATACCTAACACATAGGTGCGTGGGTTAGTTGAGGAGCAATTACATAAATCCGACCACAAAGCTATATCAAATTCTTTATTTCATGTCTTTCACACTCAATGATTGTTTGAATATAAATTCGCATAAATACTTAACGGAGAAAAAAAAAGACTGCAATATGAATTGATATTTTTATAAACTAAAATTATTTTATAAACTTTATTTTTATAAAAATTATCTCATCTAACTTTTTTAAAATGATAGTGTATAAGTTGATTTTAATTTTATTTAAATAATTATTTATAAAAACAAATATATGAATAAATTAAAATTCACTCATAAATAAAATTTTCCCATAAAACGTAGTAAAATGGAAAATCAATTGAAGGTGATAATGTGCTTTTTGTTGGCCGTGTAAATGTGAACAAAAACGAGTAACCTAGACTATTTTAAGCACTGGTTGTATTATGGGTCTCGATAGAAAGAAGACATAAAATGTTGCTACTTATCTGCCTTATGTTCAACTTCAATGCATTAAATCGGTCGAGATAACGTGGATGAGCAGAGGCTAACGTGCATCAGCAGGTTAAGTCGTACACCAGTCAACCATTACTTTTAATCATTAAATATATTAATAAAATATTAAATTATTAAGATTAATTTGTTTATTTTTAAATAATTATAATTTGTTCATTCTATCTTTTTGTTTTTTTTTTTTTCTTCTTCACTTTATCTTCTCCCCCTTTCTTTTTCTCCTTCTCTCTTTTCCTTATAGTAACTTCTTTAACAGTTCTAATTACAACCATATGCAACGCAACAAGGTATGGATCATGCGTTTTCATCCTCCCTTTTAAATTTAGATTCAGATTTTTCATCACCCCATTGAACCACCGCATCTCACCTCTCCTAATCTCTTGCTTCAATTCTGTCATACACGAAAAATATTTACATTAGAAATATAATTATGTTTATATTTTATAAATAAAATTATTTTTATCTTCATATATACTTTAGCTACCGAATTTTGAATAGAAGGGAAGAAATTACAAATATAATGATCATGTATATTTTAGCTACATATTTTAGCTACATAATCATCCCGCAGCTCATGCGATCATCAACATATTCAACAAACAAATTCAAGTCTCTAAACATCTTAACCAATCCTAACTCAAAACATTAATGCTAACACACACACATGATCTTCCTACTCAAGTCCTTAAGGAATTCTCTCTATTCACCTTCTTTGCCTTAGCTCCTTCTGATGAAATAGATACTTCAAGCTCTTGTGATCACTAAACATCGTAAATTTTGCTCCATAAAGGTAGTGTTTTCATACCTTCAAGGCAAACACTATTGCTAGCTCTAGGGTTGGATAATTCTTCTCGTGAAGCTTCAATTGTCTGGATGCATAGGCCACAACCTTCCATTCTTGTATCAACACGCATCCAAGACCTTGGTGTGAAGCGTCGCAATAAACCACAAAAGATTTATTGGGATCAAGAAGAATCAACACTAGTGAGGTTGTTAACCTCCTTTTCAACTCCTGAAAACTTGTTTCGCAAGCTTCCGCCCAAGCAAATAGTTGATATTTCCTTATCAGTTGAGTTAGTGGGACTACTATCTTTGAAAAGCCTTCTATGAACCTCCTGTAGTACCTTGCCAATCGAACAAAACTCTTGATCATCGTTACAGTCATCAGACGTTCCCATAGCAACACAACATCCACATCCACTTTTGTCGGATCCACAGCTTTACCTTCTGTTGGGTCCACATGCCCCAAAAAATTCACTTTCTCCAGCCAAAATTCACTTCAAGAGTTTGACATACAACTCATTCTTCTTCAAGACCTCCAACATCGCCTTTAAGTGTTCTTCATGTTCCTCACGGGTACTTGAGTAGATTAGCATGTCATCAATGAAAATGACAACAAACTTGTCCATAAAGGGATGAAATATCTTATTCATGTAATCTATGAAGACAACTAGAGCATTGGTGACTCTTAACAACATCACTACATACTCGTAGTGCCCATAACATGTCTTGAATGTGATCTTCTACGCATCACTCTCCTTCACCCTTATCTAATGGTACCCATATTGCAAATCGATCTTGGAAAACACAGTTGCACATTGCAACTAATCCATTAGATCATCTATATGTGGTAGTAGATACTTGTTCTTGATCGTCAACTTGTTCAATTGACAGTAGTCCACACACAACCCAGAACCATCGTCCTTCTTTTTGAACAGCAACATAGGTTCCCCCTAGGGGTAAACACTTTTTGACTAGCAACCCTTTTACTTGTTGTTTCAACTCAGTTAACTTTGCTAGTACCATCTTGTATGTTGCTACCGAAATTGGTCCTGCTCCTGGTATCAAATCAACTGAGAATTATACTTCACGTTATGGGGGTAAGCCTAGTACTTTATCGGGGAAAACTTCAAGAAAATCCTTGACAATAGCCACAAAATTCATATGTAAACAATTCTTGACCTCTAGGAAGGATAAGATCATGTATCCTTGTACTCCCTTGTTTAAGGCAGCTTCAGCTTGGCTAGTGGTGATGAATCCAAGAGTTCTTAGGGTCGAGGAAGATAAGGGTCTTTTGGCACAGTCAAACATGATTTGGTTGGATGATAACAAATCCATACCTAGGATGACATCTAAGTCTGAAAAGAAAAGACAAATCAAATTTGCCTTATAACGTTGTCTATTCACAATGAAGGGACACTTTCACAACATAGAAGTCGCTATAAGAGTAGCAATGGGAGAAGAAACAAGTAGATCAAAATGTAATGAATTGGTAGGTAAAGCTAGTCTATTCACACATGCATAAAATATGAAAGAATGGGTAGGACCCAACTCAAACAACACAGATAAACGTTACCAACTATGTTGCACTCGCTTGAGATAAAATTATCAAATTTGGAGGCTTTAGCTCCACTCATTGCAAAGACACGCAACAACTATTGGCTTTGTTGATCTTGTAGTACTACCTAACAGCCTCAACCCTAATGGTGCTCTACAATCCCTTGAGATATGTCTTAGCTTTCGACACCTGAAACAGACTAGCTCTGCCAACTGACACTGGGAAGCAAAGTGCAAACGTCGCAATTGAAACATCTAACTGACGACCTGAACTACTAAACACATGCATGAGATGCGTTAAGATGACTAAAGGCAACTAAACCTCCATTATTGTGTTGTTGTGACCCTGTAAAAATAATAAACAGAGGAGTCACCAACAATATTTTTCAAGGAAAAATATTAGAAAAAAATCTTTAAAGAAAAGGAATGATTTTAGAAACCAAATTTGAGTTTGGAAATCAATTATGTTAGGGAAGGTATTAGCACCCTACACCATCCATCCTAAGATGGTTTACCTTTAATTAAATATCAAAATTAATATAACTTAAAAAATGTTATTTTTTATCCTTCAAATGAAAACGATATTATTTTATGAGTATGACAAGTGAGTTTATTATTTTAGAAAGGAAGCTGTATATTTTTTTTTATTTTGAACTTGACAAGAGTGATCTCTTGCTCCCACGTATCTCTTGATACAATGGAGAATTCAAAGTTATGTAGTTCTTGGAGGTAAATATTTGTTTATGAATTTAGTTTGGAGTTAATAACCAAATAAGAAGTGCATCCAAAAATGGTTATTAAGACTTTAGGGTTTAGGGTTTATTGTAAAAAAGATTTTGACGATAACCAAACGAGAAGTGCATATAAAATGGTTATCATAAATGTATTTAAAACATGAAAGATTAATGGGTTTATGTCTGAAAAAGAACATCTAAAGGGGACCGCGTCCAAAGAGGACAACATCCAAACCATGGCTGGAAAACTTAAGGAAAATGAATGGAGTAAAGCGAAATGCCTAGGGACGTCCAAAGGTCCTATGCGTCTAAAGCATGGCTGGAAAACTAAGGAAAATGAATGGAGTAAAACAAATTTCCCAAGGGTGTTCAAAGGGCCTATATGTCCAAAGCATGGCTGAGAAAACTAAGGAAAATGAATGGAGTAAAGCGAGCTGCTCAGAGGCATCCAAAGGACCTATGCATCCAAAGCATGTCTAGAAAAATAGAGGTAACAATAAAGAGTAGCAAACTTGTTAAAGAAAAAAAGAATCGTCAAAAGCTCTGCATCCAAAGACATAGACGATTAGCAGGTTGAATAATAGATAAGAGCAAACAAAGGAAGAGGAACCATCAAAGACTCTTGTGTCCAAAGGCAAGGACGAGCAAGGAATGTTAACAAATAGCAGATGATAGAAAAAGGAAAAGGGGCCAACCTTTGGAGCTTGTGTCCAAAAAGCATGACGAATAGAAAAGTTGCTAAAAATAGCACAGGCAAACAATAGAAAATGAAAAGGGTCCATCCAAAGGCACCTATGTCCAAAACATGGACGAACAACATGGTGAACAATCAACAACATATAATAGTAGATAACAGAAAAGGAAAATGAATCACTTATTGGCTATAGCATCCATAGGCCTAGACGAGCAATTGAGGTAATAATAACAACAAAAGATAAAAGAGTCACTCATTGGCTCCTGCATCCAAATGCATGGACAAATAGAAAAATAGATAGCGGCAGGTAGCAGAAAAAGGAAAATGAGTCACTTGTTGGTTCCTTGCGTCCAAAGGCATGGACGAATAGAAGAGATACAATAAACAAAAAAAAGAAAAAAGAGTCACTTGTTGGCTCTTGCATTCAAAGGCATGGATGAACAATAGAGGTACAATAAATAACAAAAAAAAAAGAATCCACTCGTTGGCTCTTGCGTCCAAAGGCATGAACGAACAAGACAAACAATAATAGTAGGTAACAAAAAAAGGAAAACGAGTCACTCGTTGGATCCCAACATCCAAAGGCATGGGTGAGCAACAAAGGTATAGTAAACAACATAAAAAAAGGAAAGGATTCATGTGTTGACTCTTGTGTCCAAAGGTATGGACAAACAATAGAGGTACAGTAAATAGCAGAAAAAAGGAAAATGAGTCACTTGTTGGCTCCTGTATCTAAATGCATGGATGAATAGGAGAAACAAAATAATAGCAAAAAGGAAACACTTAAGGTTGTTGTCTAAAGGCATGGGTGAACAGGAAACACATAACAGCTAAAAGAAAACAAGGAAGGGGCCAACCTTTGGCTTTTGCGTCCAAAGGCACGGATAAACAACATAGAAATAAATAACTATATATATAATAGTAATTAGCAAAAAAAAAGATGGGGTGAAATCAGAGAGTTTTAAAACAAGGAGACTAGTCGTACCAATTTGCGCGAATGAGTTCCTTCACTTCTCAGCTTTTCTGCGAACTTGTACTCTCCCTCTTTCTTTGATAATCTCGTCTCTCAAATTTCTGTTTTTTTAGTTTTGTCCTCTCTTCCTTTTGTTTTCATTATCTCTCGTCTCCTTCTTGTCCCTTCAACCCTATCCTGAATTTGGTCCCCTCTCGGTATTTATAGACTTCCATGAATTATTTGGTTGATTTAGCAGCATCCTTAGTAAGATTTACCGACAATTCAGCTAGGTCGTAATACATAGCAAGAGCTGTCAATAACAAAGCTAAGCATGAGTTGTCAATCAAGAAAGCTGAGCATGAATTGTCAGCAGAAAAGTTGAGCAAGAGTTGCCAGTAGGAAAGTTGAGCAAGAGTTGCCAGTAGGAAAGTCCAACACGATAAAGCTAGAGTTATCAATCAAAGAGTTCAACATAGTAAGGCGCTAACAACATAGTAGAGCATGTGCACCGAACAACTTTTCTACATCAAACTATATAAGATGCTCATCAAGAAGGCCTTGAGAGGAGCGAGGCAGCAGAACAAAACCTCATGTTGGCTCTGCTAGCTCTTTGGACGCTCATCTAAAGAGTTCCCTTGGATGCTAGTCCAAAAAACTTGGGGAGAGTAGCAAGATCGAGCCTTCATGCAAGCTCTACTGGCTCTTTGGATGGTTGTCCAAAGAGACTTGGGAGGAATGCAACAACAGTGTAGCCTTTTTAATAGAGACCCAACGAACAAAGCCAAATATCATTTGCATGACGTTGGAGGTCCAATGACTAGGTCCAATGACTAGGTCCAATGACTAGGTCCAAAACTAAAATGATGAAGAAATCTTTGTAAGGCCTGAGTTTGGGAATTAAGGAAAGTTTAAAGAAAAGTGAATAAAAAGCTATATCAAAATATATCACTTTATTACAAGTTAATGAAGATTGGAGCTTATATTGAAGAATATATATAAAGCCTAAAGTCATTGTCATGTAATTTGAGCCGAGTAGTTAATTAGGATCTTTTTACATGTATCTTTGCATAAATCAGTTTTTGATAATTGGTAGAAAAAAGGGAAAGTTTGATAGCTGGTGGCAAAATAAGGTCATTTATGGTGGAAATAAAAGGTTAGTGGAGAGTTATAGCATATGAGATTTTATGCCAATTAAAATATTAATGGGCATTAAATCCATAAGATTTTATGCCAATTAAAATATTAATGGACATTAAATCCATGAGATTTTATGCATATTAAAATGTTAATTAGCATTAATTTCAGGGCTACTTAGCTAAGCCTATAAATAAACTCTTGTAAGCAACTAGCAGGATAAAATATATAATTTGAATAAAATTTATAATTTGAATAAAATTTGTGTTTTCTCTATTGTGAGAAGTTTTCCTTTGTTCTTAAGTTAAAGAACTTTTACAGTGTTTGTTCTACCGACAGGTCGCGGTTAGGGTCACATTTTTAATAACTTTGGTTCTACCGACAGGTCGCGGTTAGGATCAAGTACTTTGATAACTTTGTCTGCTTTCAAGACAATCCATTTTAAGATCGTGTCACTTTTAGTGACTGTTTTTGCTCTTTGGATGCACATCCAAAAAGCTTGATGCTCGTCCAAAAAAATTTTAATTTTGATTTTTATATTTTATTTATTATTTAATATTATATATATATATATATATATATATATATATATATATATATATTAATTGGGTCATTTTGGACATTTTTTGTGAGAGGAAAAAATGGGGGAACAAAATCAGGTGTTCACACAACTGTTGGGACTAAGGTCAATTCTAAGGCTTCTTCAACTGATAACTCTTCTTAGATCTTGACGATCCAGTGCTCTGCGTCCTAGCCACCCTTGGGTTGGGCTCCAACCTTTCTACTACCTTCACTTTCTCTACTAACTTGGAGAACTCTCTAATTATCATCAAGATGATGACCTTCTTCACCTTAAACCTTCCTTAAAATTGCAACACTTTCAACCCTCATAAATCAACACATTGTAGAACCTAAACAGATACTCAAAATGGGTGATGTACTCATCCACAAACATCATCCCTAATACCAATGCAAGAAGTTAGATTCCATCTTATTCTTGGCATTCATCGAAAAATACTTCCTTAAAAATCTCACCCTAAAACTTGCCCAGCTAACCATTTCACCTATCGTTTCCATCAACTACTAAGCACCTTGCCACCAGGACTCAGCCTCCCCTATTAGCATATACGTGGCATAGACCACCTTTTGTTCCTTTGGTACTCAATTACCCAAAAGATCTTCTCCAACTCCTAGATCCACTAATTCGTAGCATCTAGGTCTACTCCTCCTATAAATTGAGAAGGATTGCTCCTCCTAAACTCAGACAACCCATGGAAGCGCAACAAATCCACTCCCCAAGTGGCCTCAGCCATAGCCTGAGCAATTTCGAATTGCTCCATAACAACCTAGTGTTTTTGTGCCATCACAACTTGCTATCATGCACTCGTCGAGTTTTGTTGCACCATTGTAGCAACCATAGCTTCCACTGCACAAGTGGACTTAAATTTTGTTCTCACATCTTGTATTACAAAAGCACAAATACATAAAAAAAAAGTTGGTCAAAAGCCACACATAGATGTTTCGTCATTGGAAATCTCAACAAATAAGGGTGAGTCAACCACTCTAGCATCCAATAATTATTTCTTACTCATAAAAAACTTTGTATCACACATAGCAAAATCATAATGAACTTATTCCCTATAGGTGCATTCCCAAAAAGACACGACCAGTTTTGATACCACCAAAGTTGCAAGCTTAATTTTAATAAGATCTTTAATAAATTCAATTCTGAAAAAAGGTGGTTAACTTTTTTTTTCTCAAAAGACATACTAGGCAACAAACATCAATGTCACTATTACATCACAACCAAAAGAGAACATGCATCGAAAAATAAAAACGGGGAATATGTACAGTTATAAAACATAACTTGTGCCTTATGGCACTCACATCACCTAAAGATAGATTGAAGTTGGGGGTTAAACACTTGCCCATAAGAAAAACTACAATATCGAAAAAGAAAAAGGGGTACACAAAATATCATATACAATCTCAAGCTAGCCTTTACAAAAGAAAAACAACAAGCACATCACTAAGGCGACGATTTGGCAGATGTAGAAGCATCAACATCTCCCTTGGTCCTTTAGAAGCGTAGGCGCATAGAGCGTCACAATTTCAACGTCGATTCTCAACCAGCTCTAATCTCTTCATTTCTGAAGGTTGGGCCCATACGACAAAAACATTTTTATATCAATGTAGAAGGTGACGGAGAACACTCAGACTCCTGCTCTAACGTGCTCCACACTCACCTCTCCTCGGTACGAGACCTGCTAAAGGTCATGGTTGATCATCTATGCTACTTTTGAATCCATTGTGGCATCACAGATCCGAATGCAGAAGGACCCCAAGTGGACCCTGATCAGCAGAAGGCCTAAAAACCTTTGTCCTCAGGGTAGCCTCGGCATTTGCTCCCACAAACATCATGTCGCAGTCATCATAGTCGCACACATACATACAACATATAGACATAAGAGTAAGCTACTTCAAAAAGATCTTAAGTCTAAAAAGAAAATAAGAACAACTCATGTGAACTCCAACAAACACGCAACCATCATTATCAATCTATATTCAACAATTATACATATAATTATACAACTACTCCATGGAGATTTATAGGTCAACAATAACTCCTATCACTTCCTTAACATACCTTCACTCCTAGTATTGGGGAAAGAGGATGTGATTTTGTGGATTGAGAAGCATTCAGGTCGAGATAGGTTGTACCTAGAAAATGGCTTTCCACAATTAGTAGTCCTTGCAAAGACTACACCCATTTGTGGGGGAATGCCTGCCCTAAGGCTGCACACCTTTGTCTATCCCAATCCAGCAATGGTCATTAATTCCACAACTCATGGTGGTTCTTGACTTATGTGCTTACATCAATAGTGTCCACACGGGACTCAACAATAACAACAACTGTGATTCTCTTAGGCATCCTAGTTCTAGCAACATGCACCCACCATCTTTATATGACTTCCTATGATAAACTAGGATCACAACAACAGGAATGGTTCATCAACCATCCCCTAAGAATAAAGTTATTACTTTAACTCATCAACAAGTGTTCTATCTTTCAAGGATAGCAACATTCCATATTTTATGAATTTCAATTTAATTATTATTCCACTTTATTCTTTTACATCCATTATACCCATCATAAATCTTTTATAATATAAGTATAGAGTATTGATTATATAAGTTATTCATTCATTCAGTTCTACAACTTAGGTTGTTTTCCACCACTAGCATATTTGCTTAGCGATAATGATTGTCTGCCCGACAAATCCTAGCATTCGATAAAGGTATAACTCAACTATACGTATATTTGTCCAACAAATTTCTAGTCTCGCTCAACCAATAAGACAAAAAACTCAATTCATATTTTAATCACTCAATGAGTGAACATCTCACTCAGTGAAATAAGTCATAAAGACTTATTCTCCACACACTTCATATATCTTATTAAGCAAAATTAGATCCTCAGCCAAAAGAATCATAAAAAACCTTAAAATTTCACCTCTTATTCACTCAGTAAATAGAGATCTCACTCAATCAATAAAATCATAATAATTTCGTATTCTTAACTATATTTAATACGCGTAGTCCAAATTCAAAATTCACCCAGTTAAATGTTAGATTCGCGTATCCAGATGCTAAATTTATCCAATCAAACTGTGATTCTCCTAGTTAAACTTCACACTTGCCCAACTAAATCCATCATGTTCATACACTTTGGAACTTTTGCCACACAAGAAAGATTCTCGGCCAGCATGAAACTGATGTTTTCCTTTCGATTTGAAGGAAAAAAAAATATTTATGAAGCTAAAATACTGATTATGAAAATATTGTATTTTCCACCACCGAACGCGGATCAACTTTTAAATGAAAAGCGTGGACACAATTCGGTGCAATAAAACCACCATATTTAAACATTACATATTCGGTGCGTGAGAGACTGATTTAAAAAAAAATAAAAAAAATAAAATAAGTAGAGCTGGTGTGAAGTGAGAAGTGAGAAGTGAGAAGTGAGAAGTGAGAAGAAGAAAAGACATGGCAGTGTCCTCACCAAATTCGAAGTTCGACCTCGTAATCCTGGGAGCTTCAGGTTTCACCGGCAAACAGGTCCTCAAAGAAGCCCTCAAATTCCTCAACCTCCATTTCAACTCCCTTGCCATAGCGGGCCGCGACCCATCCAAACTGGCCCAAACCCTCCAGTGGGCTGCCCACCCCAACCCGGCGCCCCAAGTCCCCATCATCGCCGCCGACACCGCCGATGTGCCGTCCCTCCGTGCCCTATGCGACCGCACCCGCCTCCTCCTCAACTGCGTGGGCCCCTTCCGCCGCCACGGCGAGCCCGTCGTGGCGGCCTGCGTGGAGAGCGGCTGCGACTACCTGGACATCACCGGCGAGACAGAGTTCATGGAGCGCGTGGAGCGTGGGTACCACGCGGAGGCGGTGAGGAGGGGCTCGCTGGTGGTTTCAGCGTGCGGGTTCGACTCGGTTCCCGCGGAGATGGGCTTTTTGTTCCACTCGAGACAGTGGGTGGGCCGGGCCGTGCCCAACCAGGTTGAGGCCTACCTAAGCTTGGAGTCGGAGAGGAGGATTGTGGGGAACATTGGGACGTTTGAATCTGCGGTTATGGCTGTCAAGGATTTGCATGAGAAGGGACACTCTAGGGTCACCAGACTGAGCCCTAAGGTATGAATATCATACCATCATCACACACTCCATCACTTCACGAGTAGGAACATATCAAACAGTTTAATATCTATGCACTTTTAGTTTATATAAATTAGTTTAAGTTTTTGAAAGGGTTCAGTTAACCTCTGCCTTTAAAACAATGGTTCTGAAATCAATAAATAGAAAGTTTTTATTGAAAATTATTTTAGAGTTGTGTTGGAAATCATGGAAAATTATACTATTATTTTTTCAATAAAAAAATCATATTTGATTCCTTAATCTTTGTTTTAAGAAGCTGGTTAGCATTTTTTTAAAATTATTAAAAACCCAATTCATGTACTGAACAATTGTTATTGAATAAAAAATTAACATGCATATAAAGTTACACAAATAGTTACACAAATGTTAAGTTTGTTTTATAATAATTACATTAAAAATTGTACCAAGAATGATGTTTGATTGGCTGAGGGTGTAAAAACTTTTATAATGACATGGCATGATTATTAAACTCAATGAATTTAAGTGTTTTTTATCTCTATTTTGAGTGGTTTTTCTTTTTTAATTTCTACACCTCATGGAGCTCAAAATACAGCAATGAGATTCATAGAACTCAAACCACAAATGGCTGGATGCAACCAATAACATATTCAAGGTTTGGGAACTTTTGGTTACCATACATGAAATAAAATCCTCATTCCTCATTACACACAGTCTCTTCATCTGGGCATCAAATTATCATCCTTGAATAGTTGTGCTGGTTGTTGATTGTAGCTCATTTTGAATGTTAAAACATGACTTCATTCTTTTCAAATTCCATGGATCTATCATCTAAATGAGATTAATTTAATGTAATCTTGTGTGTTGGTCTTTGTTGGAAAGTCCCACATTACTTGCCTCAATCCATGGAGTGCAACTTATATATTTGTCGGGCAACTTCACTTATTGCCAATTGGTTTTAAGCTACAATTAGAACCTATAGTCCATTTTAGTTAATTGCCTATTCCGGTAGGTATCTTGGTTGTTGTCTGCCTTGGCAGCATATGTGGAAGGAGGGTGATGGAAAGTTTCACATTGCCTGCTTCAATCCTTAGAGTACAGCTTATTGGTTTTAAGCTGAAATCTTGAGAGTTTTTTATCGTTTTCCATATTGTGCATCATTTTGCCAATTTTTATTATTTATGCATGGTTGCAGATTCCAGGGCCCCCACCTAAAGGAGAAATAATAGGACACCAGAAGAAAATTGGCCTTTGGGGAGTAACCCTACCTTCAGCAGATGCAACTCTTGTTGGAAGAACACTTTCAGTTCTAACTGAATCCCCTCATGGCCTTCCTGGGTTGAATGAGAGTGCTGAGATGGTTGAGAAAAGGAAAGCCTTCTGGACATCTGTGAAGCCAGCTCATTTTGGTGTGAAACTAGGCTCAAAATCATTGTTGCACATGTTTGGGTTTATTCTTATTGGAATAATCATTGGTGTTTTAGGAAGAACCTCTCTTGGGAGATGGCTTCTTTTGAAATACCCTTCCATCTTCAGCCTTGGTGGGTTTAGTAAGAAGGGCCCTTCAGAAGAGGAGATTGCAAGTGCTTCATTCAAGATGTGGTTTGTTGGACATGGTTTCAGCAATGAGAGTCTTGCTGCACAGGGAAACTCAAAACCTGACATGGAAATTGTAACAAGAGTAGTGGGACCTGAAATGGGTTATGTAACCACCCCAATAATTATGGTTCAGTGTGCTCTCATTCTTCACAGCCAAAGGAACAACCTACCAAAGGGAGGAGTTTACCCTCCAGGGATTGTGTTTGGTGCAACTGATCTCCAGGAAAGACTTCAACAAAATGGAATATCTTTTGATGTCATCTCAAAAAGCTCCCTTTCTTCTTGACTCTCAGCACTTCATCCTTTCTTGGTTGGAAGAGAAGAAAATTTGACTGGTCAGAATGTACATGTTATAATCAAATAATGAGAGTTTTTTGTTTTATTTTTCTACATTTTGTAAGGATACTACATTGTATTGACATTTGCCTAGTGAATGACTTTATCACATGTGGAGATCATAAATAGAAAGACTGTGTATCAATGGCAGATAGCTACTTTCAGCATTCAGAAATAGATTAATGGGAGCTTGTTTACAGTAACTGTTCTAAATATCTTTTACATTATGCAAAAAATAAATAAATAAGATTATAAAGCAAGATCCACATCTAACATTATGCCCATTACCTTTAATCCCTTCTTCATTAAAACAGTCAGAAAACTTGATGGTTTCAAGATTAATCTACATCTTCCCATGTTATCTGAATGAATTGTAGCCCAAGTACTTAAGAAAATCAATGGAAAGGTTTTTAAAATTCACAATTTATTATAATGTTATGTTTTTTTTGTACCGTACATTCACTTTACTAGTTATAAAATATATATTAAATTAGTCTATGAAATTACAAATAGCAATTAATTTAGTCTCTGAGATTAAAAAAAATGATATTTTAATCTTGAAATTATTAAGAATCGGTCATTTTGGTTGTTATAATCATGATTTTAGCTTTTAACATGAATGATGTTTTCTAACACTAAAAATTTAAATGACCGTCATTTAGTAATTTTAGAGATTTAGTAATTTTAAAGATTAAATTTATTACTTTATTATAATTTTAGAGAAAATAAAGTAATAAAGATTATATTTATGAATTACTTTGGTGTGTTACTCAATTAATGGTATATTTGGGGAAAAGAAAAGAAAATAAAGAGAAATAGAAAATACAGATAATGAGGTATCTTTTAGAAATAAAAATTCAAAATTTTATTTCTTGTATTTTTTTATTTAAAATTTTATCTCTTTTTCTTCCATCCAATCAACCAGAACACTTTGTTTGGATAAGAAGTGCCATTGAGAGGAAAAAATTAGAAAAAAATACTAATTGAAATAATTTTTTTGTGAAATTTTGTATTATTTGGATCAACAGAATTAAGAAGAAATGAAATGAGAAATATAAAAAAAAAATTGATTCTACTATATAATTAAATTTAGTTTTTAATTAAATGAAATTATAAATTCAAAGAATAGATTCAGTCTAATGATGTAAAAAAATATGAATGATAACTGTTACATACTTGTGTATATAAATGTGGATTATATTACTTATTTCATTTTTAATTAAGTTTTTAAACTAAAAACATCTTAAAATAACTATTAAAAAACTAATTAAAATTATTCTTAGCATGCTCTAAATTGTTTTATTTAAATTAAATTCAAGCACAAATGTACAATATTTTTTAATATAAAATTATGGTTGCTTTTTTTCTTACATATATTATTTATCTTTTAAATTTGAATAAATTTTATTTTGTCCTTAAATATAAAATCTTTTTAAGTTTCTATATCTTTTAAAATATTTTATTTTAGTCTCTTATTATATTTTACAACCGGAATATAAGTTATTATTTTATAGTAAAAAATTGAATAACATTGTGAATCCTAAGATTTTCTTCCCCTATTTTTTAACTTTTTATTATACAGGTATCAAATGATCATTTGTACTATATTTGTTAAACAAAACAAAAAATTAAAACTAAATATTTTAAAATGTAAAAATTAAAGAAAATAATTTTAAATTTGGAAAAAAAATTACGTGAACTTTAAAGGACAAAAATATATTAAAAAAAATTCAATCTCCAGTGGCAGCAGTAGTAAAAATAAAGAGAAAACAACAGTGTACCCTTCCAATCTTCAATTTCCGTCCAGCTTCATGACTGTGTTGGAAGAATTTATAATACGGTGGGACTCCTGAATATTCGTAACTTTCCTTCCTTATTTCTCATCAATCAAACAGAAAGTGCTTAATATATCTTTCCTTCTTAAATCTCTAACTCTTATATCACTCAAAACAAACAAAAGGTAAAGGTAGGAAGGTTTGAGGCTCCAAAGGATCTTACTCGATGAGATGGTCCAGTTCTAGCCATAGAACGCATAAGTGCTTCTAACAAGCAGCACCCCCAAAGTGGCCACATTGAAACTAATTATAGACCCATTTAGCATTTGAGCGAGAATAAATCTTACAAATAAATGACACCCGTTCGGTTTCTATTATGATAGGTTTAAAGTCAGAGACGAATTGTTGGATAGAAACAAATAGGACTAATAATATTAATGAAAAATTATCAGACTGCCCATAATTGCAGATTTGTAGTAGATAATAAATTCAAGTTTATGCTAGCATTATATATGAAAAGGCCAAATTCTCCATGATATCAAGGGTATTAATCAAGATTGTCTTATATCTGTATAATAGAATAAGATATATGGTATTCAATCGGATGACTATACAACATTAACCGTTCGAAATATCTCTACAGCCTTAAACTTCTAATGACAGCAGCTTTAAATATTGAAAAATAATTAAACAAGATAAAATTAAGTTTCAACATCTAACTTGGGAAACTGGAGATATTTTCCTAATCAATCAACATTTCCCCATTTGTAGTCTGAATTGTGACCTTGGTACTCTGTAAGCTTAGCCCTTCACCGTGTTTCTTCATTTCCTGAGACCTCACAAACTCCTCAATTCTTGCTCTTAGCTCATCATCAGGAATCAGCATATCCGCGGTCAGATGAGAACGGTTGAAGGGGTCAGTCTGCACAAACAACCAAACACAAAACCATAAACCTATTCTCTAAATGAACATCAGTAATGAGGAACAAAAGGTCAAAGGTAGGTGAGTTACACTATCACTAAGAAGATGCCTCTGAATGACAGGACGATCAACCGTGATCCTTGAAGAAGGCAAGATAACTGGATCCTTCATCAAAGTGTACTGCAATAAATTAAAAAGGTCATGTATGGTGTCAGAATTAGCTTTATCTCTTTATTCAAACAGCTTATAAACAATTTCTGAGAACTTTTGGAAAAAAGAAAGCAATTTTTCACTTGGCCAAATCAACTATTAAATGAGTGATACCACACCCAAAAAAAAAAAAAAATGAACACACAGAAAGAAGCGGAAAACACACTTGAATTGGATCGAGGAATTCATCTGGTATTTCCCCTAGAGTAGCTTCAGCATCCATGGCCTCTGAAGCAGCCACTTTTGCTTTAGCACCAAGTTGAATAAATTCCTGTATAATTCTCCCATCCTCACCAATTCTGTGAAGGACATCTGCTCCAGCACTAAACAACTGAAGTGAATTACCAGTCAGATTGCATTTGCTTATGATAATACAGACAATATCAAAAGTCCCACAAAACACTCACCTGATCATTGTATGATCGGCCATCCTTTGAAATGGCAGCTGGGAAGATGGAATTCGTATCACCCCTGGCCAGATGGACATATATGTGCACAATCTGCAAATGAATAAATTGAAGTTAGTATATTGCTATGAAAAATAAAGGTCAGTAATATATTTGTATCATGTATTGTGCCATGTAATATAAATAGGATACAAGATTCTAGTCCCAACCCCCTCCCATCACTCTTCCAAAAAAACCTAATAAAACCATTAATATTTAATATAAATAAATAATATAGAACAAAAGGGTTTTGGTATTTTGCAAGCCTAGAGCAACAACTCATCATGAAATGATTCAACCAAGTTACTAATGTTGGGTAAGCACACACAATAACACCTTATACACAAGAAACCGAGGAAAGTAGTGTAGAGCCAGCTTGTAACAGAAGATTCTGGTACCATAGAGGTAGAAGTGGAACTTCGATGATTTTGGTAATATACATACTAGTTAATCCCAGATAGCAGAGCGGAGCGGCCGACCCCCGAACTGGGATAGTGGGATAGCCGCTATTCTAATATTATATATATATATATATATATAAAAAATTATTAATATATTTATATTATATATATAAGTTCAAAAACATAAACAGCAAAAAACTGAGCAGAAAAAACCAGCAAAAAAAAAACTGAAGAAATGAAAAAACAGAGCACAAAAAAACAGCAAAAAGCAGCAAAAAGCAGCAGAGAAAAACAGCAAAAAACATAGCAGAAAAAAACAGCAAAAAACAGAGCAGAAAAAAACAACAAAAAAGGAAGACATTTATTTATGAGAGAGAAAACAATCAATTATAAAATGACCCGACCAAATTACTATTGAGATATTTTTTTCAACTAGAAATTAAGCAAACAAAGCAACAAGGAATTCACGAAATTAACAAGGCGCATAACAGTATAACACAATATAAAGATGGAGTATAATGCCATCTTTTTCTTGCCTTTGGATTCAGAAGAAGAAGAAATCAAAACCACTAGATTTAAAACTATGGCTTTAATTGAAGATTTACATTACCTCAATATAGATTCAATTCATATATACTTTGCAACTTCATAATATAAGAATTTCTTATCCCCGAAAAATAACACAAAAGTAGGGAAAAAAAGAAAATAGAATATAGCTATAGGACTTATATTAGCTAGTTTACTTTTATTTCACTTCACAGACATGTTTAAGGTGTTTTGTTTTTACCCAACCACTCAATTTATATTCTACATAGGCTCCATTTAGATGGCAAGAGAAAGTGGTAGTGTTGTAACTATTGCTCCCAGAAAAAAAAAAATACTAGAAATCTTAGCTCAACTGTTGGCAGTTGGTGCAAATTATTAGAGTATATGAAAATATCTTAACATAACCATATTTTAGCTTATCCTCTAGGATTGGTTTTCCTATTTACTCATTATCTCTTAAGATTGATTACCATATTTCGTCACTTTATCATGATTTTAACCTAATTAGTTAGGACTTACAATTATAATTAGTATAAATAAGGGTTAATGCTCTAGGTTTTACACACATCAATACATTGTAATGCATTTCATTACATAATAGAATATTCTACAAAGACTCTCCTTTCTATTCTCTCAAAGTGGTATCATCCTCCATCGTGTTAGGAACCCAGAATCAGAATGAGAAAGAAAATAAAGATTTTATGGAATAGGATGAAAAGAACAAGGAATAGGAGAGAAAATAAAGAAAAATTGCTGGTCTTGGGGCTCATAAATTTTAAGATCTTTTAAATAGTCCTTGTCACATCAACGAACATTTGAGGTGGGACATGTTTAGATGTATGTCACATCATCAATAAGTGGTGATAGGAACCATTTTAAAAATTTATAATCACAACTAACAAAAAAAAATTGGAGGACTAAAACTAAAATTACTTGTATATCTACAGGGACTAAAAATAAAATTTATCCTAAAATATCATAAGGATCTCTCCTTTCTATCATCTTTCTTTATACCTAAAAACCTCGTAATTTCAACAAGAATGATGGAAATGAATATACAAACACACACACACAATGGCACAATAACAAGTCAAACTTAAAAAGAAAATTTTCCCATTTCTTTTATTGACTTTCATTTTTCCTTCTCAAGAAAGATTATGGTGCATATTCTGCAATCAGAACCCATTCGTCGTATAACATCATTGTCATGGACCAACTCTCCTAAATGCATAAACAGTTAGAAGAAAGCTTAGGAAGCCTCTCCTGTCATAATTATTCACCACTGAAAAAACTCACTTTAAATAATTTTGAAATATAGTTTATGCCTACCTGTTTTAGCAAATGCTTTGGGCGAAATTCATATTTCTCAGGATCCTTCAGACTAAGCGATTTTCTTTGGGGACCAACCAATTGCAGCAGAAAGTAATTGAGCATGCTAGCCACTCTCTCAACCTTCAAAAAGTGGACAAATAAGATTTAACTCATAAGGAGAATAACTAATTTTCAAAGGAACATCATAGTTCAGCCACAAACTATTTTACAAGACAACAAGATGAATAACATGCCATGGTTGGAAAGAGTGAGAAAATACCATCTCTGGAAGTAGGAAAGGAGCAGTAATCTGCTCTGAAGTAAATGCAAGCATACTGACATCTTCATTTGCCAACTTCATATCTATCCGAATAATCTACAAAATTATCCAGCATTCAATGCTTTATTACATGATTTTAAAAGAAATGCAGATACATAACTATATATTAAAACAGAAGTCAACAGACATTTTCTTGAGAATGGAATAACCGGGTCCTCTCCTGCCTCTCTTGAGCTGGTCGTCGCTCCCACTCAGCCATATTTGACATCTCAGCCTCCAATTCTTTTAGCTCAAGAATTTTGTTCAGACTTTCATCGAGAAGATAAATACTATCATTAATAAGAAAGTTTAAGAAATTCAGATAGACACCCTTTTCCTCCTCTTTAGCAATCTGGAAAAAAAAAATCAGAAAAATTAGATACAGTTGAGCATGGTGAGATAAAAGAAATTCAAATATCTTGCATACATTACCTGTCTCCAAGCATTACGATGACTAGGGACTTGCCACAGGTATTCAAGGAGTTCGGCAATATTATGGCGGATGTTAAACTTGTCATAGAACTGTAAAGGACAAGTGACAATTAAGACAATTTGCTAGGTCTTGTATTCAACAACCTAGAAAGTCTAATAATTTAAAATACTGAAACTCATGAAATGTAATATGTTTATCAATACATGTGAATATAGAAAACCATAATTGTGGCATTATATTATGAGCAATATAAAAAATTGGTGAAACAGTTTGAAATAAAATTCATAAGTTCCTCTGACATTGCTAATCAATCATGCATAGGATTATGATAAACATTTATTTATCCGTCTTAAGTCATCATTCAGTAAATACAACCACGGACATGACTAACATGGACCCCTCTTGTTGATGCTCAAGCTTAAGTTTCAAGACAATCAAGAAGAGAGGTGATTTCCTAACAATTCAACTATATTCTTCATATTATTCAAGAAATTGGCAGCATTAGGGGGGGAAAGAAGGCTGGTCATACCACCAACAATCTTGAAATGCAGACTAACCTGTGTGTGAGAACCAGTGAACTCAATGTCAACATAAAGCTTCAGAAGATTCCTCACAAGATACTCAAGAGAGAGTTCGTGACCTTCAAATAGAGTGGATGTAGCAGATGAGCCGCTGCAGAGAGGGAATAGGGCATGGAGAAACACATACTCAATTATATAGCTAGAAGAATTAAAACGATTTTTTGCAATACAATAATAAGAAAATTTTCCAATTTTATGCAGAAGAAAGACACCAATTACCTCCTACGGGGCATCCAGCAGTTTAAGACTTCAACCATCTTTGCCCTCAGGTATGGGTTATTGATAAATTTGGGGCTAGCCATGAACATAATTATAAAGTTCATGAACTCATCCTGCAGAGCAATATAAATGTATTTATTGCATAAGAATTTGGGAGATAAAGGATTAATCCAAGAAAAAACTCTTTTGAGGTGAGATCTACCAGCACAACTCCATCTAAGGCCTTTGGAATCCGAGAAGCAAATATTAAAAGTTCCATGGCATCTTCCACAAAATGTTCAGGCATGGTAGCAAATTCCATTGGGCAAATTGATGGTAGAGGCATCTTAAATCCACCCACCAAGCCAACCAACCAAACAATCATCAAGCGGTAGAAGGAAAGCGCATTCTGAATAAGTGTGTTATCCTAAGGAAAATAATGTGAAGCCAATAATTCAAAATGAGAATATTGAAAATTTGAAACTTAAGCTAGAAAGAACACTTAAAAGTACCAAGAACTTATCCACACCATATGGTTAATGAATCAAGTATCAAATTTCAGTGAACATTTAATTTGGAAGAACATAATCTTTATAAGGTAGAATAGATATGCTTATCCTTTTGAGAGATCACATTAACGAATCCTCTCTATACTATGAAACTAAGAAGCACAGACATATCTAAATAGTAACCATGTTATACCGTAACCATACTATCAGATGTCAGGCACATGGACACTTCAAATACTTTAGTTGCATCTTCATAAATGTTTTACATTTATTTTTTGAACTTTTATACTGATACTGATTGGAATGCCACAATATTAGATAAATTATAGCATTTTATCATGTTTAATTGTTTATACTTTATAATGACTTATGATCATTTATAAAAACAAATTTTCTCGTGATTTACAATTTTTATATTATGTTAATTTATATGTTGCATTTATACATATGTCATGTGTTATAATTTTTAAAATTTTCCATATCCCTATGTACTATCATATCGTATTTGTGTCCCCTGTCATGTCTGTGCTTCCTTCCTAGATATGAAATTAAAGGCAGCTTTAGGCTCCATCAATGCCCAAGTTTCACAAAAGAAAATTAAGAAAAGGGACACTACTGTAAGAAAAAGTAGAAAGAGAACCCCATTTGTGACAAGGTGCAAATAACATAACATCATACACATTGTTTATATTATAGCATAGGTCTACATACATCCTGTAGTACAAGGTTTGGTACAACAGTACAGCTGTAGAATACTACAATCTGTAGTACACTGTACTCCCCCTCAAAAAGAGCATACAAATCATATGTGTGCAGCTTGTTATAAATGTAGCTAATTCAAGAACCCTTGACAGACTCAAGTAAACACATGCTAGAAGGTCATTCAAGTTGATGAAACTAAAAAAATTACAACAAAGCAAAAATCCTCTCTCTATATGAAATGACAACAATCTACCAGTGCTTGGTTTTCCCACAAAAGAAAAAGATTGATCTGGAGATAAGATGTGAGGCCGTTTAATTGTCATCTGTTTTTCCAGACAGCTGGAGAAGAGAAGTAACAGCTAAACGACTGCTGAAAATGGGACAAAGCAGGCAAATAGGAGATAACTAGTGTTTCTACTCTAGAAACAGATACCATATGCATATGGAGAGAGAAGGATTTTAGAGAAACCGAGAACAGAAGTCTGAGTGAATGGCATTGTACAGAGATAGTCTTATTTAAATCAGAACAGAGACAAGATGTAGTACAACTGTACAAGATTACAGTTGTAGTACATTAAGATCCACAGTACACTATATAATAATAGTATGTACAACTACTACTGCTACAGAAACTATAAAGCTAATCAAGGTAATTGATTTTCTCAGCCCCACACCCCCTCCTCCAGAACACACATTACATGATGACTAGGAAGCAACATACATATTCATGTGCTAACATAGATAACAAGAAACTTCAGAGCGGGGAAAAAGGGACCTACCCTCAATATTTGAGCTTCATAACACAGTTTTTCCTGTGAGTACAACTCCATTTCTTTCTCAAGTCGATTTATATCCAATTCTGCCTGAGGAGAGGGTGACCGCTCCTGCATGGCTTTAAGTGTGGAGAGAGCATCTTCACACCTAGAAATATCCTGTATATAATATAATTCCAGCATTTATATTTTACATAACTTTAGAAGAAGCCAATCCAAGCAGATAAAAAATAAGGCAACAATAATAGTTGGCCCCCATAACATAATAATACTAACAACTTTTAATTCTACCCAAACATATTACCTGAACTAAGTGTTTGAAGTCAGAAAATGCTTTTAAAAGGCCTAAGTTGAGCACTCTTGCGGTCATAAAGAAGCATTCGCAAATAAATGAATATTTCGTCTTTTCACCACGTGCAGAATTTTCATTTGAGAGCTCACCAGCATTATTACTACCAGAACTACTGGCCTCTTGGGATTGTTGCAAGCGTTTCTGATCCTCATTATATTGATGGGTTGCCCCAGTCTTATCTGGGTTTTTACTATTAAGCCATTCAGCAACTTCTTCTGATGATGCATGAAGAGCAGTCAACCCACTAAAACAGAATCATGACCAAAGTTACCTATAGGGAGATACATGAAACTTCCACGAGAATTTTAATATTTACAGTGCAAAGCCCTCACCTTAGCTTCAAGCGGTTTGAGTAGTGCACATATTTTGCATCAATTTTATCCCTTTTTGTTAAATTTGCATCTAAAAATGGCTCACATAGATGAAGCATGACAGCACTGAGATTTACAAACGTGCCTGAACTTGCACAAGTAATAGGGTCAACCTGTTTTTAAGAAATAAATAAATGTCACACATTCTCATAAGACATATAAAAAAGAACAGGTATAAGTTATAAAAAATAATCTTCAGCATGAATATGATGACAAGGAATGCAAAAAAAAAATGAAAAAATGAAATAAAATAAGAATGAAGCATTGAACACGGTTTATCTTGTTTCACCACACTTCCACTAAAAAAATGCAGATAAAAAATAAATTACCTGTATATGAGCCCTGGATGCATTTATATTGATCACCTCCGCAAGATACTCAAGTACATTTTCACGAGTATCTGTACTTTTAAGGAGGATGAGGAGTACTTCAGCAAGGCCATCATATAGGTTGTTCATGACAGTTTTGATAGTGGAAAATGAAGATAACAAATCAGACGGTCGCCTGGTTGATGCATCAGAAAAACACTGCTGCCTGGATTTTCCAGGAGAGAGAAAAAAAATGAAGTTAAGAAGGGAGCTTGATTAAATAATAAACAATAAAATATCCCATCCAAATAAGTCTCACAACTAGGGTTCATATGGTAAACATATAGGCTTCAATGGGGAAATAATAATCAAGAAGTGGAACAAGAATATAGGGCTCCAAATAAACAACGACAACTGAGCCTTTTCCAATTAAGTGGAGTTGGCTACATAAATCAAAGGATAGCGTAGTGTTCAGTCAGTCATAATTCATGTCTATAGATAAATTCCTGACCTACTTCCTAATTGTTTTACCTATATTTTTTATTAGTCTCCCCCTTGTCTCTGATGACTGGACTACCCTCCATCTAATCTACTTATGCAAAATCCATGATATTCCAAGGCTATGTCCACATCTCTAACTTCCCATTTATTTCCTTCATTGATTCTCCAACCAAAATTATATTGTCTACAGTCAAAAAGCATGCATCATGGCATTGGCTCTTGGATTTTCTAATTAAGGAAGTTCAACAAAATGGTAAAATGGTTATAGGAAAATCCACTATGACCCCATTTTGTGCTCTCACCCTAGTGGTGACCCCCTCACGCTCATACATGACCTTGATTGCTCAAATATATGCAATACAAACTCCTTTCTTCTCTAGGGCCTTCCAGTTCCACAAAATCTCTCTGGGCAGTCAATCATATGCCTTTTCCAAATCAATGAAGACCATATGTAAATCTTGTCATGCTGAAGGACCAACATACTGACCATAAACCATTTGTTTCTATTCTATGAACCCAAAGGATAGAATCAATAACCAATAAACACATCAAAATTGTACTCTAACCAAGTTTGCTTAACTAATAAGGTATTTAACCAAGTTAACAAAAATGAAAGCAACCAATCACATGTAATACTATCTAATCTCTTTAGCTCCTCTTATCAATGCAGACAGCAAGACTACTAAAAAGCCACCAACCCTTGAATTTCAAACAAGCTAAATTCACAACCAAACACAGCTCCCAAACCAAAAACAAAAAATTGAAGCTCACCCAACATCAGGCTGGCCTTTGAAAAACGCTTGATCAGGAAGAGCACTGATGTGGAAAAAGGGACCCAAAATGCTGGTCATCTCAATGGCGCGGCCGTTCATATAAACCCCTTTGGGAATCCACCACTCATGATTCACGAGCGACTTCGCGCCAAAGGGAAACCTAACCAAATACAACAAAGCCCTCAAAGAGTCCTGGAAGTTCCCAAGAGCAGACACCTTCATTACACTCCCTCTCAACTCCTCGTACAGCCCCTTCAAAATCCGGTCCAAGCTGTCAAAATCCGGGTCCCGAAAAAACTCCTCAAGAAACCCCGGGGGACTCTTGGCTCCGCCGCCGAACCCCACCTCCGAGAAAATCAGCGGCAGCAGCGGCGAATTGGCGCCGGAACTCGCCGAACTCCGGCTCGGAAAGAGCTCGGGGTTGGCCAGATGAATCCGGCAGTAGTTGACGCAGAGCTTCTTCGCCTGCCGCACCACCGTCTCCATCTCCGACTTCAGGCTCTTATCCTTCATGTTCGCGATTTTCTTCCCCTCCTCGTGCGCGCGGTGGTAGCAACCAACGAGGTACTGAAACGGCGACTCGTCGGCTCCAGCGGCGAAATCGCCGGAGAGCCGGTCGATCAAAACCCTCTCCATGGAATCGCGCGCGAGGCGGAGGTCCTTGCCCTCGCTGAGAATTTCCGCGGCGGTTAGCTCCAGATACACGATTCTTGAATCGGCGGTGGCGGTGTTCGCGATTTCGGTGATGGAAACGAGGAAGATTTTGCGGATGATGATGTCCTCCACTTCCTGTGGAGTGCGTTGGGGTTTTGCCGTCGCCGCCATGGGTGGAAGTGAGTGATCGAATTAGATTGAATTGAAATTGGAAATGAAGGGTTTGGTGGGATTTTGTTTTGGCGAAAAAAAAAAGGAAAAGTGGTGAAGGGAAAGGATCTTATTGCGTGAGAGTGAAAGAGAAGGGTTGGGAGTGGAACATGATTTGGGTTTGGGTTTGGAGAGGGAGAAGGTTTCTTGTATGGGGAACTGAGTGAGACTTGGATTGGGAACGACGGTGGTGGCTATGTGGGACTGGGAATCTCCAAACGACGTAGTTTCATCAACCCCTTTTCTCTTTTTTCATTCAGACTTTTCTCCAAGGTTTTTTATTATTTGATTTAGGATCAATTTCAAATTTATTATTAAAAAAAAACTAACTATTGATTGAACAAAATTCTACAATCACGATTAGAATTTTATTAAAATAATTTATATTCACCTTTAACTAGTATTTTAGGACAATAGATAGATGTTTATTTTTATACAACTAAAATTATATATATTTAATATGTTAATGTTTGGAATGTTTATTTTTTTATATTTTAAGGTGATTGTAAATTATTTATTTATTTTCTTTCATTTTTGCTTTATAAATTCATTATTGATCTTTGTTTAGTTGAAATTTAAAATTAAAATGCTTAGTAGCTATTTAAATATGTTTTGCACAAAACATGTTGAGAATGTTGTTAATAATTTATGAGACTCCGAAATGTGTTTTTTTTTATTTATACATTTGCCTATTGATTGAGTTGTGATTTTGGATAAGAGAAAATTGATTCATAGGTAAAAAATTTCATGCATTGTTGCAAGTTATTATTAGGAAAGTGGGATCATTCGTTTTGGTTCATGAAATTTTTTTTATAGTTTGAGGAATGTTTTTGATCTTTACTTGTGATTGTGTGTCCAAAAGGAGTTATTGTATGTTTTGGTTAGAAGTTGAGATTGGATAGAGTTAATGAGGAATTCACTAGGTTAAGGGATTTGTTTATTTAAAAATGATAATTTTCTAAATTTAGTGCGTCCTCATGGATTAATCTATCTAAAGTTTTGACCTAAGTTGTAACCTAGATTATGCATTCTACCTAATGGAGAATGTGTTGTTGTTATTGGCCTTACTATGGTAGCTTATTTCAAACTATATATTACCTTACAATATGTGCATGTACATTTATGTTTTGTCTCAATAGTGAATTTAGTCATGGAATTACTAGAGAACGCACTAGGCTAGGGAATTTGTCTTCCCAAAAGGGATAACCTTTTAAATCCAATGTGTACTCATGAATTAACCCATCCAAGGTTTTTGCCCAAGGTTGTGACCTTGGTTTGTGCATTATGCCTAAAGGGGAATTTGTTGTTTACTAGTTTTATTGTGATATTTTATTTCGTTTTAAGTTATATCTTGTCTTGTGATATGTTTCAATGCATTTGTGTTTTGTCTTAATGGTGATTTTCTATGTTAAAGTTGTTGGAGATCACATTGAACTAGGGAATTTGTCTACCCAAAGGGAGTAACTTTCTGAATTCGATATGTACCCATGGATTGATCCATCTTAAGTTTTTGTCAGGGTTATAACATGGGTTAGTGCATTCTGCCCAAAGGTGAATGTACTATTATATTGGTCTCAATATTAATAACTAGTTAAATCTTAAAGGGTTCATTATATGTTCCAATTAATTATTGGTAGGTGATAGTGGTTCTACAACTTGTATTTGTGTATCTTTAGAGAAGTTCATCAATTTGATCAAAATTTGAGGGAAAGTAAACATAGGATGAGAAAAGAGTCCGAAGAAGTCGTGAAATCAACGAGAGACGTACGTTTAGTCCCAAGATCTATATTTGAATTTGTTTTGAAGGATACTTTTTATGTGCCTTCCTTCAAGAGAACATTATGGTAAATATATAGTGAGCCATGTCATCTCATTGTAGGACCCCAAATTTGTTTGGTCCAATGTCAACCCAATCCAAGAAAAGACTCCTAGATAGATTGGTCAGGTTACAAAGACCTAAACTGGGCCCAAGAGACGAGAAGAGTCGGATCAGCCCATTAGTGAAGGAAGCTAGCTGACTCGGTCTACCTCCATCAAGAGAAAGGCTCAAAATGGCAGGCATGTGTCAACAGACCAATCTATGCGAAGGAAGTCCAACATCAGCCACTCACCCGAGTTCGGCCCAATTGGCAAGGCGCGCCCCAACCAGCCTAACACATCTCTGAAAAGACCCCGCAGCTCCAGCTCAGCACTGATGAAGTCAGCCAAACCAAGCAAGATCAGCCACTTCAGATGGGGAATGCCATCTCATAGGTCCTGGGCCATCAGATCCTCCAAGGACGCAAGGAAGCCCCTTGATGAAGCCACGTAAGTGAACTCAGGTCCCCACCTACCAACAGAATGGAAATTCTCGCCAATCACAGCAAAGAAACACGTCATGTCAGCTACTACCCGGGAAAGGTGTCGCGAATCCAAGGAGAATGTTCCACGACTGGGCGCGGGATCCAACGAGCATCAACCTGGGGATTTCCAAGGCTAACAAACTCAATCAGGAGGCTGGGGTAGCTCCACGTGGCAGGATCAGGCATGCCTTCATCACCCTTCCAAAGGTTATAAAAGGCCTTAATGCGAAGAACTCGGGGCCAAGAATTCAGGAGTACAACATACAGAGCAAGATTGCTGAAGAATTGTTGCGCGACCAGTGACTCAAGGAAAGCATTACGGAAGAGCTTCTAGCTACGAATGATGAGTCGCAAACTATACACCTTTCTTGGACCTAAGAAGGATGTTGCAAGCACATCTTGTACTTAAGGAGTGAATGTTAGCTGAGATTCATATTAGGAACCTAAAAATAGAGAAAATACAAATCTGAACTAATTCAAGAATCTTAGCTAATTCTCTTTTTTATTGCAGGTCCAGCCAAGGCTCTCAACCCATCAAGGAAGGACTCAGCCAAGATGAAGTCATCCTGGTCAGGCCGACTCCATCTCGGCCAGGTCGAGTCACGTGACCCAACAGCCCAATAAGGAGTGGTCTGGTAGTACTTTCCACGTCAGCCATCGAACACAGAGGCCACCTCAGCTCCAGCTCAAACTGCCACGTCACTCTTGGAATAGCTTGCAATGCAAGTTGCGCAAGGGGTAGATTAGGAAATCCACTTTTGTAATTTTGTTAGGCTTCGTAGTTTGCGCACTCTTGTATATATAGGAGTAACTAGTACATTTCAGGGGCCTTGGCCTTTTAGCATTCATCTCATACACTCGTGCTCTCATTCCTCCATTCTTACGGTGGTGCACGATGGTGCAATTGCATTCTCTCATTTGGGAGAGTGCAAGTCTGAGATTGAGAAGCCGAAGTCTGTCAATGAAGGATGTTTGGGGACTCCAACACTCTTTGGTGGATCTGATCCTCAATGCTCAGGCTAACAGAGGTGAACCACCACCATCAACCATGGCGATCGTCATGGAAGATGGAACCGTCTGAGGTCAAACACTGTTTGTAATCTGTTTCTCATCAATCAGGTCTATTCTGCTTTTTCAAATCCTGTTCCTCTCCTCTTCTTTAATTCTTGATTTGATTCACGATTGCAATTGAACCATGAACAATGTTAACTAAGCCGATTGGAACTGGTTAGCTAATTCAGTAGGTGATCGTTTAACAATTGTTAATAGAGAACCTAAAATCAGCTTTGAACTTAATCCCTACCAACTGATGAGGTAGTGATTCCGTAATTCCTCAGTATGGCAATGGACGAACCTGTGGCGATTGCCATAAGCATTCCCAAGGATGATCTGGACTAAGAACTGGAGTACGAAAATTGGACTGGACTTGAATTAATGGAATTGTACACGAACACGATTATGTCTTAATAATAATAGTAGCTATCTTGTAGTTGTAACATACTTTTCTCTACATTTATTCTCCGCATTCATAGCTGTATTTTACTTTTTGTTATTCTCGCAATTAACCCCCCCCCCTAGTGTACTGCTCTACGAGTTCGAGACAAAGTCAGTCCAACTTTGTAGCGTCAACCCTACACTTCAGATCCTACTCCATTTCACTTCACACTAATGCAAAAATGAGCACATTGTGTCCTTGAGAAAAATTGACCTACAATTGGCTATACTATAGTTATCTTTAGTCATTTGATGCACGTTAAGACGACTAAAAACGAGCTTATCAGCGAGCGAAGGTACCAGTCATCTCTCTGGATACCAAGTAAGTCTCTTGGCCAAACTCTAATCATGTTATAGACAACATCTCTTCTCGTCCTCAAAGTCACACTTCAGATGGCAGGCATGTAGCTTGCCTTAACCTGAAACCAAGTCAGTTACACTTCAAATAGCAAGCATGTAGCCCGCCTTGGCCTAGGACCAAGTCGGCCTCAGTCCCTTGTTTCATAACATATAGTGCATTCCATCCGACTTCGAGTCAATAGATGCATATCCGAGTCAACCTAGCATGCATACTCACAAACATTCGATCTAGCACCGAGGCGAGACGCCTAATGGATAGTCCCGATTTCGCATTCAAACCTTTAAGGGTTGAGCGCCCAATGGAAAGTTCAGACCCTATGTCTCAGATTCTGATGGACGCCTAAAGGAAAGTCCGACCATACCAAAACAAGCATTACATACTCCCAACAAGGTCCGTGGCTGAGAGGAAGGATTCCTAATGGAAAGTCTGACTCTACATTTCACCTCATGCATTCAAAACTATGTGAACTTTGATTCCTCTGTGCTAGGAGAGGTACGTAGGAGCAAGAGGCCTACTCTTGTCAAGTTATGCATCCCAAACATCCCAATTCTGTACAAACACATTCCCTTAGTTCTAGCCAATCATTAACAATAAAGGTAAAGGTTACATTGCATGCATTTCATAGGGTAACTACTAGATGGTAGGCGGATGGGGTGATACGTCATTCCCATGCGTAATCGACTCCTTACCCAGATTTTGCCTTTGCTGACTTGCCTTATCCACCCCCGGGCTCTAACGCGCCTTTAAACATTGGTGGAGACTCCAATCCGAGTCGGATCAAGTTTGGTCAATCTCCCCGGATTGGCCGAGCCTGCGCCGACTCGTTGAAGTCGACTCTCCCGTGGAGATGGATTTGGCTTCCCTTCAAATTTTCAAAAGAAAAATAAAAAGTTCTTTTCTCTAAATCGCCCCTGGTGCAATTCAGGTCGCTTTACTCATCAAATGAGGTTGTTGTTCCTTTTGACCAAGACTATTTCGTGGTCGCTACCTAGCCTTGATAGCAATGATCTGTTTGTTATCCATATTGAAGCTCATGTTTTGATTGAAAATGTGATTAATCCTCCTGATGTGGTTGAGCTTCCACAACCTATTGATCTAATTGAGCAAATTTTTGTAAGAAGGTTTGTTGGACAAAGATGACTTTTTATTGGTGATGACTTCATGGGTTGTCTTACTGAAGGTTGAAGCAAACTTCTAGACAATAATACTTGAATTTTGATTAAGTGGTAACCTTCTTGGGGTTTGAAGAAAATAAGATTGATCAATGTATATACCTTAAAATTAGTGGGAGCAAATTTATTTTCCCTTTGCTATGTGTGGACAACATATTGTTGGATTGTAATGACCTTGACATGCTCCATGAGACGAAGCAAATACTGACTAGGTTTTTTGGCATGAAGGATATGGATGAGGATTTTTATGGTTGGAATCAAAATTCATATAGTTAGTTGTTTTATGTGTTTGAATTGTCTTGAAATGTTTACATTAACAAAGTCTAAGAGATATTTAATATGTAGAATTGTAAACATGAGGTTTCTTTAATCGCCAAAGGTGATAGATTTAACTAGGATCAATGTTCTAAGAATGAGATTAAGCAATGATGTGTTTTTAAATCCGCTTAAGAACAAGTGTACCATATTAATATAATATTCAAGGACGTGAGTCCAAATATCGTACCTAATGGATTAATTGGCGAGTACAATTTAAAAAGTTATTGTGTTATCTAGACAAATCAATTTTAATGGTGAAGTTTAAGTATACAAGAAATAGAAATAAAAAAAAAAGAAAAAAAAAACAACACGCAAGATAGGAATTAATAACAAGAAGGCCTAAGGCTTAATTTCTTCCAATCCTAATTTTATAAAACCTTAGGTTGATTCACAAACACCAATTCTTCCTTTACAAATTCTATTCAATATTGTTGCTCATGAATTGTAAACATTATTTCTTCTAAAATAATTTTCTATTTGATCATATAAGAAATTTAATTAGGAAAGAGCATAAAACCCAAAGAGAGTGATTAGTGAAAATTCAGTTAATCTAATTGAGAATTTAGAATTAAGGTTTGATTATGCATCAACTCAATATTCGATTATTGTATAGGTCTATCAATTAATTATGGTACGACCATCCATCAATTAATCAATTCAAACATGCCAAGAGCAGTTAATTCTCAACAATAAGTAAAATAGTAAGACATTATATTTTATTGAACCAAACAAGAATTTACATAAAATTGGGGATTAGGGATTTTTCAATCATAGACTATACTATATAATCCTAGTATGAAATTTAGCAATTCATTATAGAGAAGGAAGACAAACTTATAAAGCAATGCATTAAGAGAAAAAGGAAAAGAAAGTTGTTACAAATTGGATCCTCATTCCTTTTTTGTGTAGCCTCTCTCCATCGACTTTATCTTTGTGTATCAACCTCTAAAAGGAAAAGTGGAAAGTAAAACCAACGATCCTCTTGGTTTCCCTTCTTTCTTATTTATAAGGAAATTTAGGAATTAGGGTTTAACAATAAGTTTAGCACGAACATGCTTAATTTTAGAACAGCTATGTTTCCTTCCTCAAAATATTGTATACAAGTGAAGGTAACCTTTATTCCATGATGTGAGCCCACAAAAGGAGGACAAAGATTATAATAAGAGTAGGATGGAGCTAAATGGGCTTATGACTAGAGGAAGCTTCAAGGAGAAGTGCAAGTAAAGATTCATTGTTGAGCTATGATGGAGAGAAGCCTAAGAATTCAACATTATTGTATACTTACTTTGTGACATTGTGAGCCAAAAGTAAATATTTGTAACTCTTAGTTTGTAATTTCTCTTGTGAACTCTTAATTTGTAATTCTTTAGACCTTATAATTAAGTTTGTCTCTTTGTGCATGTACTTAGCTCTTGTTTAGTGTATCCTATTTTAGGCCAAGCCTCTAACCCTAAGAATGGGAGTAGCCATTCGGCCAAAGGAGAGTAGGGTAAGAAGAATTGGGCTCTTGACTTAAATTCCTCCACAAGTGGTGCATCCACTTGAGAGGGAAGGGGAGTCTCCTCCTTATCCTCTTTTGGGCTTAGTTGGGTCTTTTTGTTAACTTGGGTTAATTTAGTGCTAATGAAGGATTAGGAAGGCCATATAAAAGACTCTAATCACATATGTTACTCACTTTTGTCATAAATAAAATTAAGACTCTTTGAGTTGTGAGAGCATTATCTCAAGTTCTTCTTCAAGAACACAAATTCTTATCAAAATTATTAGGCATCTTGTGACGAATTCTCTACCAACCTTATCAAGCTTGCTTATGGTGGTTAATCCATTCTTTTTTCTCATTCCACATTTGCATTTCTTCTTCTTTTATTGGTTTTCCCCAATTTTAATAACATTCACTAGTGTTCCTGACGATGTTGATGAATGATTACATCACTTTGTGAGCTAACTTTTGAGATTAAGTTAGACACAACCAAAATTTGATATGATATTAGAACTTATCATAGTAATTGTTGTTACACCTATTAGATAATTCGTTATTAAGTCGTTATTAGACCATCCGCAATGTTTAGTCCTCGTTATGAGGGAATATGTTGATAATCCACATCAATTAATAATATGACCAAACTAGTGTATATAAGTAGGGACAACCTTCACCTCACAAGCTAACTTTTATGGATGAGTAACATTTACCCTATGAGTTAGTTTTTAGGGTTGAGTTAGTTTTTAAGATTGTACAAGAACCTATACTAGTGTTATTGTTAGACCTATCGATCTACCTATTATTGTTTGATTATCAAACCATTTGTAAATGTTCAAATTGATAAACTTCACGCTCGAGATATCTAGTCTTTGGCATAAGAGGGTGTTGAAAATCGCATATTAACTATTGATATGATCAAAATAGTGTCTATAAGTAGAGGACAACCAAAACAAACTATTTAAATGGTTATAAAACATTACTCAATAAAAAAATACTTTCAACATATTATTGAGTTAAAGTTAACAATAGTGTTTGAATCATTGAGAAGATTCTTCACGTAAAGTTATACCAATTTAATTAATGTATACAAGTGGAAAATCGCTAAATAAGGCACTTACACTTGTGTGAATTCTACATGTTAGGTCTAAGACATTTCAACTCTTAATTTTAATGATCACAAATAAGACATAATATTGTCGTATTTTAACAAAATATAATAACTACAGATATCCTTAATGATTTGTTTGATGGAGAAGCAACTTGGTGTGTCTTAGCCAACTTCATCCATCATAAAGTTTTGTCCAATAAGAAGACTTTCAAGACCTCAAGACAACTCGAGAATTATAAGTCAGATGGTATATTCTACAAACTTGAGTCTTTATTTTACATAGAAAAAACAAAAAAAGATAAACTTTACCAACTCTTGTATTTCAAATAGCATGACTGACACAAAAGTGGAGTAGATAAGATAGTGTTGCAAATAAAGTCAACAAATGTAAGAACTAGTATGGAAAGTTCTTAATGCTACATAAACAAAATATAGAAAAATAAGATATAAGATACATGTTTTGTCATAATACTACCATCAGAAAGGGAAAAGCATTTAATGCACCTTAACATTCATATTTAAATAAGAGGAGAAAACTCTCAAATCCATTAGTTTTTTTTAATGTTGTTTACAAAAGCCTATGAAGTCATCAAGCTATAGAGATTAGTATTGGGAACTTGCATTTATTATGTTCATTTATTTTTTTCAATCATTCGAGAAACTTTATTTGTAAACCTAGCAAACACTCTTTGAGCATTTAGATTGTTATTTATTGTGCTTGAGCTTAAACAGATGATAGTCTATTATTTATGTGCTTATTCAAACTAAAACAAGTTTGGTAAGTGAAAGAATACTTGAGTGTTTGATTGCTTGGAGATGCACGATAGAAATAATACTCATAACAATGTAGAATAATGTTCTTTTAAATTTGTGCATCGATGAAAATCTTGGTTATTATCGGAGACTAAGCATAGTCTCGAGTTGCAAGATAAATTAGTATAAATATTTGTGTTCCATTTCTCTCTTCCTATCTTGTTTGTTTAAAAACTAAGATGTTACACCATTGAATTGTAACTTGACCTTATATGTTAAAGTTCAAATTTTGATGAAAGTATGATAAAAAGAAGCCTAGATTATGACTTTATTCAAAAGGAACCAACAAAAGCTTCATCACTCATCAACAGTAGACAACACGTAGAATTTAGAGAAAAATAGTTTTATCCTAGCACAACATTTCTCTGTCTTCAGAAAAGAAGAGTTTCTGTAGAAGTACTGCAAGAAGCAATCAAATAACATTTAATGCAGATCCAACCACTCCTTATACAAAAAGCAACATTCAAAATTTTACGTGCTATATAAAGGGATCTACCAAGCTTGAAAAAAGGTGAAGCTGAACTACAACGCATTCTATCAAGAAAGAAAAAAAACACTCTCTTACCATTTGAACGACTGTCTTGTAAAACTTTCTTTGCAAAGAAAAATAAAGTAGGTGTTCTGTATTGTAAACGCTCACTATATGAGTTATTATTTTGTAAAAGCTTTACTAAGTTAGTGTGATAGTATGAAGAGGCTAAGTGTTAAAGAATACTTGAGTTTTTTATAATCAGGATTATAAGGGTTGTAATACTTAGAGAGGTAGAGAATACTTGTTTGTAAGTCAGATAGACTTCTTAGTAAAATTTCTTTATGTTGAAGGGACTAGACGTAACTTTGTTGAAAGAGTGAACTATTGTAATTTATGTGTTTTCTCTCTTAGCTTCCACTTTTTTATTTTTGTACTCCTTTGAATGACCATATCAAACTATATTTTTAAATCCTTTAATTTTGGAAAAACTTTTAAAAATCATACACACACAATTCAACTCCCTTCTTGTATGTTATATTTTCCTTCAAACTTCGTATATCATAAAGCTTTGTCTAATAAGAAGACTTTCAAGACCTTAAGGCAACTTGAAAATTATAAGTTAGATGGTATATCCTACAAGCTTGAGTTTTTATTTTAAATAGAAAAAACAAAAAAGATAAACTTTACCAACTCTCATATTTTGAATAGCATGGTTGACACAAAAGTAGAATGGATATGAAAATGTTGCAAATAAAGACAAAAAATATAAGAACTAGTATGGAAAGTTATACATGCTATGTAAAAAAAATATAGAAAAAATAAGAAAAGAACATTTAATGCACCTTAACATTCATATTTAAATATGAGGAGAAAACTCTTAAATCAATTAATTTTTTTAATGTTTACGAAAGACTATGGAGTCATCAAGCTATAGAGATTAGTGTTAAGAACTTAAATTTACTATGTTCATTTATTTTTTCAATCATTCGGTAAACATTCTTTGTAAACCTAGCTAACACTTTTTGAGTATTTAAACTATTATTTATCGTGCTTAAGCTTGAACATATAATAGTCTATGATTTATGTGCTCATTCAATACTTGAGTGTTTTACTGCTTGGAGACGCAAGGTAGAAATAATACTCATAACAATTTGGAACAATGTTCTTTTAAATTTGTGTATTGGTGGAAATCTTGATTATTGTTGAAGATTAAGCATAATCTTGAATTGCAAGATAAATTAGTATAAAGATTTGCGTTCCTTTTCTCTCTTCCTATCTTGTTTGTTTTAACTAGTTTTAAGGGATCAAGTTGAATATATAAGAAAAATAATTGTTTTAAAAAAATAAGTTTTGTTACACCATCCAATTGGAACTTGACCTTATAGAGTCTAAAATTTGATGGAAAAAAAAATGAGGTTTATGATGGAAGCAAAGGGGTGGAAACTAGGCTTGTTTTTCATATTTTCTTCGTATTTGAACTCGTTTAGTGGATTAGATACTCTTTGTGTTTATTTTATGGAAGAGATATATTAAGTGCTCATAGACGTAAATCATATTGAGCAAATTACATTAAACAAACTACACTAAAGATATGTTTAGTTTAGTCTTTTGAAAAGTTATTTTAAAGTTAAAGTTTAAAATAAATACTTTAAATATAAACTGAAACTTGTTTTATAATTTTTTATTTTAACTTAAAAATTATTTTTAAGTTAAAAGTTACTGGTAAAAAAAATTTAAATTTGAATTTTATTTAAAATCAGTCTAATAGAAAATATGTTTATAAAAAAAAATATTATATAAAAGTAATTTAAGAAACAAAAAATTCTTTTAATGATAATAAAATAATATTAAAATAGATCTATTTAAAATTTTTAATTTTAAAAATATAAAAAATTATTGTAACTTGTGCATTCTTTTCTAACAATAAAGCAACTTTCTCCCATATTTATAAATAATTTTTTCCTATAGTAAAGAATGATACAAGGTAATCAATGAAAGATCCAAAAAATGCTTGAATTGAAGCTACTACTATTTCACAGGACATCTAAAAGGAAAGAGATTGTTATTGGTAAATAATATAGTCACCACACTCAAGTTAGTTTTGAACCTTTTCAAGGATTTAGTGATGAGTAGATAGCTAGTGCCTTATTCCTTCTTTTCAAAGATTTAGTGATAAGTAGATATCTAGTACTCTATTCCTTGTACAAAATTGTTCACATCACAAATTATATAAAAATTTAATTGCATTCCTTTCTTAACATCCACAGAGGTTTTTTTTTTTTTTTAATTTTATTATTATTATTATTATTATTATTATTTAATAAAAAAAATTGAGGTGTCACTAAAATCGTACAACACAAGATGCACACAAAATTAACGGTAAACAATTAGATTAACTCGTCCAATTACTTTCTAAACCCATGCTAGTTTGATGGAGGAGGTGAAGATTAATCATTTGGCTAATCCAACAAAACGAAACCTACCTTACTCACTGTCCAATGTATAGTTTGGTTAATAATTTTTTTTATTTTTATTTTTGTACTTATTAAAATTAATACATTGATAATATAAAAAAATTTTATATCACAAATTAATATAGAAATAATTTTTAAGTTAATTATTATAAAATTAGAAAAATTACTATACAATAATTTATTATTAATCAATCGTGTAAAAATTATTTACATTATGTATATAGTATTTTTTTTAATAAGTTACTTATTTTTTAAGAATTTACTTTGAAAATTATTTTGCCAAGCTTCTTCTTAAAAAGAGAAGAAAGACCATACATATACTATATTTATGTATGTTTTGCAATTTTTTTCTATTTATTATTGTCTTTACCCTAAACAGGTCCATTAAATCATGATAGTCATGGGCTATTTTTAATGATTTGGAAAATAAACACTAACCACTTGAATCAATGATTTGAAAACATATTTTGAAGATCCGTAACATCCAAACTTAAAAGATGTTAATTAATATCTAAATATCTAATTATGAATTTTTATAAAAAAAGTAGTTTATCTAAATATAAAATATTTTTACACCTAATTTAATAATAAATTAATATATATGATAAATTAATTAAATTTTATAATAATTATTATAAAATTTATATCTATTATATTTTTTATGGTTAACTATAAAAAAAAATTTACCCATAGAAATTAAACTCATTTTATAATTATAAACAAAATTTTCTTAAACTATAAGAATTTAATAAAAGTGAGTAACCTTCAAATAATTTAGCCAAATGTTTTTTTATGGTCAAGAAAGACAGGCAGATTTTTCTTTAAGAGAGAGATCTATTTTTCGAATTCAGACATCAATCATATCATGGCATTGGCGTGGGGGTGGGGCACCGTGAATAAAACTACGTCGTTTTCCTAGTGAGTTGGTTTCGGTCAAATTGAACGGAACCTCTGTCTCTCTCTTGTGGTACCACTGTCACTCTTCTCTCTTCCTTTCTGCTTCGCCAATTCTCCAATTTTTAGCGAAATTGGTATCATCTTCTTTTCCTAATTCAATTTGCTTTCTTCTTATTTTTCATTTTTCGTATTCTTCGTATGCTTAGTTTGCTTTAGGTTTTTTTAACAATTAATTTGGGATTACAATTTGCTAATGCTTTTCGTATTAATTGATTGATTAAAAACATATTTTTGTTTTTATTTACTATTTGGATTGGATGCTGTCTTTGCTGGGTGTTTTGGTTTGTTTTTAGAAGCTAATTTTGATTTTTGAAAACCCCCATTTGAATTGGGGGCTTGCTATGAAATGGGGTGAACTTTGTTATGAACTAGCAGAAGAGAAAATATCAAATCTGTGTTTTTTTTTTTTTTGCCTTTTGAATCCTCTCCTGATCTTGAATAAGGTGATATGGTCATGTGAAGAAAGAAAGGCGTAGTTTTTATCGTAGGACCGAAATGATCGGTTATTAGATTCACTTTTTAAATTAAAAAAATAAATAAATGGTGTGCATCTTTCTTTGAAATTCGTAATATTCAAAAGCAGAGAATGCCCTAGTAAGTTTCTTATCTGCCATCAAGCTATAGGAAGCATGGACTTAACTTTTTGGCTGGTGTGCATTTGTGTAATGGGATGCTTTGAAAGTTTGATTTGATTGTGATATCAGTGGGACATAATTTTTAATAAAAAATAATACTCACATGCATATATCGTGAAAAGCAAGAGAGAAAGAGAGAATATCTTCTCAATATATTCTTTTATCTCAAACTTGATTTTTTTGTTATATAGTAACAATCCCAAGAGCCAAATTTATAGGCTTGACTCTATAACTACTAAATCTAGAAAGTTGGAAACTATCTGTGGTAACAGAAAATCAAATAATGAAATCGAGAAAGTTGGAAACTACCTCACGCACTAACAACATAATCCTAAATGTGGATAACGGAAAATCAAATAATGAAACCGAGAAAATAAAATTTTAAACTAAAATGATTTGACTCAATCAACAGTAAATATTAGTCGTGCATGTATACTTGATTTATTTACTTCTAACATTGCCTTCCTTAAATCAAGTATGCACACTAATTATTCTGAGTATTTTCTTCAAAACAATTCTCCTTTCAGTGGTTTTGTAAAAATATCTACAACTTGTTCTTCAGTTGGACAATATTCAATAACAACTTCTTTTTGAACTACCCATTCTCGAATTTTATGAAAATGAATGTCTATGTGCTTGGACCGCCCATGAAAAACTGGGTTTTTTGAAAGTGTAATTGTAGACTTATTATCACAAAAAATCATTGTAGGAGTATTTTGCTTTTGATGTATTGCTTCAAGCATCCTTCTCATCCATATTACTTGTGTAGCACAACTTGTTACAGCTATGTATTCTGCCTCGGCTATTGAGAGTACAATTGTTGGTTGTTCTTCGAGGACCATGCTACTGCTCCAGTGCCTAGATGAAATGCATATCCTGACGTGCTTTTTCTTGTCTCAATATCTCTTGTCCAGTCACTGTCTGTGTATCCAACTAGCTTTATATTAAAATTATTATCATAAAAAATCCCCTCAGTCAAAGTACCTTTAATATATCTCAGGATTCTTTTTGCTCCTTGTAAATGACATGTACGTGGCTCTTCCATGAATCTGCTGAGCAATCCTCCTCCAAAGACTATATGTGGTCTAGTAGCTGTCAAAGATATCTGAGACATCCAATCAAGCTCTTGTAGTATGTTGAATCAATTCTTCTTTCATCGCTATCTCTTTTCAACTTCAACTTTTCTTCAACAGGTGTTGAGATTGGTTTTGAATTCTCCATTTTGAATTTCTTCAAAATGTCTATAGCATACTTCTTTTGAGAAATGAAAATTCCATGAGCCTGTTGAATGACCTCAATGCCAAGAAAATAAGACATCAGGCCCAAATCTGTCATTTCAAAGCATCTAATCATGGCCTCCCTAAATTCTACAATCATCTTTGAATTGTTGCTAGTAAAGATTAAATCATCAACATAAAGACACACAATAAGAATATCACTAGGGTCAACAAATTTAATATATAGAGTATGTTCAAACGGGCATCTTTGAAAACCATTCTGCAAAAAGTAAGAATCAATCTTCTTGTACCACGCTCTGGGTGCCTGCTTCAAGCCATACAATGCTTTCTTTAGCTTATAGACTTTATCTTCTTTGCCTTCAATCTCATATCTAGCAGGTTGTTCAATATACACTTCTTCTTCTAAAGTACCATTTAGGAAAGTAGACTTAACATCCATTTGATGAATTTTCTAATTATTTTGAGCCGATAGAGAGATAAGCATACGAATTGTATCTAATCTCGCTACAGGAGCAAATACCTCAAAATAATCAATACTTGGCTTTTGCTTGTATCCTTTTGCTACTAACCTTGCTTTAAAACAATCTATTTCTCCACTAGGCTTGTACTTAGTCTTGTACACCCACTTCACTCCAATTGGCCTTTTATCTACTGGTAAGTCTGTCAGCTCCCACGTCTGATTTTTTTCAATGGCATGAATTTCTTCATCCATTGCTTTTCTCCAATTTCGATCACTTGCAGCTTCTTCAAATGTAACTGGTTCACAATATGCAAACAAAGCAAAATTGATAATTTCCTCATCAGATGGGTCATTGTCATTACCCACAACATAGTCCTCCAATCTGGTTGGTAGTTTTTGTTGCCTTTGTGGTCTGCTTGATGTTTCTCGCTCATCAAGTGTTGGATCTACATGTCCATTCTCTTCTTCATAATTTTTTGAAATTACTGCAGGCTCTTTTTGAGCGTTGGAAGACCAATTCCACTTTCTTTCTTCATTAAAGGTCACATCTCTGCTTATAATTACCTTCTTTGTCATTGGGTTATAGAGCTTGTACGCCTTTGAGTTGGTGCTGTAACCAATGAAGATGCACTTCTCTCCTTTGTCATCAAGCTTCTTTCTAAGTTGATCAAGTACGTGGGCATATGCTATACACCCAAAAATTCTGAGATGTCGGATTGAGGGCCTCCTTCCACTCCAAGCTTCTTCTGGTGTTTTATCATAAACACTTTTTGTTGGACACCTATTCAAAATATACACAGTAGTGGCAACAACTTCTGTCCAAAATTCTTTGGGCAATTGTTTATCCTTCAGCATGCATCTCACCATGTCCATGATCGTCCTATTCTTCCTTTCTGCTACTCCATTTTGTTGAGGAGTGTATCTTGTTGTTAGTTGATGTTAAATTCCATGTTGGTCAAAAGAAATTTGCATAGGCAAGGTACTCTTGGCCTCTATTTGTCCTTAGTGCTTTAATTCTGCAATCACTTTGTTTTTCTACAAATGCCTTAAATGACTTAAAGGCATCACAGGCTTCTGATTTCTGTTTCAAAAAATACACCCAGGTTTTTCTGCTAAAATCATCAATAAAGGTAATGAAATACCTGCTATCACCATGTGTTGGTATCTCAACCATACATAAATCTGAATGGACTATTTCCAATGACTCTTTTGCTCTCCAAGACTTCCCAGTTGGAAAAGACCCTCTATGCTTCTTTGCAATTTCACAAGTCTCACATACACGCTGAGGAATATTTGTAATAGGCAAACCAGATACATATTCTTTTTTAGATAAATAATTCAATCCAGAAAAGTGGTAATGTCCAAAGCGCATGTGTCATAACCAATAATTATTTGGTATAAAAGAACTCAAGCAGGATAATTCTTTGTGATCAACTTTTAAAGGGAACAGGCGATTAGGAGTCATTTTTACCTTAGCAATGAATCTCCCATTTTTGTCAATCAAGGTACTGTAGCCATTGGGAATCTGCATGTTGTAGCCTTTTTCTGATAATTGTCCCATGCTCAACAGGTTGTGATGAAGACCATGAGCATAGAAAAGATCAGAGATGAAATTTTGAGAACCATCCTTCAATTTGATAGCAATCCTGCCTTTCCCCAAAATCGGGATATTTGTATTATTTCCGAATTTCACGGTAGATTTTACCGTTTCATTTAGTGAGGAAAATAACTCCTTCTTTCCACACATGTGGTTGCTGCAGCCTGTATCTAGATACCAAATATCTCCATCGCCTGCAAAATTGTCTGCTGCTAGAAGTAAAGTTTGTGGATTATCAGAACTCTCACTAGTATGTTGATATTGGTTTTCTGCTATATTTGCATGTTGTTTGAATCTACAATTTGCAGCTATTTGCTCGAACTTTTCAGAGTGGTAGCAATTGAAATTTGTCCTTTCTTGGGAGTTGTTGCTTCTTCCTCATCCATAGTTGGTAGATTTGAAATTGTGTCCACCTCTTCCTTGATTAGGTGGTCTGAAATTGTTGCCTCTCCATTGTTGATTGAAATTATAGTGATCTCTTCCTTTGAAATTGTCATGACCTCTACCTGTGGAATTTCTATTTCCACCTTCACGAGCTCTACTATCTTCACTTTGGCTGGATTTTGCTATGTTGGTAAAATTTACTTGACTCTTCAAGGCTTCTTCATTTTCTTTTTCTATTTTCTCCAAGATTCTACTCACATGGCTTTCAATGATACCTTACAATTCTGCAATTGTCATGGTGTCTGTGTCGTGGGCTTCAACTATTGTAGTCACCACATGATCAAACTTCATTGGCATGGTGTGTAGAATTTTCTCCACCACCTTGCTTTTAGGGATGTCTTCTCCATACACCCTCATCTTGTTGACAAGATTTGTTACTCGTGAAAAATATTGTTCCACGGTTTCTGAATTGGACATTTCATATCTTTCATATTCTCAACACATGGATTGCAATTTGGATTTTTGGGCTTTTTCTACTCCTTTGTATGACAACTTCAAAATGTCCCACGCTTGTTTGGCTGTCTTGGCATTTGCTATTTTGCCAAAAATTGAATAATCTACACCTTGGTGAATTTGCGATAGCACCAACTGATCCTTCCTTTGAGCAGCATCATCAGCTCCTTGTTGTAAGCCTGGTTCAATAAAGCCCCAAATATTGTGAGCTTTCAAATGGGTGGATATTAACAATGCCCAATAGTTATAATCCAATTTTCCATCTAATTTGGGACCAGACCAAACAATATTGTAATTTGTGGCCATCTCTCTTTCTCAAAAAAAATTTGGCAAAGTGAGAACTCTCTTGTTCTTCACACACTCAATAATTTTTTTGAAACTAACTTTCTCACAACCTCACAAAACCAATGCTGGATCTAACCAGCTCTGATACCAATTTGATATCTGTGGACATAATTTTTAACAGAAAATAATACTCACACGCATATATTGTGGAAAGCAAGATCTTCTCATTATATTTTTTTATCTCAAACTTGATTTTTTGTTATATAGTAACAATCCCAAGGGAGCTAAATTTATAGGTTTGACTCTATAACTACTAAATCTAGAAAATTGGAAACTATCCCACACACTAACAGCATGATCCTAAATGTGGGTAAAAGAAAATCAAATAATGAAATCGATAAAGTTGGAAACTACCCCACACACTAACAACATAATCCTAAATGTGGGTAACAGAAAATCAAATAATGAAACCGAGAAAATAAAATTTTAAACTAAAATACTTTGACTCAATCAACAATAAATATTAGCCGTGCATGTATACTTGATTTATTTACTTCTAACAGATTGGTTTCTACATGCTGTGCGTTTCCTAAGTTGCGCTAAAGTGGACACTCTAGTGTTTATTTGTAGGTGGTGACTTTTGATGCTACATGTTGGTACTTGGTATAGTTCTTCTGTAGTTGAGTTGTCTACGCAATTGAGTCGGTGCATATACGTGTGAGCAGCTAGTTAAACATGTTATTCGTATTTGATTACTGATTGGTAACTGGATTGAGCTATCTTTAGTTATATCATATATCATCAACTATAGTACTGTTTTGTGCATGCTTCATGAACATACCTCTAGCTTGGAATGGTGAATACATCAACACATTATCTACACTTAGCATTCTTTGTGTCTAGCATTCTCTACAAAAATGGTTGGTCGGAACATTCTTCTTAGGACTGGAGGGAACTTCTTCAAAACAAAACTTATTAAATGCTATGCTGTCTATTAGATTTTATTTGGTAATGTCTTTTCTTCTACAGACCTCATAAAGATTGTCATATATAAACAATAAAAACAGAATAAAGCTTGCATAGTAGGCATTATGACTTGGATATAAGTTCGTCTGATTCCTTATTTGTTATTTACGTAGGGTTGGGGGGAATGGTTCATAGATAGCTTTTGATTAAAGGAAGTACTCTCTATGCTTGAGTGCTTGTGAGACTATGATACTCTTGGTAGTTAGCTGGCCCTTCACTCCCAAAGAAAAAGAGAAAAAGTTGCATTTCCACAGCTGACAGAGCAATATGGAACATACTTACGAGTTTATCTGAACTTGTACACATGCTCTCAAGAGAACTAGAATTAGAATAGAAAAGACAAGAAAAAAACTTTTTGGGTAGCAAAATGGATATTAACGATATTCATCTTATTTCCTGGTGATTATGGTTACAGAAAGTACGTCAAATGCATGCAGTAGATTAACTTGACTGCATATGATTATGAACTTGCAGGATATATATATGCGATCATGCCTATTGCTTTACTTCAAATGAATTTAATTTCTGTTTCTATAACCTTTATATTATTGAGTCAAGATGTTAATATGGCAAGTTTTTTTTAATATATTTTTGGTTTATTCTTGTTACTTATCTGTGACTCAGTCCTACTGGCATGTTTCAGATTTTATGCTTTGGGTCAGTCATTATGATAACTTGACGTCTGGATGATGCTTTCTGATTGGTTATTTACATGTTGCAATTCAGAATGTGGAACTTTGCATCGAATTGCATTGCCGGAACTGTGGGACTGAAAAATGATTCTTCAAAGGCTACACATTCTGCATCCGAATGTTCTGATGATGAGACTTCTACCATAGGCAGAGAGGAAGGGCTAGAATGCCCAATATGCTGGGAATCTTTCAATATTGTTGAAAACGTGCCCTATGTTTTATGGTGTGGCCACACCCTTTGTAAAAATTGCATCCTGGGACTGCAATGGGCTGTTGTGAAATTTCCCACGCTGCCTGTTCAACTTCCCCTTTTTATCTCCTGTCCATGGTGCAACCTTCTATCTTTCCGTTTAGTTTACCGTGGAAATCTTAAATTCCCTCGCAAAAACTACTTTCTTCTTTGGATGGTCGAGAGCATGAATGGCGATAGAGTGAAATCACATTCACCTTTCTGTGGGGATAATCAACAAAACTCAATCAAAGATAATTTAACCATGGGAAGCCAAGTAAGCCATGGAAACCTTCGGAGGGGGCAAGGTCACCATCCAGAGACATCAACTTCCAACCAATACCATGGTAATACTGGTAATCTCCTTAATATGGAAAGACTTCATACTTATCTTCGTAAGTCACTGATCTTCTTTATCCAGATGACTGCTAAGTTCCCATTGGTCATTATATTTCTTTTAATTGTCTTATATGCAATACCAGCCAGTGCAGCCATTTTGGCTCTCTACGTACTTGTTACAATTCTGTTTGCCCTTCCATCATTTCTCATATTGTACTTCTCATATCCTAGTTTGGATTGGCTTGTCAGGGAAATCATCACATGATATTGTGAACTAGTATAGACTTTAGACTCCAACTTTGTAAGCATTAAGCTACAAATTTGCTTCGGCTAATGGGGCCCCCTTATATCTTCTGCTTTGTAATTAGCCCACTTCCTCTTTACAAGCTGTCACTTATCTTCCCATATAGAGCCCCCACTCAATCTCTCTATATTTGAGTCTTGACTAATGTCAAGTTTTGCTTTGTATGGGTGGACACATGGATGTTACTTTCAGTACAGCTTATACTATTATGTTTGTAAAATTGTATATACTGGTTGAGTTGTTTGTCTGGCTATGTGTGGAAATATTATCTGCTTAAGTTGAAATTAGTATGTTTCTTGTATGGCTAGCTGTATAGAAGGTCTGGCACTGTGTTTAAGAAATATGTCTCAAACACTGCATGCAGAAAAGAGTTTGGCTAAGGTTTTTGCTTATTCCATTTGTGTTCTCTGTGCTCTGATGAAATGAACTGCTCATGCAATATTCAGTTGTAGGTATAGTGGCACTTGTATGGATGACAATGACTAAGAGTCTCTTTAGGTAAATGTCTTCGGAAGCACGCATAGGAGAATATAATAAAAAAATAAAATAAAATAAGCTTATTTTAAAATTAATTTATGTATAAATTAATATTAGATTATTGATAAAGTTAATTTATAAAAATTTTCTCATGTAGTTTTTTTAAAAATTTATTTTTAATTTATGATTAAATTAATTTTAATTTATGAAGAAATTAATTTTATTTTATTTTTTCTTCTCTTCTCTTGTAAGGATTTATAAACAGAATTCTTAACCAAAACTTATTGTGCATAATCCTTTTAAATTCTAATCCTTGCATCGTGACTCGAATATGTTACATGTCATGTTTCTTTAGCTTAGATTTGGTTTGCGGCCATGGAAGAACTGGAAATGTCACATTTCTTCAACTTAGAGTGGTTTTGTGCACACCCAAGCAAGAATTAGAAAAAAAAAAAAATAGATTGATCAAGACCACCACATGTTAAATAACCAATGTCTAAATGACCTATATTCCAAATGTCTAAATTTAATTTAGTACCAATGAAAAGATCCTATATATCCAAGATCGAAAAAGAGCATAAGTGGTTGAGATACCATTGGCCCTCATCGATGCCACTCTTATGTTAATTAAAACATAATTAAATATGATTTCAACATTAGTCACTTAGGACAAATGGTTAAGATGAATAATTTGTTGATTCAATTAATAGGTGATTAATAAACTAATAAAATGCTAATTAATGATTACTTTTGATGTAGCTAATATATAAACTGAATTTGTTTTTTTTTAAATATTAAAATATGGTTGAAGAAAAGAGTGGTTGGCAAATTGTATAGTAGAAGCTGCCAGAAAAAAAGTATATTCTTTGGTGATTAGGACGTTGAGATGTTTCAATATTAGCCTCGGATAATATTTCCACTTATTGGAATTTAATTGGAGATTGATTAAAAATATTAGCGAAATATAATTATACGATTTATGTGATTATGCAATTTTGTACTGTTCTTTTTTTTTTTTGAACCGACTAGAATGAGATTTTTTTAGAACACCACGTTTGAGTACTGTAATTAAGAATGAAGGTGGCCTTAGACTAATTCTTAAAATGTTTGTTTTCAATAAGTTGTTTTACACGGTTAATTCATCAAAATTATGTTAAGCAGGACTTTTAAAATTATTATAAAAGTAAAAAAAAAAAACTTGTAATATAATAATTTGATACAATGAGAGAAATTTTTTTTACACTGTAAGAGTATTTAAATTGATTTCATTTTTAAACTTGTACTGGGGTAAACATTTTTAAAATTTAAGTATTTTGTTAAAAGAAAAAAAGACAAAAAGAAAAACAAAGAACTCTACCCCAATATTTACAGACTATTTTTTAAAATTTTTACCAAAAATCAACTATTCAATGCATTTGGACAAGTTTGTATTTTTTTTTCAACTTTTATAATAACCAAACTCTTGCAGATTGATAATTTATGCATAAAATGAAACTGAAAACAAATTTATACGAATTACTTATTATTATATTATGGCTATCCTTCCACAAAACTTGTGTTTCGAACTAATATAACCAAATTTGGTAGTACTTTTAATATGCTATTTCTTATGTCCTGTGAGTATAAGATTGATCATTATTTAAAATACTAATCAAGAATATTCTTTCAAACAAATGCTTTTATCTATATTTTGGTTACACTTTTTGAATTATGAAGATTGGCTCTTTGGGTATATTTAAGGGTGAATTCTAAGGAGAGGTTAGAAATAATCGATATATTATTAAAATAAATAAAGACCATGATATACAAAAGAATTATTAAATTTCAGTCATTTATTTATTTTAATAATATATTCAATTATTATTTTTAACTCCATATGGATGAAAGACTTTTTTAGCCCCTTACTAATAGAAAAGTTATCCCTATAATATCGAGAAAATATATTCTATTTTATTTTTAATTAAAAAAAATCTTATTTATTTTATTTTTCGCTTTCAAATATTTATATAAAAACTGGAAATAATTTTTAATATTTATTTTTATACAATTTTTTAAAAATAAAAAATAAGTGATTTTTTTATATAAATAAACATAAAAATAAAAAAATCTCAAATTGAACAACCCTAAAGTCTCCCAGCTATTTTTAATATTGGAATCCATTCATCCAATAAAATTGCCAAGAGGAATACTTTAGAATTTTCCACTTTATATATCACTGGAGAAAATAAAAAAGAAATTCTGCTAAAAAAAAAAAGTGTCTACATTGGTCTAGAACAAGGACAAGAAAATTCTCTTCTTCACAGAATCACAGCGTATAATCTTATCTTAGATATAGGTTGTTAGCTGTTTTTACTTTTTAGTAATAGTTTTAATCAAAATTGGAGGTTGTTTTGGATAACTTACATTATCCTTCATGCAAATGAATTATTAAACTCAAGAAGCATAGCAACAAAAACAAAACTGTCTCTAAATTTTGTCATAATCCTAAGTTTGTTGTTTTTTCTTGCACACTTAAACAATATATTACTTCACTACTTCCACAATTAATCTGAGGCTCACAAACATCTATGTAGCACAATCCAACAAGCAAAGTCCACGTGTCCAAACCATATCCAAGAATGCTTCCCATTGCACTTGTTACACTTACAAAACCATTTCGTTATGGTGACAAAGTATGATTTCATCAAAAGATGGTGGCACCCATTGCTGTTTCTTCTCCAAAGTCCACACTTTTGCAGAACCCCATCTATTTGGGTGACTCAAGTTCAAGTTTTGTTGGTGGGTCTCTGAAGGGTCTGTGCCTGCATCTGAAACCAAGGCCACAGAAAAGAGATTTGACCAATTTGGTTGTGGCTTCAGCTACCCCAACTGTCACAAACAGCAATGCTAGTGGCAGGTTTTACTTCAACATCACTGGATTTCCCTTCCCACTTGGTCCTTTTCTCAACAGGCGCACTATTAGGACTGAGGTATGCCATCTTGCTTGGTCTTAGTGTTTGGTTTTGTTGCCTGTTTTGATCATGAATTGATTTGGTTGGGGTTTTCTATTCATTGAGTTTCCTATCTATGACTTGATGTTTATAGTGATTTATCTTCTTAGGTGTTTTTTTGCTCAAACTTTTTCTTTTGAGTTTAATAGGAATGCATATCAAAGTCTTTATCAGTTAATCAGAAATCATCGTTAGTATCACCTTTTAAGATAGGTATACGAAAGTCAATAGATTTGTTAATTTATAATTGAATGGCAATATAAAAAAATTTATAATGTGAGTGTGTATTTATTTTATTCTTTTTTTTTTAAATTATCTAGGAACATAATTCCATGCTATATAGGATGGATTATATTTCTTAATTTTGATTGAATGAACAATGAAAAAATTCCTGATAACCTCTACTATTATTGGATTCAATCAAATGCTTTTACTACTTGATGAAATAAGTTTTGTTTTTTTGGCATTGCTGATTGCATGTAATGGTTATTGGCATGTTGGTATTTCCTAGTACATAGAAATCCTGTCTGTTATTTGTTGGGAACATTTTGCTAAAAAATTGTCTGGAAATTCTGTTTTTGAGACACTGACAGCTCCTATTGTCTTAATCATGCTGTAGGCAGTGAAGGGTTGTATATGGCTATTCGAACAAGAGCAGGCATTAGGCTTCAGCAGTGTTTCCACAAACATTAGAATGACAGTTATCAAACTCAAATCTGGGGGCCTATGGGTCCATGCACCCATAGCTCCAACTGATGAGTGTATTCAGGTTCCATTTTTACAACATATTCTCTTTGAGCACGCAAATTTGTAATAAACCTTAATGGAAGTAAAACAATGCTACTGCATTGAAATGTGCAAACTTGTAATAAGCCTCACTTTTTTTTTTTTTTTTTTACTTTTGGTGATGAATTGAAATGGTCTCTATAAATTCCATGTTGTTTTGTTGTTTTGGAATTCGGGCTACTAACAATAATTTTTTTTAACAAATTTTTTATTATTGATTAAAATTTATTAAAAATCACTAAATTTTGTGAATTTTACTTCTTATTTAATAAATCTCATTAGACACTTTATAGTTTAAAAAAAATAATTAGTAGAGCATGTTCTATTAGAGAGTATGTTGTAAGCATTCTTTTTGTTTATTTGGAACTAATTGAATTTGTTTGGTTCAAAGGATAGCCTCATTTTTTAGATTTTATTTTGAATCTTCACGTGCAAACTTTGATTCCTTAGTAATGCTAGTAGGCCATTTCTATGACTTCATCAAGAAGGTTACTTTTGTGAGAAAAAGAATATAAAAAGCAATATCTGTAGGGTGATTTTATTATGCTTTCTTAACATGTAAATTTTTTTGTTTCTTGCAGCTTATTAAGGAATTGGGGGATCCGGTTGAATATATTGTTCTCCCTACTTTTGCTTATGAGCACAAAGTATTTGTTGGTCCATTTTCTAGAAAATTTCCCCTTGCTCAGGTATGGGTGGCACCAAGGCAATGGAGTTGGCCATTGAACTTACCATTGGAATTCTTCGGCATTTTTCGTTCTAAAACCTTGAAAGACGAAGATTTATCCACTCCTTGGGCTGGTGAAATAGAGCAAAAGATTCTAAGCTCACCAGAAGTTGGTACATAATTTTATACTTGGGTGTGTTTGGGAAAGAGCTTAATTAAGCACTTATTAAGAACTCATTACATAAGCTCACTTCAATAAACTTTGTCATGAAGTTTGTTATGCTACAACAACAAACCTTATCCCACTTGGTGAAATCGGCTATGTAGATTATGTGATGTTATTCGAAACAGTTAATGACCAAATTTTTGAAGATATTATTTACTATGAGTTCTTTCTTAAAAAATTTTCCAATGTCCTTCTTGGTCTCTTTTTCCTCCTTTTCATCAGACTAAATATCATATAACTTACTCTCTTCACTAGTGTTTCTGATGGCCTTATTTTGTGTCCAAACCATTTTAACCAAATTTAAGGTGGAAGAACATTATATTGTAAGTCAAGAAAGACAGTAGTACACTCTTTTGAACACACTTTTTTATTATTGATTGAAATTTATTGAAAATCATGAATTCTAGTGGGTCTTATGTCTTATTTAACGAGTCTCTTTCCTAACTTTGTAGATTTCAATAAAGTTTAGCCAATAATAAAGTGTGTTATCAGAAAGAGTGTGTTAGCCCTCTTCAAGTCACTTTCATAAGCTTAACCAAATATTTGCTTAAGTACTAGTATAACGAGTTCCAATAAGCTCTATGAAGCTCTTCTAAATGCTTTTTAATCTCCATAAATCCATGATGAAAAATCTTGTTGCTTGTGGGTTGTCTCAGGAATTGGACCTTATGTGGAGGTAGCTTTCTACCACAAGCCTTCAAGAACACTATTGGTGACAGATGCTGTTATTTTTGTGCCAAGACAGCCACCTGAGTGTATAAGCAAAGAATCCTTGTTAGCATCTGCAAAAAATGGTTTGGCTGTAAAACTTCTTAGTAAAGGAAAGGAGGTACCTGATGAACCAGTAGTTGACGACAAAAGGAACCGCCAAAAAGGTTGGCTCTTTTATTATTATTATTATTATTATTATTATTTTCAACTTCATTTGACATCAAACTGAAATTGAACCTGATGGTTCTATTCTGCAGGATGGGAAAGAATGGTTCTACAAATCTTGTTTCTTGGTCCATCCAATCTCTTAGAACCTAATGCAAGCTTTGCACAGATGTCACAGAAGTTGATTGTTTCACCTATTGTGAAGACTCTTGTCTTCAGCAAAGTTCCTGAAAAGGTAATCTTCTCTCTGTTATATAACTTATTTTCTATTAAGATTTAAGAATACTTTAATCTGGTTCTATCTGATGTAGAGCTATTAACTAACAACTAACTCTTCAACCTTATAATATTTTCTTTTTACTTTATTCTGACCTGGATGTGGTTAAATTTATGCATCACATATGGATGTTCCAAAAGTATGATAAAAAAACAACATGAAAACAAGATAGATATTTTTGTAATTATTAATGAAAACATGTCATCAAAGAAGCACAGACACCTCTCTTATTTGAAGTGTCAGTGTCACACACGTTTCCGATACTTAAGCCATGTCTAATTAAAAAATTATTCTTTGCTTGTTTAGACACTTAAGCCAACACCTCTATACAATTCAGATATTTGAGTTGACACTTGCATATCGTGTTACACAGTAAATAATTACAAAATTGAATCAATGTTGAGGGAATAAACATAAAATAAAAATAGCTCAATTAACATTTTGCATTATTATGATGCAGGTTAGAGAGTGGGTTGATAGCATATCACGAGATTGGAGGTTCAAGAGAATAATCCCTGCTCACTTTGCTGCACCAATAAATGCAAGTAGATCTGATTTGAGGGCAGCATTTGCATTTTTGGATGAGTTTTTGGGAGAAAGTAATAATTCATGGCCTTCACTTTCCCTTATCTTCTCATCAATCATGGGAAAAGCAGCCAGCTATTTTCCTCCAGATGACATGAGGACCTTATCATCTCTTGACCAATTTTTGGTGTCTGTTGGAGCTGTCAAGAAAACTGTTTCAGGCAGGAAAAGGTGAGACACAAAGAGGTACATTAAGAGCTTCATTCTTAAGGAACATGTAAATGTTTTTTCACATTGGACTACATATGCATTTTGACAAAACAGGCAACATATTTTGCATGGAAATATCTAAGATATAAGCTTGACTCACTTCTAACAAATTAATTTTGATACATTATCGATGTATACGTAATCTATGAATGTAAAAAATCTTTACAGTATATTATAATTAAATTCTTTATATAAAGCAAAATACTATGATACGAACAAATTGTGGATCACTTTTGATATCTTGTTTTCAGCAAAACAAGAGTCTATTCGTGTGGTTAAAACTTTACAATGATTCATTTATAGAACTGAAAATATTTTATTTAAATAACATTATTTATACCTCATTAAAAATTATATACCATATCTAATCAAAATAAGTTTTACCTAGATTTAAGATGTTTGGTTGAAAAGCAAAACTATTTTTAGTTGCGAAAAATAGAGTTAGAATTGAAATAAGGGGCTGCTTCGACTAGAATCAATTTGTATTTTTGTGGTTGTATTATCTCTAATTTATTTCCTTTCTTTTTCTGTAGAAATCACTTTTCTAATTTAAGTTATTCAAAAATTACATAATTTCAAACTCAATTTTAATTAGAAAAATTTTGCGGTATCTTCATTAGTTTTAGGGATTTTAAAACAGTTGATTTTTACACTAATAGTTATTAAGTTATTGCCATGTCATTATTTTGTTATTTAGTAATGAAATTATTATATATTTAATTTAGTCCCTAATTAAAACATTTTTAAAATTTTAAAAATATAACTATTTTAATTAAACAGTTAATTAAAATATTTTAAAAAATAAGAAATGTAATTATTTTAATTAAACAGATCTGATGATTCTTTTAAGAATACCGTGCGCTGCATTTCCAACTCCACCGCAATAAGATTTTTTAATTAAATAATTATAATTTAACTTTAAAATAATATTTTAATTAGTTAAGGGCTATATTAAAATAAATCTTTTTTATTAAATAACAAAATAAAGGACGTGGCAACAACTTGTGTATTTATTAGTATATAAATTAATTATTCTAAAATAATTTTATTTCTCAGGGTCGGCATAAGATATTTGAATAACATACACAAATTCTTAAATTCTAACTTTATTATTGTTATTATATTTTTTATTTTGTCAAAAAAAACAACTCAGTATAGTTTCCTCTTCCTTTGGTTTTCACATGCGTAATGGGTTTTGCTGCCACCAGAAAGGGCTAGGCCCTAAATTTTCAAGGCCCATAATATTATTTTTTATACAATTCGTTATTTATTAAAAATAAAGATAATTAAAAGGTTATTTCACTTAAATTAAGTACCTATTTACTTTTACTTTCTCACACTTTTCACATCTCCCATAATTAATTCTCAACGGGTAATCTCACTTTTCATTTAAAATATATCCAAAAATAATCAACAAAACGTGTGAATTCCTTTACTTTACTAATCAAAAGCCTAATAATTCTTTATGCTAGACTTGCCTATTTTCACACTATTATTAATTCTCAACCATTTCCCTCCTTCTTTTCACTATTCTACCAGTACCATATATATAATTATTAGTATTGGAATATTACCTCATTTGTTTTAACATTATGTTTTTTTTTTTTTATAAACTTTATTTCATTTTATAATCGGTTATTGTAGAAGTTATTCTTTGGTAACAAGTTCTGCGTAGCTCCAATAAGAAAATGAAAAAAGAATTTTGTTATTAAGGCTACGTTTGATTTCCTTCATACTTTTAATTTTAAAAACTATTTTATAAAATTATTTTATGCTACTATCAGTCAATTTTTTTTTTTATCTAAAATCTATTAACTATGTGTTTGGTTTTACATATTAAGGAGAAAGAATGCGTCAAACCAAAGCTACTTAGAATAACTTTCACGTGTTTTGGTTGAATTTGATATGAATTTTAATTGGAATGTACATCATAAACGAGATTTCAAACATGCACTAAATTTTGAAAATTTGATCCAAAATCTATTAAGTTTCAAAAATTATTATCCAAAATCAAAATTTTAAAACAAAAAATAGAACACAATTAAGAATCATGCTATTTTATTTTGTAGTCCTAGTTTGGATCATTAGGAAAAATGTACGATGTGAGATATGAACTTAGTATAAATATTTATTTTCTTTATTTTTTAAAATTAAAAATAAATTTTAAAATTAGAAATCAAACACACCCTAAATTATACATTATTGTTGTAGCATATTGAAGAGTTTCATTCCAATCAACAACACGATTTAGAAATCACCTTTTTCTCAAAGTTTCTCCTTACCCTATGGGATAGGTTCATAGCAACAAAAGACACCCAATTTAGGAATATGGTGTTTAATGGTACCTCATATGTATGTATGCCTAGCTCAAGTAAAAAGAAAGGTGAAATTCAAGTGGAAGACTATAAGCAAAAGGGTTCAATCCTTGTTATTAAATCAGCCATATGCATGATAACATTGTGACAAATCCTATAACAATGTCAAATAGATGGTACAAGTTTATCCTTTTTATGTGGATTTTGTTCACTTCTTCAACCTCCTCTATGCTACTTTGTATAATTGGTTTGGTGGAAAGTTTGTTTCAGAATTTTTTTTCTGGTAAGTTTTTATTAGGACGTTGAATTTTGTAAATGTTGAAAAGGGAACATCGAGCATAAATTTAGCAGGATTGGAGTAATGTTGTTGGCCATATATATAGTGGCTATTTATGGGGATGTTCAAAAAGTTGATAATAAATTGATAATGGAAAATTCTTACATGTATATGAAAGAAATTTTTTTTATTAAGATTTTAGCACAATTTATCTATAAGTATTAATAAATTTTTATAAGAGATTAAAAATTTTAATGACAAATCGATATTAGATTTATCTAGTAATAATTGAAATCTAAAACAAATTTTAAATTATTATTTTTTACTTATACGAGAAAGTTGTACATTAAATTTTTTTTCAATATATGTAACTTTTTATTTTATAAAAATTAATAATAATTTTTTTAAATCTAGAGTTTGAATTTTATTTATTTTATTCTTAAGTCAATTTCTCTAAGATATTCATTTATAATCATGTGTCATAAGTCAAAATATTGACAAGTCAAACAAAAATAGACATATTGAATTAGTTTGGGAAAGGTTTTTGAAGAGCTGTCTTAATAATGTATTGAAATATAAAAATGATAAATAAGACTTATTTTCAGAAAATGCAATGCCTTTTGGCGTGACTTAACTTTTAAGAAGCATGCCCCAACTATACATAACATTAGATGAGAGTAGTTAGATGGCTATGCCCCAAATTAGGTTGTCATAGAATCTAAGTGAAATTTAAGAGAAATAAAATAGTGGGAGCAATAGAATATTATTTCTCTTACTCTTTCTTCTGCTAACAGAAAAATGAACGTTTCTACATTCTTCTCTAATAATATACTAAGCATGTGTTTGGTTGCATGTCTCGTATACACAATCCATTACTTAAATCACGTCAAATAAAAGAAATAGTGCAAAAGTTACATATAGTAGCTTTTGTTAGATGCATGTATCAAGGCCTAAAATGCAAAATCAAACGTGCCTTAATTTTGTATTATTTGTTAAATATTTCAAAAGGTTAAATTCTTAAAGTAATTAATTTAGAAAATTAATTTTGAAATTAAATTATTCAATATCTAAAAAATAGTTTTTTTTTTTGTCATCTTTGACTTAATCTTATTTTACCTTTCAACATGATATAGTTGATAGAAATAGTTTTAAAACATTATTTTTTAGAAAATTTATGTTTCATTCAAGGATAATGTAAAATCAGTCTCAAACTATATACATTCGTAATCAATTATGTTAGAGATACTTTGATAACAAATTTAACATATTTTTCACATTCAACCTAACTTTAGCAATGCTAAAAAAAAAAACTAGATTGATATTTCTTGTTATGACAAACTTAATCCTCCAAGTTGGAGGGTCACCTTGACTAAGCTTAGCTACCAACTTACATCCTTATCAATTTCACCTTTAGCATATTTAACGAGGTTTTTTTTTTTTTATGTTGGAGTGAGATAAATAAATATTAATTACTAAATTTTATTATGAATTATCAAGATTAAAATATATAAATCATGTAATTTTTTTAAAAAATTACTTAATTAAATTTTGATGATCTATATATGATTATATAATTTATATTTAATAAACTTATTTTTATATAAAAATACTCACTCATATCTAGTTTTATTTTATATATTATATATAGGCACGTAGATCAAGAGGAATCCTAGGAGTTTTTTTATTTTTTCTCTTCTCTTTTTCTTGCTTATCTTTTCCTTGGCTATGTGAACCACAACTTTGTTAATGCTTAAAGGCATGCATGCTTCCCTACATTGATGCAATCCAACTTCTTTCCCTACCTCCTTCCCAGAAAATAATTGAAAGGGCACAACTTTTATTAGTTTTCTTCTCCCTTAAACCACTCTAGATCTTTGGGAACCCCACTTACTGTCCAAGTTTGTGATAAAAAAATATGCTTCACATGAGGAACTTGTTGGGACCCTTGGTTGGTGCAAAATGCAGGAAAAAGTTTGCCACACAAAATTAATGGTTTAATGGGTCCTATGAGTCATTTCCACATTGGCTACATGCTATCATGGAAGTGGAGCAGACTCCAAAACTTTACCCAGGATAAAGGATCACTTTACTATGCATCATCCTAATGATTGTTGTGACGACCATCACACTAGTTTGCCTATAAACTTTTTCTTTAGAAGCTTTTGGAAACCGAAATTCATCCCATGTAGTAAAAGTAAATTTTAAAATAGATTTTCTTTTTTACTTTAAACAATAGAGTTATATGTAATTTTTTTTAATATATGTGATTTCTTTTATTTTATAAAAATTAATTTAGTTGTTTTACTTTTGTATAAATAATATGAAGATAATTGTGATATTAACTTTTTTGTTAATTTTTTTAGTACGAGATTGCGAATATTTTTTTATAAAAAATAATTTTATTCGTATTTCGTAAGACTGTCGGGAGCAATCTAATTTTGTTGTTGAATATTTAATGTATCGGTATATTTAATATTCAAATTTAAACTTAAAATTAGTAATTAATTATAATAATTTTATAATAATTGATTCACGTACACACAGATTTTTTAAGGTTGATCCAGCATTTGAATTTTTTTATTCATTTAAATTTATAAAAGTAGCTTTTAGTTTCTTATGATTAAGTTGGGTTGTTCTTTTCAACTTATGTCAATGTCAAAATCATGGATAATTTATATGTAATATTTTTTATTAAATAAATATTTAAGTTGTTTAGCAAAATACGACTTAAGACTTTCTTTAATATAAACTTACTTTTTCACGGTTAAGTTGGTTGGTTTATCAAGAAAAAGTTTTATTTGATTGATAAGTCATCCAAATAATAAAAAAATATTTTTTTTTTATAAGATAAGTCTGAAAATCAGAGTTTAGGTTCAGGAATCGGTTACGTATGGAGAATATTAGAATCCCAATACGTCTGTCATAAAATAGTTATTCTAATTAGATGCATGAAATAAGATGATTTCTACATTATGATTTATGTTTTTCTAATGGAAGATATTTATAAGGGATGAATGGATAATGTCTTTGGCTTTGGGGTGAATAACTTGACAAGAGTTGCTTCTTGCTCCTATGTATCTCCTACTACAATGGAGAAATCAAAGTTTACGTATTTCTGAAGCATGGATGGTTAGATAGTAAGGGTGGTTAGGGATCAATTCGGCCCAATGGGAGTGTCGAAACCGACTCGGCTCAGTGGGAGTACCGAGACCGACTCGACCTAATAGGAGTGCCAACTAGGTGTTGGCGAGCTATGTGCCCGAATGGCACTCAGCGTGGCGTCTAAAGTGTTGGATGGGAAAGACTATTTGTTGGCATCCTAAGAGTTTGGTGGAATGGTGCCAGGAAGGTTAGATGCTCAGAGGGGTTAAGATTGTCTCGGTCGAGTTGAGATGCCAACTAGGTGTCGGCTGGTTATGTGCGGGGTGTCACTCAATGTGTGTGTCTTAAAAGTGGGATGCCCGAGTTAGACTGAAGAGTATTGGCTCTTAGTTAGTCTCAGTTTCGGTTATATGGGGCCGTTTCGAAATCGGCCCACTGGCTGCAATATATGGTTGAATAAAGAGGTGTGTTGGCTTAGAGTTGGGGGGCTACTAAATGGATATGCATAAGGAGATTTCTTGAAGATCTTACCTTAGGTCCAAGAGTCATCTTTCAATTACCTACTGAAGGATAGATGAATGTCTTTTCTCCTTGGGTCCCTTCTTCTATAGACCTCTTTCAACATTCATTATCGTCTTGTATGCTGGATCTCTGATCTCTCGAAGGATTCTATGGAATTGGTTTTTTATCCTTTGTTTCTGATATGAATCCCCTATTCATTCAAATATCGATCCTTTTATAGGCACACCTCACCATCGGGTCACCAACCACGGATCTTCAAGGAGATCTCCTACATTAATGCGTTAATATTGGCTTCCTCGATTCTCGCCCCAAAGCTGTTTCCACGTCACTTGCCACATGTTTTTCTCCTCCTGTCCGAAACAAAAAGGAGGTGCAACTATCCTACTACTACAAATTTACTGTTTTTTCGTCTTTTCTACTCTTTCTGTCAGCTTTTCCTACTTTTTATTTTTTTATTTTTATTTATACAGATCAAACAAAATTAGAATATGACAATTTTTAACTTGAAATAAATATTTATATTTTTAATTGATTTTACTTTTTTTATTTATAAAATTGAAAACGATATTGAGAATTTATAATACTTATACTTATTAAATCAATTGAGTTAGACTCTATCATTAATTAGTTTTATATTAAAGAATTAATCGTAACTATTTTATTTTAATTAATGGTTTCGTATACAATTTTATGAATGTAAGTAGCAATATATTAAAATTTGGTAAAAATAATTTTATCGGCTTTAAAGATTCTATTCAACTTAATTAGCCTGAATAGGATAAATCAAACTCAAAAAGATTTTTTTTTTAAAAGAGCATATAATTTTAGTTCGATTTTGAATATTAATTATGAAAGTATTCTTTCATGGATGCACGATGGACACCCTCGATGCCACCAACTCTAAGCAAGTCATATAAAAACAAAATTAATATGACTATATTTAAATTATTGTTATGGCTGTATTTATATTAAAATTTATAAAAAAAAAAACTTAAATAACTTGGAACTAATTGTCAAAGTCCCCTCCCCTCAAATGCATATAATTCTTTTGTCAGAAAAAAAATCTAGAGAGAGGGTTTTTTTTTTTTTTTTTTGGAAAACATCACATTAAACATCTAACTAATTTAAATATCTAACTAGTTTAAATACATCTCATGAGTAATTTAATCTCATTTTATTTTTCTTACATATGAAGATAATGCATATTGAAAATGAAAATTTTCCTTCTCAATTTTTTCTTCAGATTCTTCCATCTAACTTAATCTCATATATATTTTTTTTCACATATGAAGATAATGCATATTGAAAATGAAAATTTTCCTTCTCTCCATTTTTTTTTTCAAATTCTTCCATCTAACAATGTATCCATAAATGCTGGTCAAAAGTTTCAAATTAATGTATTTAAGGAGGTTTTTTTTTTTTGAATTAGTGACTTTTCTTATATCGATTATATCATTAAGGTATTTATTTATATATTTATTTATCTTAAATATTATTACTTAAATTTAGTTAATTCTAATTTCAATTTTAAAACTTAGAATTTTGACATGTCATATGATCAAATTAATAGACATAAAAATTATGTGTTTTAATTTATATAAATTATTTTTATAATTTAAAAATATTATTTCTTTAATTTAATTACACCTAATAAAATAATTCCTAATATTATTTCAAGAATAATTCTAAAAATATTTGATTATACTATTACTTAATAATCACAATATTTTATCAACGCATTCATTTCTGTTATTAATTACTTTTAGATGTTTTTCTTTATTTGTCTCAAGATAATATTAATTATTATTTTCTCAATTATCCTCTTAAAAAAGAAAAATATAAATATTAAAATAAGAAAACAAGAGAGATACAATATAGTGATCTAATCACAAACCATTTTTGACTTTTATAATAATTATATTAAAAATCATCCTAACAATTATTTATAAATGATTGAAAATTTATTTTTTTTTCTTATATTGATAGTGTGTAACTGCTAAATGTTAAAAGATACATAAAAAATAAAAATAAAATATGCAATGATAGTGTAGATATTTGAGTATTTGGGTTTATATGTTTTTCATCCTTGCCAAGTTTTTAGATTTTCCCTTTTAATTCATAATCAAAATTTATAATAATCACGTTCCTCAGACTTTTGTTTTGTTATCACTTTTGGTCTTTGTCGTTTGATTTCTTTATTTTCCCCTTACTTATATATTTAACACACAACTTGTTGCTACTTAGAAAAAAAGTTGAGATGATACATAAGTAGTGAATAATTTTGTGGTAGATTTTTTACCTCTAGAAAAAGAACTGCCACAAAATTATTCACTATTTAGACATTATCTTAGCATTTTTTTCACATACCAACAAGTTGGCTAATTGTGTACACAAGTCAATAAAAAGTAGAGAAATCCAATGTCAATAAACAAAAGTAATTACCAAATAAAAGTCTAAGGAGTATGAATAATGTAAATTTTGATAAGGGATTAAAAGTGAAAATCTCAAAAATTTTAAGGACTAAAAATATATTAAATTTAAAGTATTTTTATATTATCATCCAATTACAAATAACTGTATATGATAAATTTGTTGGCTCTAATTAAAACTACCTTAAAAGTCATAATAAACATAATAAGTCTCAACAAACATAATTTCTAATAGACTACTACTGTAAGAATTTTTACACTGACAAACATTCTAATATAAGCAAGAATTTTTACACTGACAAACATTCTAATATAAGCAAGACTTAATTACACATTTGACTCATATAAATTGTAATTACAATTTTAGTCCTCTAAATATTATAATTATGAGATTTTAGTCTTTATGTTAAACTTTTGTTAAATATTTAACATAATTTATTAACATGATATTCATAACTAATATAACAAATAAAATAACATTAATACTAACATAGTAAATGATATAAATATTTTATATTAAGTATTGTTATTAACAACATATATCATCTATCATATTAGATATTGATGGTGCATCAAATATCATGTTAAAAGATGGATGGAAAGAACAAAATTTTGTAATTACAATTCTTAAAAGACTAAAAGTATAATTATACTTATAAATAAAAATATTAATTAATTTTCTTAGTATGGTATAATATTAAGTAATAAAAAAAGTTAAAAGAGATATATTTTGATTTTTATTTAAATTTGTACAGAATGATAATTTTTTTATAAATATTTATGTAATAAAAAAACTTGTTAGTATTACTGTATATATTAAAATGTACATAAATATAGTCGGCAATAGAAGCAAAAGTAAGATCAGTTTCATAGTAGAGCCCATTTATGATACGTATAACTGATCCCTCGGCTACGAAACAGCAGTATTCATTGAACAAAGTACTCCCCTAGTTCGTTTTTATAATGCATATTTTATTTTTTTTTATCAACTGCAAATATATTTTGTGGATGTAAAATATACACGGATTTGAAGTTTTGTCTTTTCCTAAACTATTTTTTTTTTATAAAATTTGAACTTAAAATTTTATTTAAAAATCTTAGTTCAATACTACTTATATTAAAATAATGTTAGTTTATGTTAAAAAATGTTTCTTTCTAATGATATTTTTAATTAAATTATATTTAATTATTTTACATATAAGTTTTTCTACTTTTCTAGTAATAATGGACTGCATCAATAGTTACTATTATATTAAAAAAGTAATTAAGGTAGAGAAAAATTAATAAAGTTAGTCAAGTTTAAGTAAAAGTTTAGAGTTTTTTTTTATAAATTCAAAACTGTTAACTAGTTTTAGTGATTTTTAATTTGTGTGAATTAATTTAAAAATAATTTTAATAAAAATGTATAGATAATATAAATAATTTTATATATTATTTAATTATAAATTATAATTAATATAATTTTAAGATAATTATTATAAAAATAAAAAATTTTATAAAAAATAATATATAATGTGATATAAGTATAAAATTATTTTACATAATTTGTACGTAGTCTAATTTATTTAGAAATACTTATAATAAAATATATATAAAGTATAACCGATTAACCGACAAAAACCTCAGCTTAAGTGAACAGTTAACAATGAATTATGAATATTATAAAGATATGGGACCCTGACACCAGACTGTACCTGAAAGTTCCCGAGTCCATTAAAATAAATTCGGGAAATAAAATAGGTTTGAATTATTTAATTAATTATGCAGGTAAACAATGGAGGCTTTTGAATACATAAGTAGACAGATATTTGTTTATTTTAGAGATTAGAAAAAAAAAAAGAAACTAAAGACTTCTGCATATTATTTTACTCTAAAAGTTAAAAATTTTACCATCATTGTATAAGTTGAAATACCATGAAGGGAACAAAATTAAGTTATTTTACGTGGAGAATTTTTTTTAATCACCATTGTAATTTTAATTCTTCGGTCGGATCCTGAATTTTTTTTTTTATATTTTGAATATTTGAATGAATTATAACACTAATATTTGTCTCTTTCTAAAAAAAATGTTAAGTTTTCTCTTACAAATTCAGTTTAGGTCGCGGATTAAGGCATGAGTTTATACACAAAGTTTAATAACAGTCATGTAAATTAAAAGATTAAATATATAACTTTACAATAATAACTTATCTTTACCGAAAATTGAATCATAAATTTTTTTAATATAATTTTTTTATATCTAATATCAAAATTTAAACCTAATATTTTAATTATCATATATGTTAATTGATATTGATTCTTTAGGGATTGTGCTGACCAGAACTGGACCGAACCAGAAAGTGGGGTGTAAGGTTCTGAGCCCCACTAGTGGAATCGTGCCCACCAATTAAAAATGGTTTTAAGGGTTCATATTTGATTTGAGATGGTTATAACTTCTAGAAGTCAATAAGTAAGAAATTTTCATGGTCCAACATGTGGTGAGTGGTTCATAGACTAAAATAATAATTGATTAATTAAATACCTTATTCACTTCATGACTTTTGAAACAGTCCCCAATTAGCCCATGACAATCTCTCTTACCTAGCATAATAGGTTAAATACTTAAATTTTACTTTATTTGTTTGAATTTTTAATACAAATTTGTCATATTTTAATTGTAAATATATGTTTTTATTATATTCTTTATTGTGAAGTAAAAAAATATAAGAAGAATAAATTTAGTTAATATAAAAAGTAACATATTAAAAGTTATATATTTTTTTATAAAAATTTAAAATATTAATTGCATTTCTTAATTTTTATACCAAAATTTCTTCCCACACCCTAAATTCCATGGATGACACTTGTGTGAAATAAGGGCAAAAAGTGCGTCTGCCCACTCATTTGGTCTTTCCTTTTTATCTTTTTAATGAAACTAATCCAAGATGTGTGAAGATTTCATTTAAATTTTTTATTATATATAATAAAATTATTTATTTTTATAATAATTATTTAACGTAATATTTAAAACAATTTTTAATTGGTTAAAATATAAAATATTATATTAATAATATATTAGAATTAAAAAATTATTCTCTTATTTGTATTTTTATTTGGGTTAATTTACTTCCACTCTTTATTTTTTTTAATTTTTTTTTGGTTCTCACAAACTATTAATATTATAAAATAATTATAATATATTCAAATTTAAAGAGAATAAAAAAGACATTTAACATATTTGATTTTAATACATTCAAACTTATAAAATAGTATATATTAAATTATATGAAAAGGAAAAAATGTTTATATATTAATTAAAAATCTATTTGTATTAATTAATTAATAGTAATTTGTAAATACGACAACGAGATTTCGAAATAAGGAAGATATTATTAGTTTCTGTTCTCAATTTTACTTCAAAGAAATATTTTATTATATCCTTCTAAAGAAAAATCTTTAGAGGACTTCATTTTTTTCGTTCTTTCTTTGTATTTTGTTTTACGTTTTTTGTAAAAAATATTCTATTCTATAATACTAGTAAAATATTAAATATTTATTTTCCTATTATATCAAGGATTTATTGTGGAGTGATAAAATAAAAAAAGTATAAATGGAAGATAATCAAAATAATACGAAAGACAAAAGATATATTAAAAAATTACATAATAATTATTATAAAATCTAAAATATTATTATATTTTTTAATTCATATATCAAAATTCTAAACGTTAAAGATAATAGACTATATGTCTCATAAATGTTTGGATGCCTCTGAAATGGGTTTTCATGTTGGATGATGGAAATGTTACCTAAAAAGATTTTAACACTCAATTAGTGATAATTAAAGTAAATAAGCAACTAAGGTTGAAGTCCTACCCATTTCTTGCAATTGAGTATTTTTATAAGCTTTCCTAATAAAGTTGATAGGGAAAGATGGGAATTATATGTTATTCCTAAGAAAAATTGTCCAAGGGGGTTGAAGCTGCCCAATGTAGTAGGAGAGTTTTTTCACACTTAGTTTACTAGGTTTCTAATTTTAGGTGTATTAGTCAAATTGAACTTAGATTAGGTCGGGTCTCAAACACTTATAAAATTCAATGTAACTATATCACATGAATCATTAAGTTTTTGTTCAACATATACATTGTCATTGAGAAGTTATTTGTTTGACAATTATAAATACTCGTATTGGATCTAAAGTATTCTTGAATGCTGAATTGAAAAAACTATCCCCTTAGTTTATAATTTTGTAAAACGTGATAAGCATTTAGTTTGGAAACCGATGGGAGACGAACTTCAATCTTTAATGCACCGATTCGGATATGAAACAAATAAAAATGTGAAATATACTAAGAAACCGATTTTTAAATTGAAAGGAAAATTCAATAATGGTGGCATAGTTAATGTCCAAAACCCTTCATTCTCCAAATTTCAATAGGTTGACATTACCAAGTATCATTTATTTTTGGGAAACCATTTTGCATCACCAAATTGGAAAGTTGTCAGGATTGTTTGGTTTTTAAAAATATATATTTTTATTCTTTATTTTTACATTTTAATTACAAGAGCATTATTTTATGTTATTTTATTTGAGAAAGTAAAATTAACTTTCACTAAAATGTAACGATATTTTAACCAAAATATGTTTTTGTTGACTAAAATTCATACTATAAGTCAACAAAGTATTTTGGTAAAACATTGTTAGACAAAAAATGTACATATGGTTAATATTCACTGTATTTATAGGTATAATGTATGACAATTCTAGACTAAGATGTATAAAGAACAATATTAACCTATTTTAGAGTAAAACATTGTTTTTTTACTTAAAGTTGAGGTGGACTCTTCTGTATCAAAACATACTATAACAATTTCATACCAGAGTGGTGACATTATTTTCGATCAACACCCAATGAGTTGGACTAGTTATTCCATTGACTCAATGTGTCATGCTAAGCGAATTGGTTAAATTTGTAACTTATGTTGTTTTTAATTTTTTTTTACATAAAATAATAAAAATAATTTGTATTATTTCATTGTTTCTTAAAAAAATATAGGATAATAATTTTATAATTAAAAGTTTTATTTTTCAAACTTATTAGTTTGATCATTGTTTTCTTTCTTCTTTTCATTTCAGACCAAATTTGAGTAAACCAATTTAACATTTTCACCAACCAAACCAACCAACCATTCTCAAATCTCAAGTTCCTTAATAAGCTTTTTGATTTGTGTGCATTATTAAATTCCTAATTACACTTTCCCAATCCCATTCTTGTTTTATTTTAGCCAAGACCAGAAAAATAAACCAAAAGTTGAACGCCTCTCTCTCTCTCTTTCTCTCTCATTGGATTCTGTAACAAACCAACGCAGTGAGGAGACACGCAACACCGAACCAGAAACAACACGAGAGAAATAAACACTCGCTTGCACGTTCTCTTCGCAGTGGTCCCTTCTCCTTTTCCTTCTTCTACTCGACCCTGCACCATTCACTTTCTTATATTCTTTTTTCTCTTTCCTTTCTGGTTAAGAAATAAGAACCACCCTTTGTTTCTCTGAAAACAACGAGGTATGCTTCTTCTTCAACTCGTTTCTAATCAAAATCATCATCTGGGTCATGTTCATTTTCCCCCGAATGGAAATGAGTTTGGTGAAAATTTTGATTTTTGCTGGATTCAGATGGGTTTTTAGAACCTCCCCTGATTCATTTTTCTGTTCTATTGGTTTGGTTTTCAGTGGGGTGTCTTTTTTTTTTTTTTTTAATAAAAAATGTTTTTCTCTGGCTTTCTTGTGTTTTCTGGATTGGAATATGAGAATATCGTTCTGAAATGATTGTCTGTGGTGGTGGTGTAAGAAAAAAGTTTTCTTGGCCTTCAAGTTTTTCAGTGAGTTTTGTGATGTTGGGTTGTGACTTTTGCTAAAAAAATCAATATCTCGCGTTGTTTTTTTATTTTTTGGATGAATATTCTGCCGTACTTGATTTTTATCACTGTTATGATTCTCAGCTTCCAGTTGGAATTTGTTGCATTTCTTATACTTCATTGATTTCCTTGGATGATTGGTTGTTGCATGGTTAATGTGCTTGATGAGTGTCTTCTTTTTATTCAGGGTCAGTTAATGGAAAAGCTTACTGTTTCACAATTATGACACATAGTCTTGCAGTACCTGTGTTTTCAAGATATGAGAATGTGTTTTATTGAAGCATGTTTGTGAGAAACAGTGGTTTGACAATTGGGGCATCATGAATTTTCTTTTTGGATGTTTGATGACTTCTTTTCTTTTCCATCTTTCTGGATGGTTCTTGCTGCACTGATTTTTCATATATTTTATTTTATAATGACTGAAGAGAGTGTATTATTCTGGGCTGAATGGAGGAAAATCAGATGTCAAACAGGATAGGCTTTTGTGCAATAGATGGTTTTGTAAATTTTGATTTAGAGGCACACGGATTTTGAGTTTCAAATCATAAGATGTTCCTAAGCATTTTCAAGACCAGTTTTAAAAATGTTTTTATCCTTGCAAAGCTTTCAAAGATTATGATTAGAAGGGTAGATGAATAGGTGATACATTTTCTTTTTTCATTCCTTTCCACCATAAAGCTTTAGATATTAATGGTTTGTTCTAATTTCTGTATTTCTACTGAAATATTGAATATGCCTTATTTTATCTCCTTTTTATCTGCAGTTTCAGGATTGTTGTCCTGAATTTTGTTCTGCTCACCTGCATTAGATCATCTCGCATCTGATGGCCAATGAAAGTGTTGAATTACCAGTGACCCCCGAAGTAACTAAGTCACCTGGGGTTGAAATAAGAGGGCATTCAGCTGGCAAAGCTAGTTCTGGAAGTAGTGTTGAAAAAACTGTTCCCAATTATCTCAGAGCTTCCACTGGTTCTTGTCATGATTTTTGTAAATTTGGGAAGAAACATGGGCATGAATCAAAGGAAAGACGTTCTATACCTGATAGAGCTACAAGAAAACAGCTTCACCAGAGTTCAGTAGATAGTGTTGGTGGGGCAATGATGTCAGTTACTAGGCTCAGTGCATCTGTAGATTCCAAGCCGACAAAGATGTCAACGGTCAAACTCAAACAATCAGTTGATTCCAAGACCTGGATTTCTGATACCTCTGACACCTATAAGCAGGAACTGCCAACAAAATCATTTGGCAGCCAAAAAGAAATAGGGGATGAAGTTCTGGTGAACAGGAACAAATCATCATTGGCTAAGGTTAAACCATCACTCCTGAAGTCCCGTACCTCTCCGTTATCGAGGCAAGAAATTTCTTCAATTAAGGAGGTCCGATTCTCGTCAAAGTCAACTTCCGAAAAGGTGGGAACTTCATCAAGATCAACTTCCTGGAAGGTGGAAGCTCCATCGAAATTAATGCCCAATAAGATTGAAACCCCAATAAAATCAACTTCCAAGGTCAAAACTTCATCAGAATCAACTTCCAATATGGTGAAAGCTTCATCACAGTTATCTTCCCTCAAAGGTAAAGAAATGAAGTTGTCTGAAAAACGTTCGACTTCCTTAAATTCAAGCAGTGTCAGAAGGAACCGATTATCTTCTATAAATTCCTCAGAAGGAGTTGGTGGCCGAAGATATAGTAATATCAAGATGGAAAAGGGGGCCACTTCCTCCAAAGCAGCTTCGAAAAAAACTGATGGCACCTTTGAAAGCTTTATCACCCAGACCTCCCCTTGTAAGAGTTGCGAGTATAAATTCAAGAAAGCATAAGAGCCTGAAAATGGCATCTCATCTTAAGAATCAGTGGACTGCCAGAAAGGTTGAACACGAGGAACACAACAACCATGGGGTAGAGGAAAAGACTTTGTACGTTGTCGGGATGGAAAATGAAAACAAAACATTGCAATCTGATCAAAAGGAAAGCTATGATGATGATGAATCATACCTCCCTCAATTGTCGTCACCTAAGTCTTCGGTATCCTCAGATTCTCAATCCTTATCTCAAGGAGATCAAGAGGAATCTGAATATACTACTAGCGAATTTGAGGAGGATTCTTTTTCTGGAAACCATGAAATTGAATGCATGGAAGATGAGGACACATTGGAAGGTGAGAAAAAAGCCAAGCTCAAAAAGAGTGGAGTTGTATATTCCAAAGATAAGGGTAACCAAATGATGAAATTAAAGTTCAGAAGGGGAAAAGTGGTTGAAAATCAAACTGAGATAAGTAGTCCAAGGAGGCTTAAATTTCGGAGAAGAAAAGTGACAGGGGAGAAAGTCAATGTTAAGGGTGAATCCCGGGAAAGCTTTGAAAGAGATGGAGCCTGTGCTGACAGCAATGGTGCTTCAACTGGCCCAGAAAAGGTTGTTTTGAGACATCAAGGTATGCAGGACAAGAAAGATGCACAGGGATTATTTAATAATGTAATTGAGGAAACAGCAAGTAAACTGGTTGAAACGCGGAAGAGCAAGGTTAAAGCATTGGTTGGTGCCTTTGAAACTGTGATCTCTCTTCAAGAGAAATAACCCTCTGCAAACACACTCAGTTGATGGAATCTGGATAGATATTTTCTAGCTTTTTCATTTGTTTTGTAAAGAAATGGTAGGAAAATAAACCTGAGCTTTGGTAGTAGTTGTGAAGCCAACAAGCTGAAGGTACTGCAGAAAATAGAGGTAGATTTTCCTTGAATTGTCTTTAGAAGCTCTCTACATGAAGAGTTGAAAGGTTTTTTTTTTTTTTTTTTTTGTGTTGGGAACTTACCTTAACTTGCTCCATATACTTTTTGTTTCATTTTACTTTGGAAATTCATACCTATTGTGAATGATTTGTATCTTCTGAGTTTGAATAAAATACCAAACAGTGATGGCAGTGACTTTGTACTTTTAGCCTGGAAAGGAAAAGTGCTTCGAACTTGTGAAAATTTCTGTTACTTCTTTGATGTTCATATGAAAGTAAGAGCTGTCAGTATAGTGCATGTGTTTTTAGTAAAATAATTTCTCTCTTAAATCTATTTTGTTTTCATTTGGTTAACTAATTTGTTTGTGAGGGATGATGCTCAGGGAAGCTAAAGTGTTGGGAGTTTGAAACATTTTTCTAAGATTACTGTATTCTTTGGCAACTATCTTTTTCTTAGGGGATATTTGGGTACATATAAACTAGCATAAAAAATTGGTGCAAGAAAGTCCACCCCCTCCATGTAGAAAAACTTTGGCATTGTGTCTTAACTTCATTTTGCTTTGCAATCCTATTTAGAGAAAATCTGGTTATATTAGACTATTAAAACATTGTGATTGATGACATGGATAATGAAGTCTTGGAGTTAAAGTTCCTATTATTATTATGTTCCCTGAAAGAAGTTGCTATTATTGTCTTTGTGCACATTGGCATCTTTCTCCCATAGCTTTGATAATTTTGCTTCCCACAAGAGAAAGTGATTCACCCCCCAAACTGGAAAGAAATATATCAGCTATGGTTCGAATGGAGGAGCACTCATAATTACTATTCAATCGCATCTTAAACAGAATTGTGATACTTGTGTAAAACTGATAAAAATAAGTCACTTTAAATACTCGTTGTTTATGGATTTGCATAAGGAAATAACATTATTTTGCTCAATTAAAAAAAATTAGAAAATCATTATCCTTTTCTTTTTGGTATATTAGAAGGGATTCTTCCACTTACTGGGTCGATTTTTCAAAGATAAAGTAATACTTTAAATTGTAACTTTATGTATAAGTGGAGATCAAACCCGAATTTTTAATTAAGATATACAAACGTAGAATCTATATTATCATTTTCTTCAATTTTATTAATGCCTTTCATTTAAGTTTATAAAAAAATGATTTTATAAAAATGCAGCAACAGAAAATAAAATACAAAAGCATCCACTCACAAATGATAGCAGCATTTAGCTCTTTAATTATGATTTAGCTAAACATGTCCACTTTTTAAAATTAGTTGTCTATTGAATCCTAGGTAGGGTTTTTTTGTGGTGTTATATGATTATCAGAAGCCTTTAGCTTAAGTTGTTGGTTAATATCAAAATAAATTATCTTAAATACATGGCTAATGGCTTCTATATTCACACACACATTTAAATAAAATTATCTAATAAAAAATTATTGTATAGTTTATAGTAATGTAAGTTGATTTCTTATCTCTATATTCCAAAGGATGCCTATTTCACCTCCGATAAAGCCTTTTCCTAAGTATTGAATATGTTTTTTTTATTAGCACGGATTTTCTAAATAATGCAAATGAGAAAATAATAATAAGCTTAAGCAGTGGTCATTTGGTACGTAGTGGTGTAAAATACCTAAAAGAAGATTTTTGTGTAATAATTTTATTCGTCTTGAGCAAGATTATTTCTCGTATGAAATACATAGTCTTTTAAATTTTTTTTTTATTAAAGTACTATTCATTCTTATTCTGTTTAGCTTTTTTTTTTCTACTTAAAAAGAGAATGTGAGTCAAACACATTTGAAAAAAAACTCTTAAAAAATAAAGTATTTTTTTTATAAAAATAGGAAAAATATCTTTCTTTTAAAACAGTCAATTGAAATAGCTTTTAAAATTATGTCACACACTTTAACCTCCATCTATCTCGCATCCTAAACTAAATGACGTAAGAAAAAAAAAACTTTTAGTTTTAGAAGAATTTCTAAATTAATACAGTTAAACAGATTCTACTCTATTTTTGAAATTCTTATTTTAAACTTTAACTTTTAAATAATTTTTTTAAGTCCGAAGAGAAAACCAAAACCAACACATATGCTATACTTCATTTTAACAGAATCAAACAAAATCCTTTTTGTTTCAACGTGTAATAAACACTAGTCAAGTTTTTTCAAGAGTTGCTTCATGTGTTATCAAAATAAGTGCACGTAACAAATTATCTAACACTTTTTTTAGCATATTCTTTATTATTATTAAAAACTATAAAATTCTATGATTCTTATTTTTTATTTAACGAGATTCACTCGTAATTTTATTAAATTTTAATTAATAATAAAAAATTATATCGATAACACTCCTCGTGTTACCAAACCTTCACTGCTCAGTCCCTTCATCCGTCACTTTTTCCGTCTTTAATCTCATAACACAGGCCAGGGGTTCTGTACATTAAAAATCTTCTTAGGCCCATATTTATAGCCCAAAGGCCCAATCAGTTTCTGGGCCACCGTCATTCAAACGCAACCCATTATTTATGCATTACGTGTACACGTCCACGATGCGTTTATTCGTAATTCACACACACTCCGAAGTCCCAAACCACCGTCAACTTCTACTTCCCGAACCATGGCAGAACCATCCACCGCCGCCCCTCCGCCGCCGGTGACCAAGAGCTGGGCCGACGAAGCGGAGGAAGAAACCAACACCTCCGCCACTGAGCCAGAAACATCCTCCGTCAACGTCGACGCATTAACCATCGACGAAAACAAAAACCAGCCGAAGTTGTTAGACGATCCCGATGACTCCAACATCCAAGCGGTGCGTTTCACTCTCGATAACATACTTCTCTCTCTCTCTCTTTTTCATCGGTTATGGTTTTTAATTGGACGTTAGGGTTTTGAATTCACCACATGTTACCTCCAGCAATATCATATTTCTCTCTCTCATTAGTTAGGGTTTTGAACTGCGTTCAGGTTACCTCCGGTGACACGCCGTACACGTCGGCGGCGACGTTCGAGGACCTGAACCTATCGCCGGAGTTGCTGAAGGGACTCTACGTGGAGATGAAGTTCCAGAAGCCGAGCAAGATCCAGGCGATAAGTTTGCCGATGATCCTGAACCCGCCGCACCGGGACTTGATCGCGCAGGCGCACAACGGCTCCGGCAAGACGACGTGCTTTGTGCTTGGGATGCTCAGCCGCGTGGATCCCAAGGTGCAGGCGCCGCAGGCTCTCTGCATTTGCCCCACACGGGAGCTGGCCATTCAAAACACCGAGGTGCTCCGCAAGATGGGGAAGTACACCGGGATTGCCTCCGAGTGTGCCGTGCCGATGGATAGTAGGGATGCTCTTCCAATCGCGAAAAGGGCGCCGATTATGGCACAGGTGGTGATTGGGACACCCGGCACCATTAAGAAGTGGATGAGCTTCAAGAAGCTTGGGGCTACCAGGTTGAAGATTCTTGTTTTCGATGAGGCTGATCAAATGCTTGCTGAGGTAATTCTGTTGGGTAGCACACTTGCTAAATTTGTTATGACTGTGATTTGTTGATGGATTGGTTAGTTAACAATGGAATAGGATGTAATTGAATTGAATTCTACATTGTGTCTATGCTACTGTTCTGATGGATAAAGAGGATGAGGGCCCTAGTGCTAGTAGTACTTAGTACTAGTGTACTACTGGTAATGAACCTAGTGTTTTGACAATTTATTTGTGAGTTTAATTTTGATACACTGCATACTACTATCAACTAATTAGAAATTACTCTAGATATGACTTTTAAAGTAATTAACTGAAGTCATTGTCATTATAATCATACATGGCAATTCATAATTGGGTAACCCTTACATTATTAGGACAATATCTATTCAGAGATCCTAGCACCTACTTTTTGGTAATTTCAGCATTAAATAGCTGCTATAGCGGCGCAAAAATGCTATGGCGTTGTGGAATTCCTCCAATACACAATTGTGACACTATTGCAGTATGGCTTCTGCAAAACCGGCTATTGTGTGACCACTAAAGGGCTACGACGTTGTGGAAATCCTCCAATCTGCAACCATGACACTATTGCGGTATGGCTCTGTGATATCGACTATGGCTGTTGTGTGACTGCTGAAGTGCTGCCATTGTGGAAATCCTCCAATCTGCAATTGTGACACCATTGCAGTATGGCTTCTGCAAAATTGGCTATCGTTTGACTGCGATGGGTGTCATGGTTTCAATGGGCAGCATTGATGTCATGGTTTTAAGACTGGGTTGTGGGGCTACATGTGACTTTTTCCGTCCCAGTGTCTCACTATTTCCCCCACTCTTTTTAATGTTTTCATTAGTATTTTGTCTTTGAACAATTGAACTTGAGTTAATATTTTGCCAATATATATGCTTGATTTATTTCAACTGCTATGTGACTTCCTCTATTTGCCAATGTCACTCTATCTCCTATATATAGTGGATTTTGGGCTTTCCGCTGTTTTCAAATGATCCGCTATTGATAACACTATAACTCTATTGTGTATTGCATAGCCTTATCATTCTTCCTGACATTATTTCTGCATTTTATTGGAGAATTAGCTAGCGACACACCTGTTTCACAATGGAATAAGCATGTCGTAATAGTGTTGTACTTGTCTGGTAAGTTGTCACTCTATTCCTCTTGTGATGGATAAAGAGGAAGAGTGCACCAGTAGTAGTAAATCACTTGTCTTGACAATTTATTCATTTTTAGTTTGTAATTACTCTTTGGTAAGTATATGTGCCAGAGATCATATGACATAGTTTTAGGTTCAGGGAATGCTGGATTGTTCACATGTTTTTTGTTTTCTTGGTTTTTATTAGGGTTTGGCTGGTAAATATACTGTGGATTGATTGTTATGAACTGTGCTGTTGCAGGATGGATTTAAAGATGATTCCCTGAGGATAATGAAAGAAATAGAAAGAGTCAATTCCAACTGTCAGGTTTGTTGAATCCTCTCTTGCATAGTGTGCTTGCATGCATCATGAGTCATGACATCTCTGTCTTTCCAAGAAATTCTTATATGGATTTAGTCTTCTCAAGTCGTCTACCTGGGTAGATTTAGATAATTACACTGACATGATGTTATTTTTAATTAAGTGTCTGTTTTAGATTTTGGTAGAGTTGATTTTTAATTGTTGATCATGATTGAGATGTCTGCCCAAGTTAATTTCAGTCATATTTACACTGAAATGTGTGCTGTGGTGCATGAAATTGATTTTGGTAGTAAACCAAATGGGCCCCTAAATAACTACATAAATATCCGTTTTGCACAATCTTCACAAATGATGTGTTAGTCTCTATGATTGATTTAGTTATCTCAACTTGCTTAGTAAATATCTGCATCCTTTAGTAACTGGTGATAGCATGCACATGCTAACATACAAGATCTGTAATTTATAGTCACCCATGCTTCAACCTATCCTTTCACTAGTAAATGCAAAATTGTACTCGCCCTGAGCCCTTCTAGAACTTGTGAAAGATATGAAGTAAAGTCATCCATTCATCTTATAAGAAAAGAAAACAGTCTCTGAAGAAATATATCATGTTCACTCAAACAATACTACATAGATAAAAAATTGAAATCTTCTTTTTGGTTGATATAAATTGATTGCTATAAGTAATTTGAATTTGCGTGGAGAGTAAATATAACTGTTCCTAGTTACACTTATTATTTGTGCTACCGAACCATTGCATCTGCATTTGAATAATCCTTTTAGATTGTACCTAGATTGCTTGCTATATATATGATTCAAATGTTTGTGTCTGCTTTTATGCTATGTAGTTAATTGCTAAATTTTTTCTCTTAATCTAAGAAAAATTGATGGCCTGTATGTCTCCAGGTTCTTCTGTTTTCTGCTACATTTAATGACACCGTCAAGAATTTTGTTTCAAGGACAGTTAAGAATGATCATAATAAACTCTTTGTAAAGAAAGAAGAACTATCATTAGATGCAGTGAAGCAATATAAAGTGCATTGTCCTGATGAACTTGCTAAGATTGAAGTGATAAAAGATTACATATTTGAAATAGGAGAGAATGTGGGGCAAACCATTATATTTGTGCGCACAAGAAATAGTGCAAAAGTGTTGCATAAAGCGCTTGTTGATTTGGGCTATGAGGTTACATCTATACAAGGTGCTCTTGATCATGAAGAGAGAGACAAAATTGTCAAGGAGTTCAGAGATGGTTTGACGCAAGTTCTTATATCAACTGATGTTCTTGCTCGTGGGTTTGATCAGCAACAGGTACTGAATTGGTTCTCCTCTCTCTCCCACTCTTCCTTTTCTGTTTATGTCCTCATTTGCTTTTCAATGTGATGACATCCTAAAAATACATATTTATTCAGGTTAATTTGGTCATCAACTATGATCTTCCAGTGAAACACACTGCTGTATACACCCGTGAACCTGAGCCCGATTGTGAAGTGTATTTGCACAGGGTTGGCAGGGCTGGGCGTTTTGGGCGCAAGGGTAAGTTTCTGGAATTCTCTGCTTACTGTTATGTAGTTATCATAAATTGTTAAAGTTTAATAAGTGAGCTTCCTGTTACCTTTATGTGGTGCTAGTGTAGCTCAACTGAACTTCTACATGTTTAGACATGGGGTTATATATCCCAACAAGTCACTGTACTAGCTTTAGCCATTCTTTCCATTATATTATTTAGGGTAAACTTGAGTCCTAAATATTTGGGTCTTATTATTTCTTCAAAGGGACAATATTTTTGCCACCATGTTTCAATTTATATTAGATGGGACTGGTAATATTTCTAGCCTGTTAAGTAGGTGGAAAATGAGTGTTATTTCGGACTCCTTAAAATCTAGATGAAAAATGAGAATGTCAAAATTGACTTTTTATCTGGAGTTCTAAGACTTTATTGTGTCTAAATTAATTTTCACTTCCATCTACTCAACTAAGCAGATCCTTAGTTGGATTGATTATCCATGCTCAGATGGGTTTTTTTGATGTAATATGTAATTGTTGGGCCACACAATCGTCACCTTATAATTCCATTCTTCATTAAGTTATGAATAATATTTTAGGCAATGGTACAAAATAGTCAAGTTATTCTTTTCCATGTTTCATTTTGATCCTACAGGGGCTGTATTTAACCTGATATGTGATGAAAGGGATGAAAGGCTCATGTCGAAGATTGAGAACCATTTTGGCGCTAGTGTAACTGAGGTATGCTACTTAATGATGGTTTTTGGATCATGATGCTCCATGCAGCATGATGCATAACATCAATTCTGTAAATTTTGCCTTGGTATGCATGTGGAAAGAGTTGTGAACATATTCATCTTACATGAGATTATTTTGTTGATGTGACGGGGGATGTAGGTGCGAGCACAAAGTGTTGAAGACTATAAAGCTGCTCTCAAGGAAGCCGGTTTACTGCAATAATGTGAATCTGCAGAAGTTGAAGGATGTTATATCTTGTGCTTCTCCTGAATGTGCCTGGGCATACTGGCTAAGGATGGCCATATCTATGAAGGCTTCAATTATTTACACGGACACATGCGGATCATTGTTTAAGTTTTGAGGATCGAGAGTTCTTGTTCAGTCTGTGTTTTTAATGCTGCTCCGTGGTTGATTGATTTCCTCCTTAGCTGTGTGTAATTTAGAAATTTTCTGTTCAGCATTTTTTGGTTGAGACTACAAAATTTATATATAAACAGCATGATATGCATAAATCAGATGTGTGTAAGCTTACTTAGATATTAAGGTTTTATAAAATAAAAGATATTATGATGTACAATTGTTATAAAAGTAATTGACTTAATTTTTGTTTATAAGTTTGTCACACATTTTGGTGTTTTTTAGCTCTGAATACCTCTTATGTGTAAGATCATTCATTTTGTTCAGAGTTCGGACTGTTCTTTATTTTCTTTTCACAAAGCTTTGTGGCGAATGGAAGACACTGACATTGATGGCCTTTCTTATACGTTTGTGGTTGCAAAGAGGGCTTTGTTATTCTCATTTCCTCTTTGACAGAAACGAATTTGAGATTTGTTAGAATATACAACAAAATTAGAGTTCCGTTATGTATTTCAAAGGTCACGATAGTTCAGGAACAACAGAAAAGAGAGATTTAATCACAGTGGTATGTCCTGTCGCCAAAAACCCAGAATTTGGGACATTCAACTCTGTAATCACCCTTGTTCTTTCGTGCCTTTATGCGAATGAAAGGCTCACTGTAGCAACTCCATTTAATTATCTCAAGCTCTGTACTACATTCAATATCTTGGTTTGCCATAAGGTGTTGAAGATCTTGAATCACGTAGCTGGGATAACAAAAAATTGGAATGCTGATTGGTGACGTTGACGGTAAAATAATTAACCAACGGAAATGTATTTATGTAATTATTTTTTCAAAAAAATTAACACAGCGGAATTTAGATACACAATAAAAATGTGTTTTTCCTTGTGTATTTAGATTAGATACTGTTTGTGCATGTAATTTTAAGGTTATTGATTACATAGGCATAACGTACATAGTATGAGTCAATCATAGTTTTGACCTTATTATTTATACTCCATTTGGTTCCTCTTAGCCCGTTGGAAATGATGGGACCTAGGTTATACCACCTTGCATGTTTTCTTTTTCTTGGTGAGCCTATCAAACGTTGTTTCTATCAGAAGTTAGGTAACCTTCCTCCTTGGGTCAAGGACCATTCATCATGACTCATGTTGATGTCAGACCCTGAGTAGGTATTAAAGGCCTACGTACTATGCTGGTCACCTCTAGTAGGTCAGTTGTGGTGGCTTGGATGGCTAGGAGGTTCATAAGTTGTCTGTTACACAACCCTTCAAGTGTCAATCGTAGAAAAATTGTTTTATTGGATGGTCACTTCACACAACTGGGATGTGCTTGGATGCCAGGAGATCCATAGGATGACTCATACATAGTCCCTCAAGCGTTTCTTGTGGCTTGGTTTTAGGTGTGGTAGAAAATCTTACCATTTAGGCAAGATGAGTGGTCAACTGGACGATCAATTTGTGTGTATAGGGTCTGGAGCCCCTTTTTGCCAAGGGTGCTACCGGGGTCACAACACTTGGTAGTTGCTCCTTTGATGCACGTGCCAACGTCGTTATTGTGGGTGGTTGGCATTGCCTCTCCTGGATGTAGATCGTGCTTCGCGGTACCTCGTTGTGGGTTGTTGGATTAGGACCTTGGTAACTTACTACATGTCCTTTTTGATTGACGGGGTGTGCTCGAGACATTTCGATTTCGTCATTAGTCTTTTCATCTTCTCTTGTCTCAGTGTCTTTTATTTTTGATATTTATCTGATATCTCTGTTTCTCCTAACTTTGGGCTCTTCGTCTTTCCTCTCTCTCTGCTAGCCATCTCTAGGTGTTCTCTTCTTCGAGTGTGATATTTGCTTTCTCGCTTTCCTCATTGTTGATCATGGCAAAAAAGGGTAACTCTCTCAATTTTTTACCTTTTAATATTTTTGCTTATGAGTTAAGATTTTCCATTGAGTTCCCTTTTTTGGGAGTAACACTTTTGTTGTGGGTCCTTGTTATGACCCTCGCATGGTTTTTGTCGTAGGAGGAGTTGCCTTCGAAGGGCTATCCATTGCGTCTTCCTTCCCTAGTAAGGAAGCGACCAACCCCTCTGCACAGGGAACCTCTTCCTTTACTTCCTCCAGTTCCTCAAATGGTGGGGGTCGGTCTTTTGCATTTTGTATTGGGCGTTAGAAGGAAATGTGACCTTTGGCGAGGACCTAGAGGAGGAGGTCTGCCTTGAGGGGACCTCATCTAACTAGATCAGAATTCTCTTAAAGTATTCTTGGTCTATACCAACCTACCTTTGGTCGTTAAAGGTTCTTCTTTGTCAATTGGATGAACCTGTTTATGGGGGCAAGTTGTTGATGAAGCACCTTTCTTTTACTTGTACAAGACCTTACCCTTTAAGTTAGGTATATGCCTGCCCTTTACTTAGTTTAAACAGGTCATTCTTCGCATCTTAAATATTACACCTATTCAACTTCATCTTAATAGTTGGCCTTTGTTCGAGCCTTCAAGCTACTAAGTGAGGATTTAAAACGTGCACCTTTATGGACGTCTTCTTTTGGTTTTTCTTAATCCAGTGCTTAGAGAAGGTGGGGTGGTCTTTCTTGAGTAGCTGACCGAGACGCGAACTATTGAAGCCCTTTTGTGAGAGCTATAAGCCTTTTAATGACCGATTTTTCTGCATTTGCCTTGGAGACGTTGGTTTTCCTGACTATTCCCTCAGGCAACCTCTTTTTCCCACTATATTGGACTAGGTATTGTATTTATAATTGATGAAAAGGCAGACTTGGAGGAATGTATTTATAATTGTCTCCCTTAGCTATTAGGGTGTCTACTGGTTTACTATCTTTCATGCTTAATCTCTCTATGACTTTGCTGATATATTTCTCTTGTTACAGCCTTATGATATCTTGAGAACGATCTCTTAGTATCTGAATGCCTAATACAAAAGAAGCTTCCCCAAGATCTTTCATCTTGAAATTCTTCGTCAGAAATCTTTTGGTTTCATGCAACAGGCTTGTATCACTACTAGCAAGTAGTATATCATCGACATGTAATACTAGGAATATGTATTTACTCCCACTGAACTTGTACACAATCATCAACTACATTAGCCTCGAAACCATATAAGGTAATGACTTGATGGAATTTGTGATACCATTGATGGGAAGACTGTTTGAGGCCATAAATGGATTTCTTTAGTTTGCATACCATAGACTTGGATTCATTTGAAACAAAGTTTTCAGGTTGTATCATACAAATCATTTCATTAATGTCACCATTTAGAAACGTAGTCTTAACATCCATATGATGTAGCTCTAAATCAAAATGAGCTACTAGTGCCATTACAGTTTTAAAAGAATCCTTTGAAGATACCGGAGAAAAGGTTTCTTTGTAGTCAATACCTTCCTTTTGAGTAAATCCTTTAGTAACTAGACGAGCCTTATATCTCTCGATATTACCTTTAGAATCCTTTTTAGTTTTAAATATCCATTTGCTACCAATAGGTTTCACATCTTCAGGTAATTCGACGAGATCCCAAATGTCATTGTCTTGCATAGATTTCAACTCATCTTTCATGACATCAATCCATTTTTTAGAGTTAGAACTTTACATAACTTGACAAAAGATGATTGGATTATCTTCTGTTAAACCAATGCCATCCTCATGTTCTTGGATAAAGAAAATGTAGTCATTTGGAATTGCATCTCTCCTCTCTCTGATGGATCTCCTTAATGACACTTCTTAAGGTTGTTAAGGTTGCTCTATGGGTGTTTGAGGAAGAACCTCATCATAGTCTAGTTCTGGAACAATGTTAGGAACAATAGTTTGAACATTGTCTCATATTACTGAAGTTGTTTCTTGAACAGTAATAGGAACGAGGACTTGATCAATGTCATTAATAGATTCTTTCTCAAAGACAACATTCCTTATGTTTTCTTCCTTCCCAAACTCAACTTCCTCAAGAATTCTCGCATTTCCCGTTTCAAAAAAGGATCTTGAAGTGGGATCATTAAACTTATAGCCTCGAGAACATTCAGCATAGCCAACAAAATAACAGCCAACAATTCTTGAATCCACTTTTCTTTCATGCGGCTTATAGGGTCGTGCTTCAGTTGGATAACCCCAAATGTACAAATGTTTGATATTTGGCTTTTTGTCAGTCCAAAGTTCATAAGGGGTTTTGTCAACTGTTTTAGTTGGCATCCTATTAAGGATGTAAACTGCGGCCTTTAAAGCTTCTCCCCAAAGTAACTTTGGTAAAAAAGAATGACTAATCATACTTTTCACCATATCCTTAAGAGTTCGGTTTCGTCATTTTGTCACATCATTCATGCTAGGTTTGCTTGGCATGGTACATTGCAGAACAATTCCACACTCTCTAAGAAAAAGGCAAAAGGCCCTAGACGTTGTTCTCCTAATCCATCATATCTACCAACTATCAGATTTGACGGCTTTAATTTTCTTTCCAAGTTGAAGTTCAACTTTGGTTTTGAAAGACTTGAAAACATCTCAGGATTGGAACTTCTCATTTATCAAATATAGGTAACTATATCTAGAGTAATCGTCTATGAACGTAATAAAGTATTGTTGTCCATTCCATGAAGCTGTAGGGAAAGGACTACAAATATCTGTATGTATTAGTTCTAAGACATCCTTAGCTCTTTCGACACCTAATTTCTTTCATTGAGAAGATCCTTCCACAACACCCTTAATGTTCTTCCTTTTCTTATTTTGATCGAAGTAAAATGAGCACTTTCAGTCTTATCTCTGTGCAACCTCTCTTCCTCTTGCACATAATGAGATATAAATTCACTAAGAGACCATTTGTCCTTCTGAGTATTATACCTCACTTTGAATTACCCAAACTGTGTATGAAGTGAGATCAAAATCAAGTGCACGATTAAGTCTTCACCAAGTTCCAACTTGAGTGGCTTGAGTGGCTTGAGCTTTGCTGCGAGATTAGACATCTCCATTATGTACTCTCTTATATTTTCTCTGCCTTTGACTCTCAAAAATAGAGCCCCAAAACGCTTATGAAATTGAGCGCTTCATGATCATAAGGCACATCCAGTTAGAGCGTTCTCATTTCTTAATTTTAACCTCTTGAAGGTTATCTATAGTAGGAATAAGTTCCTCTACTCGAAGTGCTAGATCTAAATCCATAGATCTGAGGACTATCTCTACGGCTTCTTTCCAGACCTTGAAATTCTTCCCATTCAGCATTGGGATACTATTAATTTGAGTAGATATGTTGACCACACTAGTAGCAGCAATTGAAAAAGAGAATAATAAATATACAAAGCATAATTAATTTTTGTGATAAATTTAAAGACCCGAACAAGATACCTAGTGCACTGTTAATCCTCAATCTTTGGATTGAAAGAACTAACTGTAATTGGTACTCTCAACGCAATGATCAAATGTTGGTGATAAGTCTTGTCAAACAAGGATTGTCTTTAGACATTCTATTGTTCACATAGAAAAATAACTTTATAATCACCACACATTTACCATCACAAACATGTAATTATTCGATTAAATTGTGTCTTCCTTTGGGCTAAGCACAATTCACATGAATAATTCCACACAATATCTATGTAAATTTAATTAAATTAATCTACACAACAAATATTACTTTGACAACATGTTATTTCAATTAATCCAACCAAAATTACTAGACAAGTTAATCAAGATGAGAGGTCTTAAATTTATACAAGTTTCAAGCATAAGTGCAAAACCCAAAACTGTACGTTTATTTTACCGCATAGCGGTTAGACACTTTAAGGTATGTTTATTAGGCATACAAAGTATAAGACAAGACATGGATAGATAAACTACATAATAGACCCTTTACAATATACCTAGCACAACATTAATTTTTAGTCTTTAGATAGAAAAATTAATTTGTAAGCGGTACTTTCAACGCAATAATCAAATAGTGACAATTAGTTATGTCAAATAATAGTCTTTCTTTGTACCGACTATTATTCACATGAAATAAAACTTTATAGTTGTCACATATTTATTATCACAGGTATGTTATTATTTGACTAAACTGTGTCTTCCTTTGGACCGATCATAGTTTGCATAAATAATTTCATACTAATATACATCTTTGTAATTTAAATTAAATCAATTTACATAATAGAGATTGCTTTGGCAATATATTGCTTCAATTAATTTAATCTTAAAATTATTAGACAATCCTAATTAACTAGAAGAGTCCAAAATTCCTCAAATCATGTAGTACTCTATATGTCTTTTATACCATAATTTACTTATTATTATCAATATATTTAATAATAATTATTATTATAACCTAATAAATAATAAAAAAACTACACGTTATAATAGTAATTACACCTAATAATTACACATAATAAAAAATAACATAGTAGATTCAATAATAATAATAAACCTTTAATATCTGAAAAATCCTAATGTGTTTAGTGGTAGAGAAATCTTTTGCTATTATACAAACCCAAGTTCGATTTCTTGTTGGTGCAAATATATCTATATTTTGCCCTTATTGCTAAATGGGTTTTAAACTTCCTATGGGGAGAACAAAGAACGTATTTTCGGTTTGGTGTATTAGGGACTATAATCTTTCTTGATGCGTTAGCCTATATATAGAGTTCTCATTTTCACTAACGGGCCAACATGTGTATCCACTCATTATAATTGAATCACTTAAGATTATAATAACTTTAAATAAATAATTGATATAAGTGTATTTAAAATATGATGCCCACATGATTAAAAGAAATTATAAATTTCTAACATAAATGACTTGGATGTCCACTCGTTCTCCCGCGAAACCAATGAGGGTGCCCAAGCACGCCTCCAACTCTTCCTTCGTCTTGCCCAACTTCTAGAAAGTCATCCAGAAAAGTACATTTGTTGAGCTCCCTTGGTCAACTAACACTCTTTCCACCTTATAATCAACGACCAAGACCGAGATTACCGTTGGGTCATCCTAGTGGGGTTGAATGCCTTCGTAATTGGCCTTCGAGAAGGAAATGATTGGATCTTTGGGGTTACCAATACCGCTCTGCATTGTTGCACGTACCTTCTTCTTCTTGACTTGGTCATCCTCTCTGTTGCTCCTCCCTCAGTGATTGTGGCAATGGTTCCTTTATAGGGGGTGTCAGTCGCCTACTTAAGCTTCTGCCTTAGTTTTTGGCTCATTTTCTGGCATTGTTTTGGTCCTTATTGTGCTCCCCATCGTTCCTTTTCTTCCTTCCTCCTACACACCCTTTCCTAGTTGGTCTCTTGTTTGATCGATGACAGTCTTTAGCTCATCGCGCCCCTGTACGAAACATCCCAGGTGATTGCTATGAATAAGCTTCTTGATCTAGGATTTTAGTGTTCTACATTTCTCTATCTTGTGTTTGTTAGTTCAATGGAACTCGTACCATTTTTCCAGTGACAACCCTATCTATCGGCCAGTAGGTGATGGGATGTCAAGCAATTGCGTGTGGCAGACCTATTGGAGGATTTGCACTCGTCCTACTTTCAACGGAGTGAACTAGGGCAACACAACATCCACTTTAACCCTTGGCGGTGATGTGCCTTCGTGTGGTATGAACAGTCGCCCTTATTCTAAGTTATCGATGTGTCTTTTTTTGCGTAGGTCTGGTTAGCTTGATCCTCCTCGGCCTTGATGTGTTTCTCGATCCTTGCCCTTATCTCACCCATGCTAGATGGATGCTTTAGGGTGAGTGAATTGCTGAATTATTTGACTCTCAGTCCCTTTTGGAAAGCCTTGATAAAAAATTTCTGGTCAAGATCATTGACCTGAACATTGGCACTGTTAAATTGTGTCATGTATTTCTTGAGGCTTTCACTTTTTGCCTGTCGAATGTCGAAGAGGTCAGCCACCTCAAGCCTTTTGGCATGATTAACGACAAACTTCGACACAAATATTGTTGCCAGATCATTAAAGGTATGAATAATTCTAGGTGGTAAACCTGCAAACCATTATATGACAACACCTAAGAGGTGCTTGGGAAGAGTTTGTAACTAATGATATCATCCCATCACTAATGTACACTTGGGTTTGGAAGGTCTGCAAGTGGATGCTGGAGTCTTGGGTTCCATCAAAAGGGTCCACCATCAAAAGTGAGGCGGGATGACGAATTGGTCTATCTCACGGCTAAAGGATTGTCCACAGAAAATGGGAACATAGATGTTTGTGATGAAGGGCCTGGCCGTCCAGCGTTAGTTCCCATCTCCTCTAGTTGTCTTCGTAGTACCTCCTCATGTTCCGCTACCAACCTCAATGCTTCATAGTGACGCTCCTCGGCTTCTTCTTGTTGGGCTGCTTCCTGACTTAGACGTGCCTGCTCCTCGCTTTTTTCTTGTAAAGAAGCTATTGCACGACGCAAGCATTGCATGGTGTTCTCATTGCCTCTGTTGCTGGAACTTGTCTGTTGCCTTGTGATTGGCATGGTTGCTCTGAAATCATGGACGTTGGGAGTTGTTTTCTCCCAAGCCCCACGATGGCCCCAATGTTCATGTTTGCAACTTGGGGTTACTAATGGTAGAGTCATAGAGTGTACATAGTATAAGTCATTCATCCTTCCATTAGTTTTGACCTTGTTATTTATATTTCATTTGACTCCTCTCGGTCCATTGGAAATGATAGTGATGGATAGGACCTAGGCTACCACCTTGCATGTTTTCCTTTTTCTGGCGAGCCTACCAAACGTTGTCTCTGTCAGGAGTTAGGTAATCTTCCTCTTTGGGTCAAGAACCATTCATCATGATTCCTTTTGATGTGTGGCCATTTGTAGGTATTAAATGTCTGCGTACTATATCATTCACCTCTAGTAGACCAGTTGTGATGGCTTGGATGGCCAAGAAATACATAGGTCGACTGATACATATACATAATAGTATGACTAATTATAATTTTTTTTAATTGTTACACAACAAAAATACATTTTTATTATATAATTGTCAATGGAAGCATATTTTGGAAAAAAATTATTAAAAAATAAAGGTATGAACTTAAAAAAGAAAGGTGAGAATAAAAACACTCGTAGAAATACAGTGGTTCACCCCAAACTTACTGTGATAGATTTTTTTAGGCCGGTATTCTAGGCGTAACAAAATAATTATAAAGGTTTGGTGTTTGGGATTTTGCCTTAAAACGCTTTAGGTTTAGTTAAAAAAATGTTTGAATGTCTCAAATCTTGATCTCGTGTCAAGACAGGTTTGAGTCATCTCCATCTAACTTAATTCACATATAGTATGTCTAATTATAATTTTAATCTCTTAATAATTTTTTATAATTTTAATGATCATAATTAAATGACTTAATGGATTGAATTTCTTGAGATTTTGTGCAAGTTTGCTTTTAGATAGAGGAAAATTAAATGAAATATTTTTATTGTAGATAATTGTTGACAAGTAGCAACATATTCTTTAATATATTTTTTAACACACTAAATTATTGAGAGACACTCTAAAGAGACTTTTTAAATAAGAAATAAAATTTATGAATTTTTTTTCATTAAAAGCCTAGTTAACTATATTTTTCAATTATTTTGTTCTAATAGGCTAATACTTGTCACTTTGTAGTTTATTTACTGGCTCAATAGAGTAAACTTGATTTAGGCTTTTTTTCTCCTTCCATTTATCCATCTTTTGTTCTCTTCTTTTTCATTGACATCGCAGAAGGCGTGTAAGTTTCTTTTGATGTTTTAATTTAGGCCAACTCGATCATATCTTACCTAGGTTCACTCTTAATTAGACTTGTATGTTTCTTTAGATATTTCAATTTAGACTAAGCCAAAATGAGTTTTTTTTTTAAATTTTTTAATGGATTCTTTAAACCTTATAATATGAAGTTTTTTGTGTGGAGATAATAGGTTTACTCAATTATGGTTGATTGGCTATTAGGTATTGGCAAAATTGAATGCATTTTTCCATGGTATTTGAAGCCAACGGATTTGGAAAATTGAAATATATTAGATTGAAAGGTGCTTCCAAGTCACGCAAGTAAAAGGGTCGGTGGTATCTCAATACTTGTCTTCAATAGTGACTAATAGAATTTCAAAAGCCATAAGTGAGAGTTAAGACTCAGGGACCCCATTCAAGGAATGGAATAACTAACAGATTTAATCTATGGGAAAGAAATTTCCCTAAAGAGAAGGAACGCTTTTAAAGTAACAACGATGGATGATATGCAACTCTTTGCAAACTTATGAAAAAATGTCCATTCACACTTTACCCCACTTCCTTTATATGCATACCTTCTTGTCAATCACCATCGATTGATATTTGAAAAAAATATTTCACCCATTAAACATGTAAAAAAGTTTTATATTATCGAATATAAATTGTTGTATGTGATCAATTTATTAATTTTTATATAATTGTTAATAAAATTACACATACAATGATTTTTAATTTTTAATTAATTGATAGTGTAAAAATTTTAACATTAAAATTCTTAGTGTTTTACGCAATTGAAATATTATTACGGTTCTTGCTTTTGCATTTGACCACTTGAGCATGATGTAGAGGTTTGCTATAGGTGCTATCTTATTATAGATTTTTGTTTCCATTATACTTGCTTTGCCTGCCACTACTCCTCCAATTCATTTGCTTCTTTTCTGATTCCCTCTTATCCTCTCTGATTGGGAAACTGTTAAATCATTTCTACCATGGGTTGTCAATTGTTCCAGCCCCACCTCTCTTGTCACCTTCTGAATATTTCTTTGCAAGTTGGCTGCTTGGTTGGTTTATACCCACTTCACCAATGCATGTATTAAGCCTTTCATTTCTGGAGATGTTTCACTTATTAAGCACTTAGGTATATATTGTCTATTACCAAAGAAGAGGTATATATATATATTTATATATATATCCAAGTTAGTACATGAGTCCTTGGAGTGTTTGAATTTAACTTATAAACATTTATTTAACTTCCTTTACTTTATTAAGTAAAGTTTGACATCTATAAACTCATTAATAATTCAGTTGAGTGTAGGGATTGTATTATGTGGGAAGGTGAGGAATTAATTATTTAAATCACACAATTATACTTGATTAATATTAAATTTAAGTAACACTAATCATGAAAATTAGTACATATTTGTATGGTTAAATTTAAGTATATGTCTTATATGTATGCATGTGGGAAAAATAAAAATATAGCATGGATAATAATTTTTTATTTTTTTAGTATTTAATAAACTAGAAATTTATATAGTTAATTGTAATTATCTAAAAACTTTCATATTTTATGTAGTATTTATTTTTTCATATTTTCATATTTACTAAATAATAAATTTAAAATTTTAAAATACTTTAACAAGAGTTTTGATAATATCAAATAAAAAAATTTAAGTTACAACAAAATTAAACAAGTCAACTTTAAATTTGTGTTTTTAAGAAGTAGGTCCAAAATTTAAATTTAATTGGTTTAGATATATAATGGAAGTTTAAAGTTTAAACAGTTTTGTCTTTTTGCAATACAAACCCATCTCAGCTAGCTTTGTTAAATACTTATTAAGTTACTTTCTAAAATTAATTTTATATATACAGTATGCCACATAATATTTTGATATAAAATATATAATTAAGATTAACTAAGTGTATATCACAAATGCATTTAACGATTTAAAATTAACTATTAATAGAGTGAGTGTAATATTGAGATATCCATATATAATTACTCTCATGTGAGTATGTTCCTAATAGTACTAATTTGGTTACTTACACATATCATACAACTAGCAAAATGAGTAACTTATTAAATGATATTACATATGATGAAAAAACTGAAATGAATACTTTTCTTCTTAAAAATCCAAAATTGTGAATTTGATTGAATCCAATAAAAAAAGAAAAAAAAAAAAAAAGAGGGTTGAGTACAGTCAGTTAGAAAGAAACCACAACCAAAAAAAAAATCATCAACTTGATTTGGTTGAGCTAAAAAACAAAAAAGTAGAAAGATAAAGCAGCAAGTTGCAGCTAGAGTCTTAGACACAAAGATACCCAAACCAGTTAGGAAATAACAATATAAATTTTGCAAATAATAATAATAAAAAAAAACGAAAATGAAAGGCCAAACATTAATAATGTGACACATGGCAGGCGTGGACCGTAGCTAAAGAATCACTTTAGGTAAGGAAAAGAAAAGAAAACCTTAAACAAAAAAAAAAGTTTTTGATAATTTTAAGGAAGAGGAAAAACGTTGGGCGCTGTTAGAAAGAACATCTTTATTCAGGATATCTTAAGCATATTATTTTTATTTTACTTTTTTAGGAATCGACATATTATTCTTTTTATTTTAAATATCTTAAGCAAATTTTGCAAGCAATTCTGAAAAATTTATTAAGCGACCCTCACATGTTACTCTTCATTTTTATTTTAACTTAAAATATTAATGATCTGGCTTAGTGGGAGAGAATAAAATACAATGTCTGATAAAATTAAAAATCCCACGTAAACTTCCCATCATGCTCAACTTGATTGTAATAGTTCAGTTATGTTACAATGTATAAAAAAAAATATAATGATATTTTTATTAATTAAAATACATTATAATATATAATATATCATAATATTAAAAAATTACTAGACTCAGTCTAATGAAAAAATGTTTGAGTAGTATATATAAAGTTCTCCATACAAATTTATACAAATTTAACTGTTATCATTGTGTATTTTTACTTGACAAAAAAAAATCATAAATCAGAGTTGCAATATTAAATTAAAGTCTTAATTGATTTTACATTTTCTCTTAGTTGATAGTATAGTTTTTTTATATTAATTATATATAAAATTAAACATAATAAAAGAATGTAGCTTTTTAATTTTAAATTTTAAAATTTTTTTCATTCATCAATTTGATTAATTTTCAATTACAACTGACTACATAAAATCATTTTTATTTATTGTTGATATAACTTTAAATAAATATATGATAAAATTTAATAAATTTATCATATATAATAAATTATAAATAATTATTAATATAAAACTATTTTACATATTAATATGGTAGTTCTTAAAACAATCGGGTTGAAATTTGAATACCCGTACTGTCTTATTACAAAATTACCCTTCGAAATGGCACCTTAGAATTGTGCAGTGCCAGCTGGACCAAGATGACATAGGTAACACGTTGCGCAGTATCATTTGTCCTTGACAGAACCATTACTCACCAAGGATGTTACTCTACGCATGTCTTGAAATATATGTTACACTTTCACTTGCAAGCCTTGTTTCTGTTTCTTCCATCTCTTTGGTCTTCTTCCTCTTACCTTCTCTCTCTGCATTTTTGCTGCTTCTACTGTTTGCTCTGTGTTTTTTCTGGACCGAATTGCCCTTACTCAGAGGTGAAAATTACCGATGGTTTTATTGCTGCTTCTGCAAGCAAGTTGCTTGCTTTCTCCTTTTCTTTTTGTGCTTTTACTGTTTTCGCTGATACCCTTTTCCCTTTTTTCTCCCTCAAAGCAAACCATTGTTTGGTTTATGGTCAAAGCTGGTTCCATAAGTTAAGACGCAATCTTGGTTTTGTTTTGATTTTTCTTGTTTTTGATCTAATTTCAAGTTACTGTGATCCATTCTTCTTTTCTTTGGGCTGTTTTCCTTTTCTTTTTAATTTGAGTGGAGGGTTTTCATAAATTTCCAATTTTGAGTGGGGATTAAGTGAAATCTAGTAAAGGGTCATTTTGGAGTTTGGATTTGTCTATGTTACTGTGTCATGTGTCATGCCTTTTAACTTTGTTCTGTGATGTTTGTGGCTGCTGTAGATTGTGTTGTTGTTGTTGGGAAATGAAAAATGTATTTACCTGTAGCTCTGAATGCTGGGCTTTTTCTGCTGTGTTTTGCTATCTTCTTTATGTATGTTGAGTTTGGGAAAGTTTTGAACTCACATAGATGTTTGAACTTTGAAGAAATTTTAAGGCTGGTCCTGGTTGCAGTGCTTTTGCTTGAATTGGAATGAATTGAACATCCCTCTCTCTATGGGATTTGTTTTGTGCATTTGAGTTTCATTGTAAGCACCATTGCTTATATTTTATGCCTCATTCTGTTTGTATATTGTACCATCAGTTTTTCCTTCCTCCTTTGTATTAGGAACTATAGAAGTGTTGAAATTTTCACCCTTCATTTTCTGTTTGAAGAATAGATGGAATTTTATGGATAATGAGCTATGAAGTACTGATACTTTAATTTGCTTCATGTATAGTATCTGATACATGTATCGTATCTGTGCATCATAGATTGTAAGACTAGTAAGTAATTGAATAAAAATACACAGAAAGTCCAGGCACATACCAGTCCATTGGAAGGAGAAGAAAAACATTTATTTTCTTGAACAAAATTTTTGAGTATTTTAGGAAGCAATCTGATGAGGTGAATTCTAGTTATATGGTATGGGCTTTGGATGTTAGGATTTGCATATATTGGTTTCATTAGTTGTTCCAATGTTTCCTGATTACCATGAACTACCTAATTAAGGAATTTGGTTACTATTTGTCAAATGCCATAAAGTAAGCCATTGAAAAAATAGTAACAAATTAATGTGTTCTGGTGAACTTCAGGTGAAGAAAATGATTCTCACAAAGCAGTATCGATGCATACATTCAGCTAGCTGTCAATGCACTAAGGGGCATTTAAGTGAAGATGTGATATTCTTGGTGTTTCAGAATTTGAATTGGAACCCCAAGCTAATTGCTACTCTGTCATGTGCGTGCAAATGGTTTGATGATCTTGCAAAGCGAGTTCTATGGAAAGAGTTTTGTCGAACAAGAGCTCCTAAGATGATGCGCGATCTGCAATCTAGTGGAAGCCACAGTGTAGATGGGAACTGGAGGGCTCTAGGGAAGCTTCTTATATTCTGTTCCGGATGCAAGAAAGATGGCTTGTTCAACAATGTTCAGGTTCCTGGTCATTTTGTTTATAGGACTCGGTTTTCTAGAACATCAGGAAAGAGCTTTCTTATGCCGCAATGTGTGAATGATGTTTTATATGTGTCTGATCCATGTGAGCATCTTGACCAAGGTGAAGCAGGCGATTTAGGATTCTTCCGAGGATTTTTCAAGTCATTTGCATCGTCTAATGTGAGGAAGATGCTTATTAACAGAGGCGCGCAGCTCCATCAAACCGAGATTTGCCCGTATTGTAAGGCGAAGTTGTGGAGCATGCTGCAGGCTAATATGATTCCACAAACTGCTAGTTGCAGGTTGGGTTCCTATGAAGATTGTATTGAGTATTATGTGTGCCTTAACGGTCACTTGCTTGGGGTCTGCACATTGTTACCATTGACTGATTCAGAAGATGTGTCTGAGAAGGAGTAAGATATTAATGACCTCAGTCTCAGGTATTGTATTTTCTTATGTCTTCAAAGTTCATAATTTTCTGTCCTGTATAATTTCCCTTTAACGAAAAAACTAGTTCTATATGTTGCGAAGATTTAAGGCTGGAAATGTCTTTGCTGAATTGTGGCAAATGGTTTTCATTGTTCATTGTTCAGAGCTAGACTCATTTTTGTGAAATTATGATAAGAGAAACGCTAGCAAGACTTTCTCAGATACTCTTTTTTAGACTCTCTCTACTATTAACTGTAACTTATTAGAAATCACAAATTTTGGTGAGACTCATAAATAAATAGAGATTCATTAAATCAAGAGAGAGGTTCATTATGCTAATGACCAACAACTTATCTTTTTTACAGGTGTTTTAGTTGATTAATGCCCACCTGTAGAAAATTAAAATGATTTTAATACAATAAAGAATTTGGATATAAGATCTTTTAAGCCCATAAACCATGCTCTTAAACTGTAAATTCAAGTGCTGATTAATACAAGATTATGGGTTAGTTTATTGGGATTTTTTTTACATATAATATAGATAGACAGATATTTTTATTTGAGTAAAGGAAGAGAATTAAATAAATGAATGCAGATGACGTTATTCTGGTATGTGTGAATTGGTTTGTTTGTTTTGAGTTTACCCTTTTAATGTCAAATTGTATTTAAAGCTTTTAAAGTATTATTGGATATTTTTTATATATTCCTACATTCCCTCTCTAGATAAAATTTTAAAACTTTAAACGTGATACAAATAAACCCCTTAAGTATAATGTGTTGCACCAAACATGGCCAGAATGATCACCATCCTGTGACTGAAGGTGCATTTGGGATTGAGACTTAACCTTTTCTATTGCTTATTAGTGATAATCACTATTCAGTCTTAGACCACAGCAAACTTGTTGTGAAACATATATTTCCTCTAAAGTGTATATTAATAAAAAATGCTTAAAATTATTAGTAAGAATAGAAAATGCTGCAGACAATAGACATATTATATTATTCATTACCTACTTTTATTCTGAAATGGTGACAATGTGACACTTCCTTGGACAGATTGACATTCAATCCTCACATGAGTAAATTTCTTCTCAGAAACAGCTGAAATGTTCCATCATGGTTTCAACCTATACCATTATGCTTCCTGTTGCTGTCTCAATCCATGCCACCACCATTGTCCTCAGATTATAAATATTGCCAACAATTCTTCTTTAAATGAATCAGATAGAATGTTGTTACTGGGAACTATGTGCTATACTGTGTATATTGGTCGTGCAATAATTCATACTTGTTAAAAATCATTTTATTTAGTTGCATTTTCCAAATTCAGATTTATTTGGAGAGCGCAATGTATGTGCTCCACTTTCCTAAATCCACCCGAGTAAATAGTTATTCAAAATGATAATTATGGGTTAAAAGGAGAAAATTGAGATTTAATTCGGATTCAGATTTCGTCCCTCTTTGTAGAACTTTAGTGAAATTCACCAATTATAAAAAATACAATGGCCAAAACCATCTTTATTGAAGTACAGAAACTAGAATTAGTTTTCATCAAAAAAAAAAAACTAATGTTTTTCTTATGCCACAACCTAATATTTATTTGGTAAAACAAGTTTCATAGTATTATATACCGATCAATATAATTTCTTAGTGGGTACTCTTGCAGTGCAACATTTTCGGCTTTAAATGTAAAAATAAAACATTGGTACAAGCAATAGAAGTCTTTATGTCCTTGTATTGTCGAATAACTATTTTATGCAACTTTGTATCAGATATCTAGGTTTATGATAATGATGTTACATTTTTAAAGAATACAGTGGTGGATTTTGTAATTTGCAAAAAGTTATTTAACGAAGTAAATAAAACTTGCTCTTTGAAAGTAAATCCTCACATTCCATGAGTCAAAGGTAGAAGCATCTCGATTTCATTAAAACCGGACTTCTGTTTTAAATCTTTCCAGTTACAAACCTTACTAATTAAGGCTTTCAATTCTCAACCTTAATATAAAATTATTTTAATAATAATAATAATTAATTACCAAATAATAATAATAAATATTGTACATATTCCTAAGAAAAACAATTTTGGAGTCCCATAAAGGTGTGAAAACAAAAAAAATGTTGAATTGAAATGGAAAAATATATAATTCTAGTTACTTTGAAAATGATAAAAACTTTAGAACAAAAGAACAAAAAGAGAGTTGATTGGTATCATCATGACTTGATTCATTATTTCATTATTAGGATCCAATTGCAAGATATGAATGAGACTTGAGTCCCACATTGAAAGAATGAGATTTAGTGAGGTTTATAAGACTTTGAGCTTTCCTATTACAATAGGAAACTTTTATGACGTGGTTCTCTCAAAATTTTTATTAATTGGTATGAGAGCTTTTCACCATGTTTCACAGCTGCAATCGAACCACACAAGTGATGACGCCAGCATTGCAGTATTTGCCCAAGATTAAATGAACATATTCCATTGTACTTAAATGATTATGAAAAGAAAGCCTGAGAATAGAGCACGGGTGATCTCTAATTAAGGATGGATTTTTGGGCAAACCACAGATTCTTACTTATCTACAAAACAATTTTCTGCAGGATTTGCTCAAATCATGCATTTCACTCTTCCTTTCATAGCTTAATGGACATTAACTACTTACAAAATTTCTACTCAGTCTCTTCTTCCTCTTTCTCAGCTCCAAAATCCAACCCCGAAATTGTCATCTTTCCTATGTTAACTGCATTATTCAAATCATCAAATAAAACAGAGGATACAAGGGATGAGAAATTGGTCCAGATATATATAATGTAACGTATTAAACAAATTAAACTGTTTGTAATCTCTGTGCTTAAGCTCATGCATGCATAAAACTTCATCCAAATAAAATCTGGGAAAGGAAATTGTTACTTCTCCTACATCTCCTAAAGTCCAACACCATCATGCAGTTGCTATTGGTGAATTTATACAAAATGGTTTCCAATATATTTATTATTTAGGATATGAAAGTTTCACAAAAAGCACTTCTCAATATTGAAATGGTGGTCCAAAAGAATGCAACATTCTTTGTGAAAGGGAAAAAAAGTGTTTGGATGCTAGTACATGCCATGATGTGGCAATAAAAAATATCATAATAATCAAACATAGCTGCATCTAGAACCTGCCGTCACAGGCCTATGTTCAGGTTTAATTAATTAATAGTCAGAAGTATAAGAACTATGATGCTGGTTTCTTTTAGCAAAGTGTAATTCCAAAAAAAGAATGTCTTAGGTTAGATGCAGATTGCATAGCATGATGTCCCTTCATACACTTCCACTTCCACTTCTTTCATTTAAAATGCATGAAAAGGGAAACAGGCCATAACATGGAAATAGCAAAGAAAAGCATCATAAATGATCAAAGATCTCACAATTGTGTAATGATAGTAGCAATATCATCCAAGACTAGGTACAACTTAGAACATATTGTAGATTAAATCAAAAGGAATTCTTCAAATGGTAAGATTAAAAATAAAACAAAAAACAACACAAGCCTTATCCCACAAGGTGAGGTTAACTACATGGATCACAATATGCCATTGGACTCGGTTAAAAGATTTAAACATGCAGATATAGTGGAATTCCAACATAGCACTACCCAAACTTCTTGATCTAAATGAAAGCAAAGCATGGAACTACCCATGGAGGTGGAAGGTGGGGAAGTAGATTGTGTCACATTGACTTACCAACAGCATCCAGACCAGCTAATTTTGGCATGAATTTTCTGATGTGGTCTTCAGCTGCTTTCTCAGCTTTGAGAGTCTCGCACTCAAATGAAACTGATATTCTTTTCTTCCCATCCTTTTGTTCAATCAAACCAGTGACATCCTTATCCCAACTGTTCAAAGGTGAATGCAAACAATAAATTGAATATACATGTGGGGGTCATAAAAAATTCAAAATGAAGACAGATGAAAATCAATGAGAACTTCAATTTGTGAGGAGAAATCGTGTCCTGAAAGAGACACTAATTTGTCAAAACTGGCCAACTGGAGATAAAGAATCGGAGATAACTAGAAAAAATTTAATTGGACACAGACAATTACTGAAGATTACTCATGTCAAATATAGGTAAAATAAAGAATTTGTCCCTATAATTTTGCCAGATTTAAATTTTGGTTCTTATAGTTTTTTTTTTCGATATTGATTACTATAGCTTCATTTATTGGGACTTTGGTCTCTTAGGGATCAATACCTTAATAATAGCAAACTATAGGGGAAAATCCTTCACAGAATATAGGGGAAAATATCTTAATGAGTAGAAACTATAAGGACTAAAACCCAAATGAGTGGAAAATGTAGAGACTAAAACCAAATTATGTGAAACACTGAAACTATAGTGACTAATTGTTCAATCTAGAATTTTATATCCAAAAGCAAAACCAGTTGTCTTGTAAAAAAAAATTACTGTGTACAAGGAGAATATGAAAAGTAGATAATGACTTGTGGATTATCTAATTATGTACCTCTCTTTAGCTGGCCAGTTCCATTGGCATGCTAGACAGCAACAACCTCTATTTGTCTATCCGAGTCATTATAGTTAAATACTAGTAGAGTCACTATATCTAAGCAGTTGCATGGTCATAGAAATGTAGTTTCATCTTAATAACACTATTCTCACTGTTTAGCATGAAAATTATACAGATTAAGAATCAAATAAAATTATAAAACAATATCATAAAGTCCAGAGGTGAGCACTCAAAGAAATTATACAGGAATATCATATCTAGAACACTATGCTTTACCCGTGAGCATGATCAATGCTGGAGAACCGAGCAGCATCATGGCCTTTGCACTCCACAACAGTAGCTTGTTCTTTCTTTGTCTATTTTATCAAAACCAAATGTGAATAAAGTGTACAAGGGACAGGAAAAGATAAGCAGCACAAAAGGAACAGTTACATTGAAATCTGTGATCGTAAGTTTGATGAGGCGATAATCTTCACCCCTACTGCATTCCCTTTCACATGCCAATTCTTTCATCATAAAAAAAAATGAGGAGGAGAACATACATAAGTAATAACTATATGGATATAATAGACTAATAGAGTATCAAAAAAGTTATATAAAAGCATTGGCTCACATAGGACCATGAGCAAGTAACCAACATACAGATAAATCAACAAGCTAAGAACTGATGCATTAAGGATATTGACTACCCTTGCAAACTGGTAGTTGTAGATACAATCTTTAGCTGAAAGGTTAACAAGTTAAATTTGTTCATGAATTTAATTATAAGTCAAATAATAGCAAACCTAAGGGAATAGTTTGGTAGTTGTATTGTTAGTACCCCTAATGCCTAAAGTCCATCATGAAGGAATAATTCCCATATGATAATCTTTCATTCTATATGAGAATGAAACCTAATAGTGCCCCATGAAAGTGTGCAATTGACAAGTCAAGAAAGCTATACCTGAACCTATTTTTCAGACAATGGCAATACAATAGAAAAGGGGCCTTTCTCAAACCTAGTTTATTTCAGAGATACTAACAAACAACTCAATCACCTGCTTTATATAAAACAATTAATATCAATTTCTTATATTCCAATGTTCACTGATCCCCTAATCCGTTATGTAAAATGGTAAAAGGGAAGAACTCATTTTCTATCTTCACTCAAAAGCTAAAGAACATGAATAAAAATTATTCACTTAAGCAATCTCAAAACTTCAAAAATTTAGCTAAAAATAACCTCTGGTTAAAATAATCATTTGGCCCCTTTAAGTGATACTCATTTAGGAATTAATCCCTGAATGTCCCTATAAGAGCATATAGGACTAAAACTAAAGTTTTTAGGAATTATAACTTCAGCAGCAACATAGTAACAACTAACAACATGGACTAATGTGTACTAATAAAAGCTTATAAAGAATAAAACAAAACTTTGTTCATATAGGAAATGATCCTATGTAGGGACTAAATGATTATTTTAACCTAATCTTTGGGGAGAAGGCAAAGGGAGCAGAAAATAGATATTAGTTAAACAAAGAAAAAAAAATGTACATATACCAACCAGTACCACAGAGGCCATAGCAAATAGAATGTGGAAGTTGGATGAAGTGTCCTGAGATAGAGCCACATGGCAACAATGCTATTGATGCTACTCCTTCCATCATCATCATCATGTCCTCCACCTTCCCCTCTTCTTTCTCCTCTGCCCCAAGAAAATGAAAATGGGTAAGTGAAAAAAGAGATGGAAAAGCAAATTGAAACAAAGTTTCAATTTTTAACACTACAATTGCACCGAAGAAGGAAGAAAAACGACAAACTGACCCATGTGCGTGAGAGAGAGGATGATGTCTGGTTCGGTTTTGCGGCACAGCAAACTGCAAAAGGAAGAAACACAGAAGAATCGGAATGAGACCAGGATGAAAATGTTCGTGGGGGTACTGTATTTGCAATCTTTTAACACATTTTTTTTAATAAAAATCATAAACATTTTATAATAAATTTTACTAATAAATTTATAATTTCTATTAATAAATTTTAATTAATAATAAAAACATTGAAAAAAATAAGTTATGTCTTGACTATGATGTTAAGGTAACCAATGTAGCTAATAGTCTGCTGCTACTTATCCCACAGAATATACATTCATTATGTGTCTTTTTATTCATTACTCATGCAAATATTCGTTAAATGGATTTCAACCATTTTTAATATTTATAGATATTTATTTAAAAAATAACTTAAAAATATTTTAACTATAATTTTTATTTATTATAATAATTTTTAGTAAAAATAATTCAAAGGTCTAAATTAAAATTATTTAAATATTTTATGTAGTTATTTAATAGAGACACTTCATTCGAAACTAAATTTAAATAATAAAATACTTAAATCTCATTTACATTCAAACAAAAGTTAATAAAGTAAAAAATTCTATAAGTTCACAAGAAAAGTTAATAAGGAATAATATATCAATATCAAAAGTTCAAATAAAATTAATTAAACAATAACATTTGAGTTCTATAATTTTATTATAAAAAATAAGATGGGTAGCTTGAGATTTGCCTCCACCTTCGTTTACTAACAAACACGAATATATCCGTTTTAAATAATCTAGGAGTACCTTTTTAAATAATATCAATCTTTTTTTATTATGGATTTTATTTTGCGAATATATATGAGTATATATATATTTTGTCATTCCTAGTCTTAACAATATTAAAAAGATGTATTAGATAAGTAGTGTATAGCTAATACTTCTCTTTTACTAGATAAATTAAATGTTTTGATTATTTATATTATTATTATTATTAAATTACTGTTTAGTATTAATTTATTATATAATCTTAAAATTTCAAAGTATCTAGACATGGGTAAAATATATGGCCGCCCTATAACTTATTTGTTTTTATTTTAGTACGTGAATATTAGGATTTTTTCTTTTATTAATGTTGTGTTGTTTAACTAATAAATCATTAATTTAGTCTTCAAATAATTATTTTTTCTCTTAATTAATTCCTAAAATAATAATACTATCTAACTAATTCTTGAAATATTAAATATATATTTTAGTCTCTAAATTGACGTTTTCAGTAAAGTGACTAATTTAAAAGTTTTTTCTAAATATTTGAGGGACTAGTTTGCATCATTTTTAATACTTTTAAAATTATTTGAATATTTTGTAAGGACCGAATATAATATTTTAGGAACTATGTTGTTTTATTGATTTTCACAGTAACATAAGGTTGTTAACCTGATAGGCTCTAATAAGTTATGCAGGTTTCTACATATCTACCCAAGTTATTACAGCACATGGTTTATAAGGCAATTTTCTTTTCAACATCAATTAAAACATTAAAATTCATATTTATTTATCTTATTGATATGCATCTATTTATGAAAATAATATTTTAAAACATGGATTTAAATTATTTACTCGGAAACAAATTTTCTTGTGGTAAAGCTCAATGGATTTTGTGACAGTTGTATTTATAAATTTACTGTAATTCCTAAGTTGCTTCCAGCTATGTGGACAAATCAATTTGTTGGCTTAATATATGTTTGGGAAAATTCTTGCTGTTTATGCTTATCTCTTGACCAAGTTTCAGGCAAACTAGTCCCATCCCTTCATTTTTTAAACTAATTTATCAACAATTTATTAAACTGGATTTATAGATGCACCTTAAAAAAAATCACAGAAGTCATCCCCTACCCCTCCAATCTATGAAATTATTCAGTTCTCCAAGTTGGTTTTCTTTTCCTTAAAAGTTGACAATGGACATGGATTGTTTTCTTTTTCTGATTTTTTAATATAAAAATGAGAAAAAAAAACTAAGGATAATTATTACCAATGAAATAATTAATGAGACGTAATCAGGGGTTACATTCCTATATCCATGTATATAAAAAGAGAGAAGTCAGTACCTTAAATACATTTTAGTACCTCGAGAGATTAGTCAATGATTTTTGCTCAAGAGATATCTTGGATATATAAAAAATAAACAATGAAATAACAAAAGTTTATTAATTAAAAAACAAAACCACTGCTCCACATTTTCACTATAAACTATTTTTATGAAAATTATTAAGCAGGGTATTTGTATTATCCAATACAAATCATTATATGAAGAACTATAAACTATATCATGCTATGAGCAGGATCAGAGTTCCATTAATAAAAGAAAAACGACCTATACTCAAAATTTGTTGTGAAACCTTTCATGTGGAGAAGAAATAAGGAGCAGTGACATGCATTCACAGAATCTGTGGAGAGCCTTCCCGGCTATCTGTAACAGTAGAACTGGATTCTGAATCAGCTCCAACCCTCCTAAAAACTAGCTTCTGTTGGGGAAGTTGACCATTGGAAAATGCTGTGACTTCTGTGTCAACTAAAATTGTGTCTTCATCCTTAAACTCTCCTCTGAGAATACCCTTGGCAAGTTCATTCTCCACATTTTGCTGAATCACTCGCTTCACCGGCCTGGCACCATAGTTTGGATCATAACCCAAACTTCCAAGAAGCTGGATAGCAGCTTCTGTCACTTGGATCTTCATCTTGCGATCCGCAATTCTCTTCTGCACGCGCTCCAACTGTAATAACCATAAGAAGTGAGTCTTGAGGTGCGAAATTGAAAGACCATGGAACAATTCCCAGAATTCTCTTCTGACTTTCATCATCGATGTGAAAACAAGTAATTTTATTTTTTTTTGTTGGGGGGTGGGAGAGAATGGACTTTCAACATAAATGTAGAGTCCCTCCAAGATAAATTGTCTCCTTTTGATACTTCATTTATAGAAATGTGTCATATGTAGTCCTTATTTTCATAAACGAGGGACCATAAATTTTTGTGAATAACAAGGACCACATGTTCACATCTCACATATTTTCATAAATGAGAAACTAAAAGGAGACTATTTAATTTTAAGGGATTAAAAACAAATATTTCCCTTTTTGTAGGGACTATTATTCGTGAGGACAAAATTACCTGTAACCTGACAATACTACTTATTTGGTCACGGTCTAGAGGCCGGAAAACAATATACTCATCAACCCTATTCATGAACTCTGGGCGAAAGATGGATCTTGCAGCATCCATTACTCGCTGCTTCATGGTTTCATATGCTGACTCTTTGGGCAAAGAGTCATCATCTGTGTTGAGAATGTACTGCGATCCAACATTTGAGGTCATGATGATAACAGTGTTAGTAAAACTTACGGTCCGACCCTGAGAATCCGTTACTCTTCCATCATCCAAGATTTGAAGGAAAACATTGAAAACATCAGAGTGTGCCTTCTCGATCTCATCAAACAAAATGACAGCATATGGTCTGCGGCGAACTGTCTCTGTTAGTTGCCCTCCCTCTTCATACCCAACATAGCCAGGTGGAGCTCCAATCAATCTTGAAACTGTATGCTTTTCCATGTACTCACTCATGTCAATTCGTACAAGCGCTTCTTCTGTATTGAACAAATACGAAGCAAGGGCCTTGGCTAGCTCGGTCTTTCCTACACCCGTCGGTCCCATAAACATGAAGCTAGCAATTGGGCGATGGGGATCTGAAAGACCGGCTCTCGAACGTTGGATAGCCTCAGCTACTGCCTTAACAGCAGGATCTTGACCAACAACACGCTTATGGAGCTCATCCTCTAAATACAACAACTTCTCTCTCTCTGATTGTTGAAGTTTCGAAATGGGGATACCAGTCCACTTGCTTACAATTTCAGCAATATCATTTCCAGTGACTTCCTCTCTCAGCATAGACTTGCCAGAGTTCATATATTCGTGTAACTCCTTCTCTGCACTTCCAAGTTGTCGTTGCAAGGAGTTTAGACTGCCATACTTTAGTTCAGCTGCACGATTAAGATCATACTCTCGCTCAGCTTGTTGAATCTCAACATTTACCCTGTCTATCTGCATATATATAAACATAGGAAATTATCAGAATCAGATTTTAATCTTCCAATTACTATAAAATAATGTTTTTGTGCAAGTAAATTTCTATTGTCAATGCATAATTACCAAATAAACCCAGACACTTGCACTAGTTCAATAGCAAAAAATTATATATTCTTCTAAAAGTTCACTTAATTATAAACTGGGAAAGCACCTTTAGCAAGAAATAATAAAAATCTGATAACATACCTCCTCTTTAATCGACTGAAGTCGAGTCATTACAGACTTCTCATGCTCCCATTGCTCAGTCAATTCATCCTGCTTCTCTTTTAAGAGAGAGAGCTCTGTCTCAAGACGATTTAACCTATCTCTAGAAGCCTTGTCTGTATCATTCATGAGAGAGAGTCTCTCCATCTCAAGTTTCAAGACTGACCGATTAATCTCATCAAGTGCAGTAGGTTTAGAAGTAATTTCCATTTTTAGTTTAGCAGCTGCTTCATCAACCAAATCAATAGCTGCAATTTATAAGTAGCTAGCAATTAGAACTTTAAGAGCATCATTGATGCCAGTCCACAAAAATAATGTAACATCACAATAGTTCAACATTTTTATTGAAAACAATAGGAATTTTTTTATCAAACATAAGGAAGAAAGAGCATAAGCTAATGAATAGTCTAAAATTGATATTGACTTGATGTTGTACAAAAGACAGAAGCATTAACCTCTATTTATACTAGTACGAGACCCATAATCCTAATCATATAAGGAAATCAATTAGGAAATATAATGAAAAATGGGAACCACTCCTAAGAGATCATCCAAGATACTGAAAGATATTCTAAGAAACAATACTAATATTATGAAATGTTTTTCTATATATTCTAATTTTTTTTAATAAAACATTCTAAAACAAAATAAAAGATAAAAGATAAAAAATAAAACGAGAAGTTGCAGCTATATATTAATCATTCAAATACAATACTTTGATAAGGAGATAGACTATGGTCACAGGAATGCTCCCAACAGTGGGAAAGTTCTATATGGCTTTAAAGATATTCACAAACAATTTCAATTAACATTTTATATCATTTCTTCCTTGAACATGATATGCTATTCTCTTAATATTGGGATTTCCATGGTTTTGGGAGCAACAGCAAACGAATTCTGCTTTAACAATAGTCTGTAGATTATTTGTGTAATATTTATTCAATTATTCACTTACCAAGAGTCTTTGGCTAGTAATTAATACCTTTATCAGGCAAAAACCTCCCACTTATGTATCGATCTGAGAGAATTGCAGCATCCACAAGTGCACTGTCAGAAATGCGAACTCCATGATGCAGCTCATATCTTTCCCGCAGTCCCCTTAGTATTGAAATGGTATTTTCAACTGAAGGTTGGTCAACATATACTTGCTGGAAACGACGCTCAAGTGCAGGGTCCTTCTCAATATACTTCCGATACTCATCTAATGTTGTTGCACCAATACATCGCAGCTCCCCCCGACCAAGCATAGGTTTCAAGAGATTACCGGCATCCATAGCACCATTTGTAGCACCTAGCATATGATAGATATATCATATAATTGCAATCAAATTCAACATCATGTTAATTTCAAATCAACATTGCTACAAACAAATACAATATTTTGGGGAAAAAGATATGAATTGAAAAGTATAATCTTTTCTGATCTGAATATCCATTGATCTGAAGGGTTTTCATATACCAATTATGCATCAGAGAGAAAGAAAAGCAGAAGTCAAAAGAAATTGAGGACAGTTGTCTAGACCCTTCAAATGGCTTTTACAATACCAAAAAAATCAGCTTTCAACAGTGGCAAACTCTGAAACACATTACCTGCCCCAACAACTGTATGGATTTCATCAATGAAAAGGATAGTCTGTCCATCAGATTCTGTTACTTCTTTCAGAACAGCTTTCAATCTATCCTCAAATTCTCCCCGGTACTTTGCTCCAGCAATGAGTGCACCCATATCAAGGGATATAAGCTGAAAAGCAACGAGGGTATCTAATCAATTTTACAACTTGTGACCAACACATGGTTCAAGAAGGAGCACAAAATAAGATAAATATTACATTCTTATAAAATAAATCAATGTGAATTAAGGGAAGGATTTGTGGAGATCAATATAGTGAAAATGAGATCAAAACATAAAAAGCCAGTGATTGTAATCCCACATTCCCATTCTTGCCCCCTTTTTCCTTCCATTTTCAACTTATAAAGTATATTAGAAATTTAGAATAGCCAAAATATTGGATAAAGCACATACCCTTCGATTCATCAAAGCTTGAGGGACATCTCCTTGAACAATTCTTTGAGCAAGTCTGTTTCCAAGGCAGTGCTAGGTCAATGTTTAATGAAAACTAACAAAAGCATCCGCATAAGGTACAAACATTTGACCTACTCATCTTCTAACACAATTATGAGAAAAACCAGGACCACTGGTTCAACAAAAATGTTTCAATGGCATCAATCTCCATTCTAAGTATGTAGCATTGTTTCAGATTTTAAATCATGTCACCTGACCTGCTGTGGCTGCAATATTGCGGTTGACGCAGTTTTTGCAACTACATCACGTATTCACAAGAAAAACGGCAATGGCCATAATGTTGCTGTCTTTTTTTTTAAAACAAAATATTTCATTATTGCAAACTTGGAAAAAATGCCACAACCACCCACATCGCAGTAGCGACAGTGCCTGCAATCACAGTAACCACAAAGTAACTGCAACCGCAATTTAAATTGATCATGGTGACAGTAACCATATAACTGATTACATTGTTTCTTCCATTTTATTATTTTAATCAATGCTGCTATAGAAAAGGTAATGCACCGTTGGGTAGCCATTATTTCCCTAAGAGCCTAAATGTTTGGTTTTAGTTTAATAGAAGAAAGAGGAAAGTAATTGTTATTTCAAGCAATGGGCCACCTCTTGCACCCGATTCCCAGTTTTAAGGAACTTTTCTTTCAAAAGCAGAAGAGAAAACTATCATTTTAAATTAGTCCAATCTCTTAAACTTCCTACTTTTATGAAACTTCTATTTTGAAATTTTATACTTTCATACAGAATGTAATATTAGAAACAATTATCATTTGTTTCTTAAAATATTAAAGAAAAAGGTACTGTCACATGTTCAAATAAATTTGGTAACTTGTTTTACACCTACATCATGGGTGCCATTCTAGTATGTATGAAACAGGTTAAACATGAAATTCAAGTAACAGATCATGGTAGCAGCATGTAAATTTTAATAAAAGAAAAGTTAACAGTAAAAATGCTCAACAATAATACAAACACAGGCAACAGTTAGGAGGAAGACTTAAGCACTTACCCTTCAGAGATTGCAGTCTTTCCAACACCAGGCTCCCCAATTAGCACAGGATTGTTCTTTGTTCTCCTGGAGAGAATCTGAATGCACCTGCGTATTTCATCATCTCTTCCTATGACTGGGTCAAGTTTTCCTGCTTTAGCCATTGCTGTCAAATCTTTCCCATACTTTTCCAAGGCTTCATACTTTCCTTCAGGATCTATAACAAATTTAAATTGAAGGTTAAGAATCAAATATTTATAATAAAGAGTTTCATGTACAGATACTAATAGCCCATGGAAAAGTCAAGCACAGCCTGAATCATCAGGTTCACAGCACAATCCAAAGATCTTAATGGCAGATAATTAACAACTCTAACTCTCCCTCCCCAAAAACAAAAGAGGGTAACAAGGAGAAAACAATTTGACAACAGAGATGGCAACATAATATACATTATAATTATAAAAAGCAGACAGATAGTAAATGACCTTGGTCAATAACTGACTGGGGTCCCCTTATGGACTCTATGGCAGATTTTAGAGCTTGCTGAGATATTTGAAAATCTCTAAACAATGTCTTCCCAAATCGTTGATCTTGGGCAAAACCAAGAACAAAGTGCTCAACCGACACAAATGAGTCCCCATATTCTTTCTTGAAGTCCCTGGCTCTCTGAATCAATGCCTCCAAATCACGCCCCAGCATTGAACCAGCTGATTCCCCTAGTACCTGACATAATTGGACAAGAGTTAAACAATCAGGTTCTTGGGCTACACACATGGCTAGTGTTTGCTCAACCTGCTAACAGTATACAAGTGTATTTTATAGTTATCTACAAAGGTATAATGAGTATCCATGTGTTTGTACTTTGTTCCATATCATTTGCATAGGGCATCTTCTCAAAGCCATATATTGACATCTAATAGTGAATTTGGGATTTCAAGTCATATTATCAGAGGTTATTAATATAAAAAATAAAATCACAAAGATCCACAGTCTGACAATTACTGGATCTGAATTGCAGCCAACAGCTGTAAGTCAGCAATAATTGACAACTAAGTTGCAAGAGAATATGGGTAAAACCAATAAAATCCCAAACCTAAAATGAATGCCAACAAGAAGGAAGATAGACTACTATAACAAGCTAAAGACAACTATATGAGCACCAAAGCATATTCAAAGGATTTCAAATTATTTGACTTGGTCACTCACCTTTGGTTGCCGCTTAATGTGCTTATCAGTAGCCTCTAGAAGCCGAGTATTATCTACCCCAACCTTAGAAAAGATCCGGCGAGCAAGTCCATTCTTTTGCTCTAACAAAGCTTTCATCAAGTGCTCAGTCTCCACAATCTGATGCTTGTTCTCTTTAGCCACTTCTGGAGACGAGACAATCGCTTGCCACGCCATTTCCGTGAATTCCTGCTGTGTAATCTGCCATTGCATCAAAACCCAATATCAACCACCAAACCTCTGAAACTCCAACTAGACCCAATTAGCATCACAAGTAACCCAAAATCAGAAACAATTCAGATTGCCACAATTAAAATGAATCTTGAGTTGAATCAAGTTGAGTCAAGTTAAGCCAAGTTAGACCTGGCTTGCATGGGCTAATATTGAGCTTTACATTAATTAAACTCATTAAACTAACGACTAAAATTTTCAACACAATAAAGCATACTTTTTTACATATCTTTACTAACAAGTAATTTAATACCAAGACCAACAATAAACCAAACATTAATGCATTTAGGTTTAAATACCTTTTTCATCCCTGCAAATATACCAATTTTCGCTTTTAGTCTTTGTAAAAAAAACAATTTGTTTATGATCCTTGTTATATCCAAATCTTCCATTTTTGTTCCTTTTGTTAAAAAAACACTGGTATGGCTCCATCAGGCTTTGACGCGTGGGAATGCCACATAACAAAAATGCTTATGTGACAATACCAGATGGAGTCACATAATCATTTTTGAAACAGACTAACAGAGATTAACACGAGGGACAAAAAATAAAAGGTTTGAATATTACAACGATTATAAACAAAAAAAAAATTACAGAGACTAAAAGCAAAAAGGTTGCAGGAACGTAAAAAGAAATTTAAGCCGTGTACATAATTATTACATATTCTCATATAAAATTAAAGAAAAGGGTTAAATACGTATTTAGTCCCAACGAAAAATTGTTCATTTTTTGTCCAAAAAAAAAAAAAATCATCTCTTCTCGTCTCTGGTTTATGAAAATGTATCAAGTGTAATTCTTGTCCTTCTTTCCCACTTCGATTAACTTTGTTACTACCTAGAAACACACCTAACAAATCTTCATATTTTTTTTAGAGACTAAAAGTGAACATTTTCTTATTTAAAGGAGTTAAAAACATATCTAAGGCGTAGTTAATATTAAGTAATTGAAGTGAACTAAAAAGTGAGGCGAGTATTATTACTTGTGAAGCAATATCATTATTGGTTAAAAAAGTATTTAAAATTATAAAATTGAGATAGAGACTCATCAAATAATAAGATGCAAGATTCACTAAAAATTGTAATTTCAAATAAATAGAGTCATTAACAGTAGAATGTACGAGAGAATGTGTTATTAACATTTCCCTTGTTATTTTGAAGTAGATGGTAGTTCCATCCCTGATAGGCTCACTAACACAGCACTAATCACAAACCTAAAAATAACTAAAAAGATTATTAATTGCGATGATTGTTATGATTATAAATGAATGTTACCTTTCCACTTGAAGCTGTGCATAGAACAGAGAACTGTGAGGGGTTTCTTCGCGTTGTCGAGGACCCATTTGAGAAAGCTTCTCTTTTCCTCAACGGCACCGAATTCAGAGTCTTCAGGGAAATGGGGTTCGCGGGAAAGCCAAAGGAGAGGCGAAACTGCGCGAATCGAGCGTCGTTTCTGTGTGCGCAAATTGGGACGGAGTGGCGAAGGGTGAGGCCCGAAAACGACGTCGCCGAGGCCATCGCCGGAAACCGGAAACGGTGTGGTGAGGTGGTGAAGGTGAGGTTGTGTGGGTACGAAACCATGCCAATTTGTAAGAGGTTATGCTACATGGCAATCATGTTGGATAAGCCGGGTGCGCACTGCGCCACCTTAACAGCGTTCACACATTATATGTGATTGATTGGATCATATTTTTATGTGTTTATTATTATTATTACTTGATTATTTCATTCTTCTAAGAAAAAAATTATTTTATATATTATTTGATTTCATTTTTTCTGTTGCGATCGAATTATTGACCGGTAAAAGTGTTCACAAATTAAATCGTATCATTTAAAAAAGAAACTCATTAATCATTTCAATTTTTTTTAATTTATTGTTCAATTGATTTCATTTAAATTTTAAATTTGATTTAATCCAATGAAATTTAAGATCATTTGGATTGCATCAAGTTTTTGTTTTCGTGGTACTTTTATTTTTTAAAGAAAATATTAAATAATCAACAGGATAAATAATAAACATAATAAAAGATCATTTACATTTTAAAATATCTCATTAATCATATGATTTTTTTTTAAATATGTAATATTATGAATAAATTTCCACAATTTGATAGTTATGTTTATGTAGCTTGCTTAAATAGTTACTAAAAAGTTATGTTTAATCAAATATATTTTTCATAAATAAGTATATGTGATATTTTTATAAATATATAAGAATAAAAACATAAATATAAACTGACCACCGTCCAAATAGAATGACATAGAACATTTATAAAATTATATATATATAGATAGATCATTATCCATAATTATTTTTATATATTTTTAAATATTTAAATACATATTTATTAATATACATTTTTTATAACTAAAAAATAATAGAGAAATATATTAAATAATCATAATAGTGTAAAAAATTATAGATGGAAAACTTAATATATGTACGAGACATGCATTATTGTAGTAGTTATTCCTTAATTGATTGTAATTCTATTCAATTTATCATTTCCTTATTTAATCAAAAGAATTTTGGGGTAATGTGTAGTCATAATTTCTTCATGGAGGGTGATTGGCTAAAATGAAACATTTTTACAAACTAAATAAACAATCAAAATGAATCTTTTTTGAAATTATTTATTAATATAGAATTCTTTTTATCATGTCAACCAAAATCGTTAAGAATCGTTAAGTTATACAATAAGTATCTTCACAATATAGTTTTTTTTATATATTTTAAAAAAAAAAATACTAATCTGCATCGATGTTTTTTAAATTAAAAAAATATGTAGATAAACCATTTTATGAGAGATGTATATAAGCCTAAGTGGTGTAGTAGCATAGTACCTATGATACCACAAACAAACATTAAGCATTTTGCAGCAAGCTGAAGCGCGAGAATAATTTTAGAGTTCATTTGACTCAGCAATTATACCAATTGGACAATGAGGCAACAAGAAAAAAGATCTATGAGAAGAGAAACCAAGAAACAACTGCCTTCACATCCCAAAAAACTCTTTACCTGTATTACTCATCTCATGACTCATGTAGCATGATGCAAGCAAAGAGTGTGTATAAAACTTTTGAAAGCCATAGATTACTTTTAAAATGAATACAAGTGTATCTTAAAGAGATGACATATTCTATTCAATTAGGACACTACAATATTACACAAACACATTTGCCCTGCTTTGCTCCGCTTCCTATTTTCTTATCTGTTTCAAGAGAAGAAAACCAGAATGTCAAAAGAGATTAGATAAAGCACCAAAACCAAATTTACTTAAAATTGTTCCCACATATCTGCTTATGTTTTATATTTAGATTCAAGTAGTTTACTTATAGTTTGTTTTGATAAATTTCTCGAGTATTTATAAGAGAAGAAAATAAAAAATTAAATGAGAAAGTCTTTATAAATTAACTCATACATAAATTAATTTTAATTTATAGAAGAAACTTAATTTATTTTATCTTCTTATTTTCAACCAAAATCTTAGTTTTAGTTATCATTTTGTACTTGGAGTAAAGTGCACTACTATTTTCTTTTTTTTTATTGTGATGAGTGCACTACTATCTGTGTTACAAGCAAAGTGTTTTTCCAATGAAAACCATTCAGTTATTAGATTACTACTCAATATTTGAAAAGAATATGGTTAGCTACAAGCAATGAAAAGAACTTGAACTCAGTATAGTTATACTTTAAAAGAAGAACATTTTATCTTGAATCTGTTTATACATGTAAAGGAGACAAGTATTGGTAATAGTAGCATGCCTTCAAAATAAATAGTAATTAGTAATACTAAACCTTTTTGCACACTAGGTGGTTGCACAACCACATGCATTGTTGTAACTCCACCAGGAAGATCACACAATGGACTCTTACATTCTCCCACTGTTCTGTTGTTCTCCAATACTTTTCCACCACTAATTAACTTCACATCTTTTATAGTTCTTGGGCCATACTCCTTATCTTCAATACAGAAACAAAAACTTATAGATCTCATATATATCACTAAAAAAACACTTAAAAAGTTTAGATCGAGACCTCACTATATTTAATCAAGGTTAAACTATTCATTTGGTCCTTACAGATGTTCTCATTTTAAGTTTTAGTCCCTACAATTGTAAGTTTTAGTCCTTACACAATTTTTGTATTTATCATTATCAGAATGTTTTTGTAGCAGTTTTACACCACAAAATGTTTTCTATGGAATTAGCAATCGGGACCAAAACTTGGGACCAAGTGAATAATTTAAAGTTAATAAAGACTACACTTGAATGCATGACAGCACAATGTCCAGTTAAAATATCATCATGTTAGTTTTCCTATCTTTGGCTAATGCATGTGATTTTCTTTGTATCTTAAATACCAGCAAGGCAGCAAGTTGCAGTGAATATGGCACTGGTGATCTTTGTTATCAGTAATATGTGAACACATATCAAATGATCCATGAAAACCACATGCCATGAACCCTTAGCTACACACATACTCTTGAGAAATTAATAAGGAATTAAAACTACCTTAGTTTTTTTTAAAGTTCAGCTAATGGTTTTGATAAAATACCATGACATAAAAAATGTCACTTTAAGGAGGAACAAGCAGACAACATGAATAAGAGAGAAGGAGTTTAAGTTTAAGAGACTACAAACTGAGAGACATGTAACAATTATTTGCCACTTTTATAGTTAAAGCCTAAAATCCAGATCCTGTATGCTTAGATTCTTGAAGCAATTTACAAACTCCTAAAGAGTGCCTTTCTATGAAGCAATGTCTTGCTAATGCTATTTAATGCAAAGCCTCCTCAATTTCTGAAGATAAAGGGGGAGATAACTAAACCATGGCACAACACAGAGACATGCTCAACATACAAGTGCACAAGAATCTGCAGCACAGCATATCTCTGACATGCATTGAAATTCACAAGATTCCATTAAATGGAAATTTCTTGTTATCTTTGTTATAACCAGCATATTGTTCATTCTTTTCTCTCTCAGTTCTCATCACAAGCATGAACTATATCCATAGTGCTACTAGTGCTTCATCACAAGCATGATCTGCACACAAACTTCAAAAATAATAACTACATACTTAAATCAAATGAACCATGACTTCTACCCCAATATTTCCCTTCTATAATTCAATACAACCACATGAATGGTCCTGTGCCTCCATGTTTTTCACTTCAACCAACCTCCCGTCTTTCTTAATATGCAGTACAGAGTTCATCATAACAACCAGGAACAAGCCTCCAAAAAAGAACAAATAGGAACAATATAACACTTTCTGACATTGACATCTTTGTATATTAACAGGAGGGGACCAAAAGAGACTAAAAAAAGGAAGAAGACACACAACTAACCTTGTGGCCATTGAGCAAGAATACTTTCTTTCAGTGTTGCGATACTAGTAGCAGCAGCATAACTTCTGGGGCCAATATCCGAACCATCACTCAACCGAAACTTGATCTCCAATTGGTCGTGGCTTCCAGCCATACTCACAGATCAAGAAACTCGCGAAATTCAAAAATCAAATAGCTTCAAACCTCAGACCAAGAGGAGGAAATGGTCCGGTGAATCACTTCAATTGAGTGTCAACCATGAACAAATGGAATTAAATCAAAGGATTCTGCAAAATTTGATACAAAAAGAAAGGATTAGTCCTCATTCACTCCTCTCAAGTGACACTAAATACCCAAATAGTATTCAAAATCTCAAAGGTTATACTAAAAAATTATGGAACCTAAGAAGAGGAATGAAGATTAAAATCCAAGGCATAACAAGAATATGAAATTATGACCTGAGAATAAATGAGCTGGCTGTCTAAATAAATAAATAAACAAATATAACAGAAGGAAATGATTGAAATCCAACAAACAAGTAGTGCTTAAAAGGAAACATCATAACAGAATTCAACAAACTGACAAAGGAATCTTTCTAAAACAGCTACAAGCCAAAATAAAATCCATACTCAAGAGGGCACTTGTTAAATCACAGAACCATCTTGAATTCCCAACTGGGCCACCCCACCTGCAAAACCAGCAAGAATTCCAAAGAAAAAAGAAAAAAGAAAAGAACTTTGAAGGTTTTTCTCAATTGGGTCAATCACTGATCTGGGTGGCAATTGTGTCAATCAGAGAAATTGAATGAAAAAGGAGATGAAAACCATGAAACGGTGTTGCAACAAGAGAAGGGTGTTTAGGAGTTTTCAATTGTTGGAATCTCCTTGTTGTATTAATGGTGGAACATGTTATTCTCATTCATCGCAAGAGGGTCAACTTTTGGCTGAATTTCGGTGTCAGAAACTGTTCAGAAGGCTCAATCAAACAAAACAACATGCGTGTGTATGTCACTCGCACATTCTTAACATCTGAGAACTTACCATCCTTTCCTACCTTTTCTTCTATAACCAGGTCAATGCAACAAACACTGTTACGTTAAATCAAAACTAGCATGAATTCGTTATATCCATATAAGGTAAAACAAAACAAAAACATTTCTATAAAACATTTTTAGAAAATTTTATAAGGAGTGTGTTTTTTTTCTTTACATCAACTCGCCCTAACTTTTTTTTACAAAATGTGAAATCTACAAATCTGACAGTTGAACAACGTAATAACATCTGGATGATAGATCATTCACACAAAAAATTTTAGATAGATTAAATATTCACATATATGAAATTTTGTAGTTAATATTTATTTATATTTTAAAAATATACAATACGTTAAAATAAATTAAAATAATTTTTAAATTATATGAAATTTTATACACTCTATCTGCTTAATGTAAATTTTCAACTAAAAGTTAGATATATAAAATTCAATGTCTATAAAAATTTCTCTTATAAAATAAGTTTAATTTTTTTTTAAATACTATACTTTAATATAAAAAACAATTTGATTTTAGTTCCTTATTAAGAACTATAAGTACATATTTTGTTTATAATTTTTTTAATAAAAAAAACTTTTTTTATTAAAATAAAAAATTATATTTTTTAATTAGTATTAAAAACATATTTAAACATATAAAATATGTATAGTAATCAGCTGCCACACGATTGTCTTGTAGTATTACGTAAATGAAAGAGAAATTTTGATGTGTTATTAAAATTGGTACAAAGAGACGCATCAACAGCCTTAGCAGCCAATATTATTGTCCATTGTGATAGAAGTGTTATTCAAATTTCTAAATTTGATGTGCTAACAAACCCATTCAAGAAATAGTCTCTATCTAATGACTGCTAATAATATATACTTTGAACAACCATATATATAGGACCTCACCTCAGAAAGATAGTTTATATAGATGTTTATGTGTCTTAGATAAGATTATTAGTCTATTTAAATTATAGTTGACTAAAATATAGTAAACTGTTCTAATTGATTTGTCTGATTTTTTTATATTAATTAAATTATTCAAATAAAAATAATGTATTTATAAAAATATGTCAATAAAAATTTCAAACAAAAATTAGAGATAATAAATGTATATCATTCACAGTGATATTAAAAAGTATTTATAAGAGTGAAAGTAGAAACAATTTTTATACCGGAGTCATGATCCTTAAAAGGAAGTTATATGTTGTTTTGGAATGATGTAAATAAAATTATTTTAATCTAGAATATTGGTTTACCTGAGTCAACGCTTTGAAAGATTACGTCCACAATCCAATAACAATAAATTATAGCATTCTTTTTTTATTTTTGCAACGTGTGCAAGTTTAACTATTCTTCTAAAATGGGTGTACATTCTTTATAATATTTAGAAATTTACGCTCTTCCATGTAGCTACACAACTAATTGACACTTGTTAAATTTTAATCATGCAACCAAGTTACTTGTCAACTAACATGAGTAAAGAAAATGTGAAAAGGGGTTAACATGACATGGTAGGTCCATATATTGATTTTAAACGTCTTAAAAAAACGAAGATAAGATCCTCCACGCACTTTGAAGGGATCATTAAGGTGGAATAGCTGTAAATGGAATTCATGTCATCACCAACTTTGCAAAATCCTTCTTTCAGATTCTTCTTTTTTTTATATATTATAATTTTTTTTTCATTTGGTTAATACTAAATGTACGTCAAAGTTAACAATCTCAAGATCATGTAGAATCTCATTGCCATTGGTACTTTTGGACTTATGTGAACAAGGGGAAGAATATATTAACCCTACTCGTGGCTTCAAAATCTATGCATGGGAATCATGTTATCAATTTACTGTTGAAAGTACTTGTTGAAAAAATAAATATTCTAGAAGTATTTTAACTAACAGACAGAAGTTTTTTTACCAAAAAAATAAAAGAAAACAGAGAAATGATCAAATAAAGAGAAGAAATAAAACAGAAAACAGTGCAAGAAAGAAGCTACAAATATTATTATAGTGTATAAAAAGGCAAAGGCAAAGTGAATAGACAATGGTCCAATAATTAGAAAATTCGTGATTAAAATCCTCAAGAAAAGTTCAGTTAAAAAACTTGTGGGTAAATGTCAGAAATATTTTAAAAGATATTTTTATTATAAATATTAAAGATATTTTAGAAATATTATAAGATATTTATTTATTGTTATTATTATTATTATTTTAGGCATAATATTTTATTCTTTAAAAAAGATATTAATGATTGTATAAAGTATATAATTAATATACAATTTTCTTTTCTTTCAACTTGGTATTAGAGCTCCCCATCTTTGGAGGTATGTTTCCGCTGCTTAGTATTGGCGCTATTGTTTCACCCTTACTGTTGTCATAGCTACCTAAGAACATGTTATTGTTCATAGGTCATGTAGTGTGGTCCAGTGTGACCAACTTGGCGAAATGGAAAGAATCACCAACAACATATTTACTTGTTTTGGAGTTTTTTCTAATGGCTAAAGGTCATATCTTTGATCTCAATGGTCTTAGTAAATTTTCTAACAATTGTTCCTTGACCATGAAGGATAATTTCTAATTTTGTTTTCCAAAGTATTTGGATTCTTAATTATAGGGTAACCAATTGCATGACCCCATTCTCCTCACACTTGACACCATATTCAAGAGCATCTAGAAAACAACTCATTATAGTTACCAATGAAGATTATGTTCCTATTATTGGATCTAGCAGCACTCAACTCCAACAATCTCTATCCTTACACAATGTTCTTCATGTTTCTAATTTGGCTAACAATCTTATCTATATACATAGGCTTGCACAAGATTACAATAACATCTTATCATTCTTATTGTGTCTTTTAGTACCCTGCATTTGGGAGGAGGATTTTGATTGCTAAAGAGAAAGGTGAGTTATACTTTTTACAACACAAGACAATTGATGATTGAAATAGAAAAAAAGAGATGCCTTCTGGTCACTAAGCAACCTCAGAAAATTTGGCAGCTTCATAAATTTGGCTTCACCATAAGCATTTTGGATATCCTCTATTTGGTTTACTTAAACCTTTATTTCCACATTAGTTAATAAAATCTGTTGAGTCTTTTAAGTGTGGTGTTGGTCAAGTTTCTAAACACCATTGTGTTTCCTTTCTTCCTAGTAATAGTAAAAGTGTTGCTCCTTTTGATTTTATTCATTCTAAAGTATGGGACTTGTTATTGAATTGGTTTATAGATGGTTCATAACTTGTTTTGATGGCTATACTTGTTTAACATAGACTTATCTTATGAAACAAAAACATGAAATATGTTAAATATTTGTTAATTTCTTCGTTTTGTCAAAAATCAGTTTGGTAAATCCACCTAATGGGGAAAAGTCACTACTTTGATGATGGGAAGGTAGTACGGTACTGGAAACACCAATAAGGCACCACCAATGTGGTGACACAATGCAACGGATAAAAAATTCCCCTAACTTGCAAGAATACCTAAGGAGTAACCACCACAAATGAGAATAAAGTAATAATGAGAAAAATCATACAAGAGAGACCAGTATTTTTAACGTGGAAAAAAGCCCTCAACGTGAGGAGTAAAAATCACGGGTCGTCCAGACCAAATAAATTAATCAACTATGATTAATTAAGAGTACAATAGTTATCTTCTGTCTCTCTCACTCACTCTGTGAAAAACTCACTTTCTCTCTCTCTAAATCTGACTCATTCTCCTCTTATAAAGAGAGACCTGACCTAGCAGGCTTGAGAGCATTGGACTTTTGTCCACATAGTTGAGAGCCCAAAAATATGTTAACCTTGAATTTTCTAAGATTGTAACAGATCAAGGTATTATTCATGAACTTACTTGTGTCAATATCCCTCAGCAAAGTGGGTTGCAAAGCGAAAGAATCATCATCTTCTTGAGATTGTTAGAGCTCTACTATCTCAAATGTCTATTGGCAGAAGTTGTCTTAACTATCACCTACCTCATAAACAGGCTACCTACGCGTGTCTTACAAGGTATTAGTCTAGTTGAATATATCTTGTCATTCTTTCCTTCTTCTCCCCTACTATTAAGTCACTCATGCTATGTATTGTCTTTGTCCATTCTCATAGTCTTAATCGTGGTAAGTTGGATCTAAGAGCTATCAAGTGTATCTTTTTTGGTTACCCTCCAAATAAAAAAAAATATAAGTGTTATCACCTTCAAAGTCGTCGGTTCTTTGTATCTATGGATGTCATCTTTCACGAAATATAATCTTTTTTTGCCAGCCCTTAACTTTAAGGGGAGAGTATTCCATAAGTCGGGTTTGTCTTTGGGTCATTACCTCTTTTGTCTTTATAGGATGTCCAAGACACCAATAATGAAAACACACAAAGATTACAATGAAGCAGAAGGGGAAGATCACAAGGAAGCAGAATAGGGAGGATCGTAAGGAAGTAGAATAGGAAGATCATAATGGAATAGAAAAGAAGGATCGATTCTTTGGAATAAAATATCAAAGGTGAGAGAAACTCACTATGGTCCTATAGCAAATTGAGTTGTTTGAAAAAGAAGTAAATGTCCTTGAGGATTATAACGATTCTAAGGAAGTTATTGACAATATGTCTATTGCCTTGAGGAAAGGTAAGAGATGATGTGTCACGTATCCCATATATCTCATATTTCAATTTGTTTATATTGATGCATCAGTCTAGGAAGCTATACAAGATAATAATTGGGTTCAAGTCATGAGCGAAGAGATGAAGGCATTAGAAAGGAACTTAACTTGAGATATTGTTGATAAACCCAAAGATAAGAGAGTTGTAGGTTGCATGTGGATATACACTATAAAGTGTAAATTTGATGGTACTCTTGATCAATATAGTGCGAGATTGGTTGTAAAAGGATACACACAAACCTATGACATTGACTATGAGGAAACATTTTCCCGTGGCAAAAATGAATACAGTAAGAATCATTTGTCCCTAGTCACCCACTTTGGTTGGAACCTACAAAAATTTGATGTTAAAAATATTTTCTTGCATTAAGACTTGGAAGAGGAAGTCTATAGGAAGATTCCCCTATGATTTGAATCTCACGGTGTAAAGAATAAAGTTGAAGAATGCTTTGTATTGCCTTAAACAATCTCTCCGGACGTGGTTTGGAAGATTTACTCAAGTCGTGAGTGATCTCCCTAGGATACAAGTGAAGTCAAGGTGATCATACTTTATTCATAAAACATTCCTTTGATGGGAAACTTACTATTCTTCAACTGTATGTAGACAATATAATTATTGCACATGATGATAAGATAAAGCAATTAACTTTGAAAGAAAGCTTTGCAACACATTTTGAGATAGAGAAGTTGGGAAAGTTGAAGTGTTTCCTTGGAATAGAAGTTTCCTATTCCAGAAAAAGGCATCTTTGTCTCCCAAAGGAACTATGTACTTGATTTGCTTAAGGAGATAGGAAAATTGGGATGCAAGACCATATGGGTGCCCATTAAACTAAACCATAAGATTGAATGTAAAGAAAGGCTACTGTCGAGAAGTCTTGATACCAGAGATTGGTGAGAAAACTAATATATTTATCTCACACTAGGCTACATATTGCCTATGTTGTTAGTTTGATTAATCAATTTATGCATGACCCTTGTGAGAGACACCTTCGGTAGTTGAGAAGATCCTCCATTATTTGAAAACAAGCTTAGGTAAAGGACTATTAGAAGGTTCATTATCTTTGGAGATATACACTAATGTTGACTATACAAGATCAGTTACAGATAGGAGATTCACCTTTAGTTATTGTTTGTTTCTTGGAGGAAATTTAATGACATGGAGAAATAAGAAGTAAAATATTGTTGCTTAGTCTAGTGCAGAACTTGAGTTTTAAGCCATGACACTAGCATATGTAAAGGACTATGCATGAAGATTATCTTTGATGACCTCAAAGTTAATAGAGGGTCCTATGAAATTGCTTTATGATAACAATTCAACTATCAACGTTACTCATAACTCAGTCCAACATGAAAGAACGAAATACATAAAGATTGACAAATACTTCATCAAAGAAAAGTTGATGGTAGCCTTATTATTACAGCACATATACCTATAGGACTCTAAGTGACAGGGGCTTTCTAGTGCCAGATTTCAAGATCTTATTGATAAGTTAGAAATAATTGATATTCATTTACCAACTTCAAGGGAATTGTTGTAAATATCAAAGATATTATTGAAGATATTTTTGTTATAAATATCAAAGACACTTAAGAAGATATCTTAAAAGATATTATGAGATATTTGTTTCCCTGTTATTATTATTTTTCTATTTCTCTCTTTCCTTTTTTAAGTATAATCTTTGTCTTTTAAAAAAGAATATTAGTGATTATACAAAATACATAATTAATATATTGTTTTCTTTTTTTCCACTATTATAAATGACATGCATTTTTAAATATATTAAATACTTTCTTTCATTATAAAATCTTTTCACTTTTATTTTCTTAAAAAAAATATCTATTTATTTTGATAAAGATGCTTCATTAGTGTAAAAAATTTATATAGTCAATAAATTAGAAATGATGTAGTTTTTAATATAAATATTATAAAAATCAATAAATTTGATCGCCATGATAATTTATAATTTGATAATAATATAAAAAAAAATTATATTCTATTTATTTTGTTTGTTTGCTTTTTTATTTTTTTTTATAGCATCAACTTTGTGAAAGCATGAGGTGCAAAGATCAATAACATAATCACGACAGGGATTCAAGAATAAAGAAGAGAAAAGAAGAATTATCTGCACATTTTTTTCAATGTTTGATAATCGTACACAACGAATAACAATACATATATAGATATATCCTAAAAACATTTCCCCAACTCAATGGACCTGTGCTCCTACAATTTAACATCGTGATATCAAATCCAATAGGGTAAATGTAAAAATTGGTGCTAACAAAAATTAACAAACTAAAAAATGATGGGGGAGTTGGAGAACCTCACAAATTAACTGTGCTAGCACATGTGTTCTCAATAACAAACTAGTTTGATGACACATGACCCTCTTTTTATCTCCAGCGCTCAGTTTATTCTCCAACATTTACTAAGGAATTTTTTATATAGTAACCCCACGTAAGACCAAAAATAGTATCCTTTCACTAACCAAAAGACCAAAAATAGTATCCTTTCACTAACCAAAACTATAGGACGCATCTGTATATGACAAGACTGTTGAATCTCACTGTCATGTCAGAATGGCAACTAACTGTGCAAAAATGTAGGGAGTAGCAGCAAATTCACCCATGATCACTTTGCCTTTCAACCAATTTTCTATTGCCTTCTCAGATTCATCTTCTCAGGTCTCAAAAATTTAGATGAAACCTGTATTTACTCGTCTTGTCATATGCATGCACTGTTGTTTCAAACCATAGTGCATCTCATGGCAGACTATGAATCCATTATGTGACAGTTCCTAACAAAATCATTTGAATAATTGACATACTTGGTCCAAAATGGCCTAAGATGTTCAAAGCCAATTTGCAACCATGGTTTCGACTGTCCATTGTAATGGATAACAGCGGCATTCTTCACTCTCTCAACATCAGTTTTGTTCTGATAACCCAAGCCAAGCATGTGCCAAGATGGGTCAATTGGGTGAACATGACCTTTGAATGCAATCAAGGCAGGGGGTAGAGTTCCAAGCTTCCACATTGTCAGATTTGACTGCAGATTCTGCCATACAAAATAGAACATAAGAAGCTAAAGGTCACAACTGATCTCATACATATATACTACACATATGCACATACATGTATATAGAGTAAACCACAAATTTCATCCTTGAAGTATCACCCTCTATTCCAAGTGGTCTCCAAAGTAGAAAAACACTACTTAGGTAGTCCCAGAAGTATTAGAAATTGTGCTAAGTAGTCCCTCAAATATTAAAATATCCTTCAAATTGGTCCCTAAACTTTCCTGAAATACATTATATATAATGTGTATATGGATGCATGTATATAAACATTATGCATAAGTTAAAAATCAACTTTTGAAAAAGCTAATATAAGAGAACTTTTACAAATTAATTTATGCATAAGCTAATTTTAGCTTATGAAGAGACTAATTTCATTTTTCTTTCTTATTTTCTTTTCTTATAAATACTTATGGAAAAATTTATCTAAACAAACCTTAAAACAATTGAATAGATGAATTATATTAGTTTAAGTATATATGGAATTTACCTCTTTGAGCCAGGTATGATATGTCTCTCTAATGTTTGTTGTTCTCCATGCACGCAGATCAAATATATTCATCCCATAGGCCCAAGCACACTCATCAGGGTCCAAATGCTTTGCAACGAGGGGGTGGGAGAAATTGAAGTAGTTCCTAAAATGCTTAGACATTACCCACTCGTCTTCGCCTCTGCAAGTTTCCACAGCTCCATTAACTTTTCCATTCAGATCAATTTCCCAAAGTGGAGACAAGTCATGTTGAACCACGATATCATCATCCAAAAAGACAACCTTCTCAAGGTTTGGGAAAAGCTGTACAAAACGCATACCAAAAACACAATCAGCAAAAATAAGAGAAGGAAAATTTCTTGACGTAAAATGTTCCTGTTAGTGCTAAATGATAATGAAAGCAATGCAAATATACCATAAGTTGCAATTATCTATTTGCAGGAGCAACAATACCTGTCACCTCCGGAAAGAGGTGGGGGAGCATCCCATGGTTTTTATTCCTTTAATAAATTAACCTCACTTGTAGAATACTTTGGGCCAAACATTTTGCTTGAAATAATTCAATATAATTATGCATATTTTAACATATGGTTTTTATATTTTCTTTAATTATTGTAATTCGTGAGAATTTAGCAATATTCAGCACCGATAGGTAACTTTTGCAGCTATAAACCCAGTTAAGAAGCTTTTATGAGCTTAAAAGGCAGAAATTAGAGATAAATTATTCAGCCTGGGGTGAGCCAGTATAGAAGTCATGTTCTAAGGTCTTAGGTCAATCATTCATTTCAAGTTCCATTCACGAACTAATCACTATACACTATCAAAAACAAAAATCACATAAAATAAGATTCTTTCCCAAGCCTAAAAATGCATTATTCCTAGTTTCCTGTGAATTATGATCTGAAAAGGTTCAACAATATTCAGAGAGAATAGACAAATGGAGAAAGAAGACAGAAAGAGTGATAATTGTTGAATCCAACTTACCTCGGGTATGTAAATGCGGAGATGGTTGAGCAAAGATATATACTTTGGACTTCTAGCCTGCAATTTTGCAGCAAATTTACGTGGATTGGTATTACTGAGATTAGTTCCGTAAAACTGATTCCCATGGTAGTAATTCCTAATCCCATTTTGATTTTCTACCGCTTCAAGTACTGGAACATTTTCTCTAGTCAACCAGTCAAACTGGTGAATGCCTCTGACTTCAACTATAGCAGGAGAGGCGGGATTTAGTGCAAACCATGAGTGCATACCCCATTAAGTTTTTTTGTCAGTGATGACATGGAAGACTATATTCTCAGGTTTCTTCGATGACTGCACGGTAGAAGTAACAACTACTGAAGCAGCCAAGATGTTATCAGTTGAAACAATAAAATGGTGGTAGGAGTTGTCAGACAGTCTAGGTAGTAACTCTGGAGGAGGCAGTTGTTTGCGTGCATGGGCATTTGACGAATATTCATCGGTCAAACGCAAAGACAGACAATGAATTCCTTTAGGGACAGAACTTGCTGCAAAGTGTTTATTCATCAGTTCTGCAAATTTAGATTCTCTGATTTCTCTCTCAAATTTCTCCATCTGTTCAAATAAACATTGTAATGTAACCAAGTTCACCATAATTATCATCTGGCACCACTATTAACATAGGAAATGAAATCTCTATTATAACAAATGAGACAAAGCTACGGGATAATAAGAATAATAAACTAGATATGAAATATGCCTATGCTAAGCTATACACAACAGTCTTGCATATACACAATAATTTCTCAAACTCATAGCATCAAGCAATGGCTATCATCCATGGATAATTAGGATTGTATACCAAAATCATGATGAAAACAATGATGCAAAGTACTACTCACTATATACTTGTGATGAGAGTATGAAGACCTCAAAAACTACTACCAACTGCAGATAAATAGACATTAAATATTCAATAGCTATAGTTCTACATAATTGAAATGAATAGAATGTTTAAACAAAGAAAGGAAAAAGAAAATAAAAATACAAAACTAAGAACTTTCAGGTGTAAGAAAAGGATAAGAGAAAGATCTTTATTAAGCTTGTGACAAACAAACCAAAAAGTAAAATAATATTGCACAATGATTACAAGATAAGCCTTAATCTGAATCACATGGTGCCAGCTATTAATGCAAGTATCAAGTAGAAGTAAACAGATAAAGGCTAAAGGGTGTATCAAAGATAACCAAAATATTAGCAGTTTGGGGAAAGCATATTGCATTTCTAATGGCTGCAAATTAGATTATCATCTGTCAGCTTCATAACATTCATTAGACTTGTTATTTAGAAGAGTAAAAGATTTCTTTAGACTTCCTGAATTATATGAACAACCTGAAATATCAGATAAGTGCAACCACCATGGTACGTGCATGTTTGGCCATGCTATGAAATTTGCACTTTTTTAGTCACTACTCCAACAATCAGTAAGGAAGAAGTTTTTCATTTGGCCAAATCATCCAATACATACTCTAATCATTGTCTTATTTATGTAATGATTTATGATTGTTTGGCCAACATTTCACAATAAGTATATAATAATAAACTCTACACTACCATAATAAAACAGTACTATTTGTTTTATAGCATGTAAACTCCAGTGAGAGTAAGCATAATAACGACACTTTGTATAATGGAATCCAACAATAAATTGAATTTCCAGAAGTTTACGACCAGCATATATCTTAGTAAAGCAAGCTACATGATCTTGGAGCCTGATTGACTTCATTATGAGATTGCATCATCATAATCAACATCAGTGTATAAACCTTTCATATAATGCATGAATAAGGAACACAAAGAAGCATTTAGAGACTAAATAATTTCAAAATTTTCTTTTAAATGCCTCAATTCAATACACATAAAAAGAACTTGAGCCTAAACATTTTTTACGTCATAACTCGTAGTTGCAAATGGAAAAACATTAATGTTAAACCCTAAACATTATAATAATGGTAAAATACAAGCAAAAGGTCATTCAAATATCACACATAACAATTAATGTAAATGCTACTAAAACACAATATACAACAATAGATTTAGCTTCTCCAAAGTGAGGGGGTTACACTTTAAAGGATAAAATACAGTTATAATTGTTGATTAGAAAATCAGCAGTAGTGATTGTAATAACATACATATAGATAACAAACAACGAAGTTACTAAAATCTTAACTACTGATTTTCTAATCAACGGTTATAACTACACTTTACACTCTGAACTTTGTCACCCTTGCTTTAGAGAAGCTAAATCCCAAAATCAGACTTCGCCATCAGCTTGCAGGTTCAAATAAATATACAAAAAGAAAAGAAAATATAGAGATTTCATATGCATTCATAAATAGCACATTAGTTAGCCCAAACTCAACCTTTTGATATTCAAATTTCAGTAATGCCTAAAATGTGTGCTCTCATTTTAAGTGACATGTAATGGCTTAAATTTGAAAGAATCAACAGAATTCAATTCAAACAGTGCTTTCTCTATTTAATACCAATTAATAAATAAATACACAGTACTTTCCGCACGTGTAACAAGCAACTTACCATTGCCCTTAACTTGAATGCAAACATTTTCGCATCATATTGATTGTTCTTCATATCAGAAACCAGTTGATCAAATGAATCTGGCAGCACTAGACCAGGTGGAATATTCCCAGTCTTTACTTCGTCAAGGATCTTGTAAAAATCTTTAGCTAGTCTCTGCTGCATCATTACAATCATCACAAGAGTTCAGACATAGTAATTAAACCAAAATTTTGGTAGACATGACAGCGGTATCAGATATTTATTTGTAATAACATAAAAATTATTTACCGCTGGATCGTCAACCCTACCAAGAAGCTTTGGTCCCAACCGCCTACCTAAACAATCTGAAGGAAAAAAAACCAAGGAACCAATCAAGGATAAAAAATAGACACATATGTACAAATATATACCCGATGTAACCAAATGAACAAATAGAAGTCCTATCAGATATCCCACCAGGTGAGGTTGGCTACATGGATCCGTTAAAGACCAAATACAAAAAATATGCACAATGTAACCAATCAGGTAACCAATCAGGTATCCCACCAAATGAGGTGGACTACATAGATCACACGACTACATATAATTTGGATAAAGACTAAATACACAATGTAACTAAATGAATAAATAAATGATGGAATGATGAGAAAACGAAGAATTGGAAAAGATGAAAAATAGATTACCAAGTGAGGAGCACTTGTTGACACCTTCAAGGGTAACGAGAGCCGTGAGAATGAAGACAAAAGGTAACAAGAAAGCGAGGATGAGGATAGTGTGGAAGAGGGTTCGATAGGAAATGTGACAAGCTGCGACCTTGAACTTCATCAAGTCAATACACCCATTGTTGTTCGATATCGTGATACTTCTCATGCTAAGGAAGAGCTGAAGCTGCATCGTTGTCTATACTGCTGCACCACCACCGGATCGTTGCCCCCTACAATAACACTACAACCACTTTCTACACGCAAAAACATCTTTGCCACCCATGTCCCGGTAAAACCCATCAGATCCGCGATCGTTCTCACGCTTTCTCGAAGACTGCATTGGAGGCTTCAGCCAAATGGGTATCCGATTCTCATACAAAGGAATCAACTTTCTTCTTCTCGGGATCAAGAACGGTGAGAGGGACGGGAAAGAGAGAAAATGGGTTTTCTATTCCCAGAAAATTATGGAAGAAAAGAAATAAGGGTATGAAAAATATAAAAACCTTTTGAGACAAAAACCGTTGGGTTCGAGGGAGAGAAACAGTGTGAAAACCTTTTGTGAGTAAAAAATCGTGATGGGTTAGAGGGAGAGAACCAAAGTATGAGGTGAGTGTTTGACCTTGAGATTTCGGACCAGGAACATTTTTTTACACTTAATTTTAGCTAGATCCTGTGTTTATGCACAGGTTTTTAAGGATTGTGTGGATAGCATTGAGAGGGAGTGGTGGTTAATTTTAGTTAATCTTTCTTATCTCTGTGATGGCCAGAAAACGTGGTGTAATATAAGGAAATAATCATGTCTTTAAGTACGTAATTAGAATTTATGTGTGTATAAAAAAAAAGTTGTTGAGAAAAATTAGGTTAGTGTTTGAATAACAAAGTTAACCAAATATTTTTGTGAATTTCAAAGTTTTTTTTTTTTTTTTAATTTCAGTGTTCAAAATAAAGACAGAATTATTAATTTGAAAGTATATTACTTCTAAATTTTTCTAATTAAAATTCAAGCACTTAGTCTCTTAAATAAATAAATTTTTGCATCGCCAAAATATTTTTGTGATTTCAAAGTATATTTTTTTTAATTTCAATGTTCAAAATAAAGACAAAATTATTAATTTGAAAGTAAAATACTTCTAAATTTTTGTAATTAAAATTCAATCATGCACTTGGTCTCTTAAATAAATAAATTTTTGCATCTCCAAAATATTTTTGTGAATTTCAAAGTATATATATATATATATATTTTTAATTTTAATGTTCAAAATAAAGACAAAATTATAAATTTGAAAGTAAGTTACTTCTAAATTTTCTAATTAAAATTCTATCATGCATGCAATTAGTCTCTTGGGTAAATAAATATTTGCATCTTCAAATATGTATATCTTACTCTTAATGAAAATATGTTATTCACACACAAAAAAATAAATAGGAGTATTTTTTATTTTAACCTAAAACTTATAGACATCATAAATAATAGAGCAATAATATTTGAATATCCTATATTTTCTCAATACTTCACAAACACGTTACATTTTTCTTGTGTCAGGAGTGTCACTAACAGGAAGGGTGAAATGGAAGAGGATAAGCTTTGATCATATAAATAGGAAATAATGCAAAACTGGGCACTGTCATGCGTTTCATGTTAGATATAATCGTTATATCATAAGTATTTTGTTTTGGATTAGGTAACGCGGGAATAATGTAAAATATATGTATTCATTTTTCTTCTTATGCATCAATAAGTGAGATTTATTTAATTTTCTCTAATAAAATTATTATAAAAAATATAATCATATTTAATATATACAAAAAAAATTTCTTAAAAATAATTTATTACTTTAGAATTATTTTTATGGTCTTTTGTTTTAATTTTATAAACAAAAACACACTTCTAGATTGCTATATCTCAAACAAGTTAAAAAAATAACTTTATTTTAAATTTTGATTTTACATTTGTAACAAAAAAATAAATTAGCTTGTACAATTTTTATATAAATAGTATTTATATTTCTTTTTATATAAAAATATTATTTTTCATAAATTAAAAACATAAAAAATATTTTTTTTTTAAATTTTATATATTTTATTTATATTACAATAGTTCATATATACTTACCCTCGTGTATTGCATGAGTAACCACACTAATAATAATAAAAAAAAAAGTGGGAGTATGTATGGTAACATTATAGAGTGAGATTTTTGAACTAGATCCTAGTACATGTATCTAATAAACATAAAATGCTTAGCTGTAATGGTCACATCTGTACCAAATTTAGGTGTTCTTTCCCTGTATCAATAGGGAGAAAAATTGGAGGAGAGTAGGAGACTTTATAAACCTATCCAACTAAGCATTTGGTTGCAAGGTGGAATAGGAGACTATATAACTAAAACTATAACAATGCATCTAATATATAAAATGGTGCAGCTAATAGGTAAAGGGTAACTTATAATTTTATAGTATGTTTGGAAATTTCATTAGGGTCTTACGTAAACAATTTTTTTTTCACTTTCAAACGTGGAAGGAAGAAGGGAGATTAATTTGCGTTCATTTGAACACAACTAATCTGAACACACTAATTATAATGTAACAAAGTTATATATGAAAACTATTGCACAGACAATACAAAACCAGGTGTTGATATGTTATTAGTTGAATATTAAATTAAAAAAATTACAACAAAAATCAAAGGCAGTTAAAATCAAAAGTTTCGGTACATATATGAATATGTAATGAAAAGCATTTTTTATAGTAATGTATTTGTAGCAGAGAGAAATGTTAGGAATGATTTCTCTAACATTCTTTTTTTTCAATATTATTTTTATTATAGGTTGAAATTAATTGGAAATCATATCTTTTTCTTCTCCCTCATTAAATGTTAGAGTAAAATTTACTAAATTTTATAATTTTAATAAATTTTAATTAATAATAAAAATAATATAAAAAAAGAATGTTATTGGTATTCTTGATTAGTAGATTTTCTTATATTTGGTAAAAAAAAACGTTCATAAAAATCTTGAGAAGCCCAATTCATATAGTAAAATGTAGTTAAACTATTTAATAAGTTGATAATATAATGTGTAATATATCAGTTGGCTTCAAGTTCAATGACACACGCAAGTTTGTCATTAAACATGTCTTGCGCACTAACGTTGGGAATCAAACTAACCGTTTCTTAAACCATTATTTTAATGCATAAACGGGGTGTAACGTAGAACGTTGTATTGATGTGAAGAAATTTACAACAAATACTCGCAAATGAATAACCTTTATTTCGCAAATGAATGATTTAATTTTTTTTATTAATGTGTGATAAGTCTTAAATATTTTTTATGTTTATAAAATATTAAATTATTTAATTTTTATTATAAAATACCAGCATTGCCTCCATTTCAAATCTCCTGATATTTAAGATTAATGCACAGAGATTTAGAAGTCTAAAATATTAATGCATTTAATTTAAAATAGCTTTATTTAATATATATAGTTTTTTTTTATTAAATTACTTCTTAAATAAATTCGATGAGTAAGCAATACCGGTGTTCGATTTTCGAAGCGTGTAAAAATTTTCTTTCACAAGTGGCAGATCTGCAAAACGATCAATGTTAGGAGAAGAAAATTCACTATTCAAGTATTCATTATCATTGCTAAAGAATTCAAAAAAATGGTGCTGTGAGGGCCCTTCATTTGACTCTATATTGTTTTGGCTAGGAAACCAATTAAGGTAGCAGCTTGGAATGTTTACCTATTTGTGGACCAAAATATCCACTGATTACTTATACACAGTGGGGATAGCAACCCCTTTGAACTAGTGTGAAATGCACAAAGATCCAAATCATTAATCTGTAAAAAAATGTTTGAATTAGCTTATTTGAAATTTATATTATTTTGTACTTCAAATGTTTTTTTACCTAAGATGTTCCCTTTTAAGCATTGGAAAAAGACTTTTTCTGAAAAACAAAATAAGTTAATTTAAGCACACACTCTCCATTTACATTGTAGCCTTCTAAACTAATTTTATTGGGACCACTGTCACTGTGCAACTCTGCAATGAAACATGTCGTGAGGACCACCCTCAAGAATTTGTTCCCTTCATGAGGCTGAAGTTATACTGTGGGCCATAAAGGGTGGTGATGAGAGGATTGGTTCCTCTGACATTTGAAAATCTCTGTTTGCTTAACACTAGAGCAAGCTCTTGAATCCCTTCTCCACTTCCCTTAAAGAAAAAAAACTAGAGCAAGTTTTTGTTATAAGTTTAATATCTTTGTTAATATATGCAAATATAGCAAATTTTAATATTAGGGTCCATTTATTTTGAGAAAATATACTTTTACTTTTAATTACAAAATTTTCACATTTTTTTATCTGTTTTCAAATATTTGTACAGAAAACAACCAGAAAATGAAAGCAGAAAACATTCATTAACCTTTCCAATGCTTTTTTTTTTTTTGTTTTAGATTTTATAAAATTAAAAAATTTAAGTCTTTATCATAATTTATTGATGATGTGACATGCATTTAGATTTGTCACCTTACATGTTATCTCATAGTGATCACAAATAAAATATGTTTAAATGTATGTAATGTCATTACTAAACGATTATAAGGAATATTTTAAAAATAATTAAGTTTACAAGTATCAAAACCAATAATTTTTTTAAAAGACTACAACTAGAGAGTAAAAATATATTTAAACATTTTTTAAATTAGTGAAGCTTAAGATATCCCTGCTTGTCAATGTAGCAATTGTTCTTTCTTGCCTTCTGAACAGTACTGAGGTGCTTCTAATCTGATGGAAAGAAAAATAGTTACAAATGCACTATTTTACATGTACAACTGGATACAGAATTGTGCAATGCAGACTACAGAATAGGATGGGACACTAACCGGTTCAGTGGTAACCATGTTTTGGAATTTTTTGTCTTTATGTGGTACATACTAGTACTATTATAATAATGACACTTGGCTATGGTACTTTTTTTCCTGTTTAATTTTTTTTTGAAATAAAAATAAGAAAAATTCTAAAATTAGAAAGTTAACTGCAAGGGAATAAGTATTACAGAAGTATAAAAAATTTGCTCCATGTTTTGAAGGAACAAGAATAAAATCAAACGTGATCAGCTGTGATAATTTTCATGAGTATCATCAAATGTACAAACTAACACACATTCATATTTCATCTATAAGGATGTACTAGTTACTACTTAATGATATATAAAGGATTACTAGCTGAGTGGTTAAAAGATTAAAGCTGTTGCTGTTATACAAAGAAAAAAGAATTTTATTAGCAAAATGGAAAATCTAGACACTAGATAGCATGAAAAACCAATTTTATACACACACATACACATCACATCAAGGCTTCAAAAATGATTACGAGAAGCTTGTTTGTCTCTTCAATCCATAACTTTAGAACCATGGAGAGAATGCTGCTTAAGATGCTTAGAGAACTTTAGTCCTTTCCCAAGAACCGGACATGTTAGGAAAAGATTACAGAAAATTGGTTAAGATGGTATGGACACGTATAAATAAGGTCATTAGAAGCACTAGTGAGAAGATTAGATTGCATGAATTTTAGTCCTGTAAAATGGGGAGTGGGGATCAATAAGAACATTGAAAGAAGTTGTTAAGAGAGATTTCATACTAAATAATGTATTTGAAAATCTAGTCTTTAATCAAGATAAATGAATGTATTTGAAAATCTAGTCTTTAATCGAGATAAATGGCATTGTGTGATCCATGTAGCAGACTTCCTTGGTGAGAAAAGGCTTATGTTGTTGTTTTTTTACCGGGATGGCCATTTGGAGCATTGAATTTGTTCTTTGATGTGTTTGTTCCAATGGAAGCATCTGCACATATGCTGCTGCAACTACAATTGCTCTCTGCTTTCCTATAGTTCCAGTCTTGAATATCTTAAACAACTTTAAATCTTCTGTGGAATCAGTTACTCATCTAACTAAGTTGTTTCCTAATTTCTTCTTATTTATTAATGATGGAGTAATGTCTTATTCTAGCATAACATCATTTTAATGCTTTATAATTCTCAAACAGTACAACACAACAATCAAATAGAACACAAATGGAAGTCAAGAAAGCTGATTAAACAACAGTATGCATATCAGTAGACAAATCAGACAAGTGTATGCAGATTTGCATAGTTACAACGAAAGAGATATCTATATATGTTTTAGATATAACTACCATTTCTAACCGATGCATCATTTTTGCTTCAAGAAGCAACAAATTCAAGAGAAGATCAATGAACTATCACAGTATTGCTTTGCAGGAAAAAGGGTGGCATTTCAATCTAATTTTGTTTAAGCAACACCTCACTAATCACTTTGTCCAAGTTCATGTATGATCGACCACCGGGTCTGGTGTCCTCCTCCGCCTTCTTCTTCAACTCCATGACCTTTTGCTTCATCTTCTTTCCTTTCTCTCCCACCATCAATTCATTGACCAGTTTCTCCACCCCTCTCTCTTCACATTGATATCAATTTCGACCCCAATGCCCCATTCATTGCAAATATACCTACAATTTGTTGGCTGTTCACCAACATAAGGCCAACACAACATTGGCACACCTGCACAAATGCTTTCAATTGTTGAGTTCCATCCGCAGTGAGTCAAGAATCCACCAATTGAAGGGTGGTTCAGAACTTGCTCTTGTGGACACCAGCTTGCTATTAGGCCTCTATCTGAAGTTTCATTCACAAACTCAGATGACAGAATTGCGGAGCCACCAATGACAAGGTCAGGCCTAATGATCCACAAAAAGGCTCTCTTGCTGTTGGCCAAACCCCAAGCAAACTCTAAAAGTTGCTCTGGAGACATAAGTGTGATGCTACCAAAATTCACATAAATAACAGACTTAGCTTCCTTGGATTCAAGCCATTCAAAACACTCAGTTTCTTCCTTCCATAGATTGGAACCTAAAGATGCCAAGTGGTTCTTTTGTGGACTTTGATTGAATAATGAAGGGAAAGGACCAATGGGGTAAAGAGAAGGGAACCTAGAGGAGAGAGCATTCAATGCATCACTCTCAAGTTCATCAAAAGTATTAAAGGCAATAGCAGAGGCTTTGTGCACATTATTTGTCATTTCAATGATAAATTTTACCATAAAGTTATTTGGATCGGTTGTCCTTATAAAGTCAGGCAGGTCTTTCAGCCTAAAGTTTTTCATACCTGGAATCCAGTCCACTTTTTTGTCCAAATACCCATTTGTCAAATAACTCTCATCTGCGGTCATAATTACAAAAGCCAATAAGTCTTTTGTATTAATTCATATATACAATATACAAAGAAGCAATTTCTGCATTGAGATGTATGCATTGGTTACAATTAATAAAACATTTACCATAACTATACTAGAACAAGGGGCAAGAATGTCTCTCAAGTCCTTTTTCTAATGTCAATGTCCTTTTTCTAATGTCAATCCATTAGTTACAACTAATAAAATACTTAAGATAACTGTACTAGAACAAGGCCCGAAATTAAGACTAAAGGACAAGAGTGTCCTAAGCCCTCTTTTCAACATCAATGTTCCAGCCTCAAATCAATTAATATTGTTAGGGTCATTGCAACCAATATATTGTCTCCGTCTCAATTTTATTCTTAAAAAGTGTCTGCATTAGTTAAGGAATAAGGTATTTATAAACTACCTTATCTCGACTATTAATTTTTTAGCACATCAAAGCAGTTCTCTTCAATAATTATTTAATCTATAGTAAATCTATAGTTTATAATGGATATTCATACTACAATTACTCATGTGAATGTACTTTATTAAAGAAATAGCTTAAATGAATACCTTTGAGTGGTATGACACCTTCATGTAAAAGAGCAGGGAAGTGCAAAAAAGACAATAACGAACAAGCACTGGCCGGTTGAAATAGAAGAATAGGGAGTGCAAGTTGTTGAGCAGCTTGTATGGTAAAATCCATGAAACAATCAGAAACCAAGCAAGTAACTGGGGGAACAAGACCCTTAGTGGCAGAATCATTAAGTCTAGCAAGAAGATCACAGAAGCGGAGGAGCAAGTCTTCTCTTGTTGATTCACAAAGAGAGAGTATGTCTTGAGCAACATCAGCATCACCATGTCCATTTGGAATGGTCTCAAAGCAAAAGTCTTGGAGGCCATCAAGGGCATTGGGACCCCTTGATTGAATCAAGCGTTTGTTACTGTCTTCAGTATGGACAAAGGTAATGTGGAAGCCTTTGAGGTGAAGCAACTTAGCTAGTTGGAACATTGGGTTGATGTGGCCTTGGAATGGTAATGGGGTCAACACAGCATGAGGCTTTCTTGTTGCAGAGTAAGTCATCTTCAATTTTTCTTCTGCTGTGAAAGGTGCAGGTGGAGACAGAAAAAGAAAAGGGATGAGCACTTGCATTTTAGTAGGGACAAGTATTTATATCATGCATCGAACTATTAGAAATTATGTCCTCTCTTAGAAATTTCAACTCACAGTCAAAGAGAGCCTCAAGCTGACCAATATTATGTTCTTTTTTAATATATTTTTAAACTTATACCTTAAATTAATTTTTCCCACGTCTTATAATTTTAAATATTTTTTGAAAAAAATTGCAGCTTTGACAACCCTCTGTTCAATCTCAAGGTCAAGGCTAAGGTTAAGGTATGCTCTTTCTGTTTCTCTTTCCATTCCAAACTTGTCCCCTTTTCTTCTTTATTATCCTTGCATGCTTCACGTGCATCCTACCCAACCCACATGTTGGTTTAAAGATAAGTGCTTAAAGTTCTAAGTTTTAAATTTATCGACAAAAAAAATTATTTGTTATTAAGTTTTAAGAGAAATTGAATTCACTTCTTTTAATTTTTTGAACTGCATATATATTTTTTATATGTTTTTAATTAAATAACACTCACATCTTTTGTTTTATTTAATAAAATATTTACTAAAATATAAGTATTTATTTAAAAATTAGAGAAAATATGAATGTTATTTAAAATACGAAAAGTAATTTCTCTTAATTTTTATAAAACAAAAAGTTATACATATATAAAAAAAAGAGAAAACTTATATACAGTTGTCTCGTTTAAAATAAAAAAGAAATTCTCAAAATTTAGATATAATTTAAAGCGGCATGCCAAACCATGTTTGGCAAAATTTTAAGATCCCTAGTAAAGATGAAGCACTAGCCCACTACTATTTACCTTTCTAAACAATTAGAATTCAGGAGAATTATGCCCGACCTTGCTAATTTGAGCATTCTCATAAACTGTTTTTGCCACTTGGGTCAAATCACCTTGCTTTTTCTGTATTTGGCAAAATTCTCGTAATGGGTCATCACTCAAATGCCATAACCTTCAAAATACTTATTAAAGCAAAGTGTTTTAGCTGTGAACTTAATAAAATATTGTACAAAAATTTATGATCTCAATAATAAAAAAAATTGAAAAATTTGCTAGCATTTCTCAAAATCCTAACTGGTACCGTACTCTGTGATTGTTGATAGTCTATGCAAAGATAAATTTGTTGTCACATTAATGAGTTAATTTCAAAAATGGTTGTCAAAGAATTTCTCTCTGACACTTATACTACTTTCATGTATGGTTTCTGCATTGTGAATCAATTGCATGAAGTGATTGATTAGTTTAATGAAATGATATTGAAAAAACGTCAGCCCAACTAATTATAACTTTAATATATTAGTTTGTGTTATGTGAGCAAGGAAAGGTGAAATAAGCTAAGAATGTGTTGGCAAATCTTGTTACTTATAATTTAATGGATGGGGGGTATCATATTGCTTAGTTCATGAAGTGAATAATGCAAAATATTTACTCTATGTTATGGCTTGGAGGGGCTGATGGCTGATGTTTGTAGCTATATGTTAGAATTTTTTATTCTTATAAATTTGTATACATTACGTCATATTATCAAAATTTATAAATTTAAATATTTAAATAAATATTTAGATTCATAGATATTATGAAAGAGCGTAGTAAAATCTTTAATAGTAATGAACAATTTGTTTGTGCTCATTCTTGGTCAAATTGTCTTAATTTTTTAAAGGACCTTTGTTTCTCTTCTTAATTAGGAGAATAGAAATTGTTTGTTTTCTTTTGTCTTAGAGAGTATAACCATTCCTGATGTGTGAGTTTATATAGGGTTCTCATTATTTCCTAATGGACTAATATGAGTATCCACTCATTAAGCTCATATCATATTTTTTTAAGAAATATATTTGATTACTTAAATTAGACTACTCAATATTATAATCATTAAATAAATAAATAGCTTATATAATTGTATTTAAAATATAATGTCTAAATAATTAATAGAAATTATAAATTTCTAACAACCTCTCACTTGGATTTCATATTCTCTTGAAATAATTATATTACAAAATTTCTTAGACGCACATCTATATACTATTTATCTTTAAACTTCTTCTTAATACAATATGGTTCATCTTATACATTAACAATAAAACTATCACAACTTTCATCACAAACAAACGTTACTAGATCACAATAATCACCATATTAATACTTGAATGACATAGATCAAATATGGATGATTGGCATGAAAATTACATGCAATGTGATCTCAAACATGTCTATTTCCAATTGTTCATTCTTCATTATTTAGTGAGATTAATCCAAACTCTTTGAATGTAACCCAATTATTACATACAAGGAACCATAAGCAAGTTCAAAAATGTAAACATAAACCATCAACTTTATTCTATAGAAAATCAAAGAACAATGAAATGTTCAATGTAAAACATAAAACATATAGACTCTCATTAAACTAAGATATCCTAAGGAACAACACCCATATGAGCACACAGTGTGCTCATGAAAGACCTTGGGTATCAGCCCCTAGTCAATGAATTAGTTAGCATAAAACTTGTTCCTATATCTTCTATGAAAATTTGTTTATTTTAAACTCTTTCTTTAACAACTAGAAACTTGATATTGATAAAATTTAACTTTGGAGAACTCATTATTGTTGGAGTAAAGAACTGTCAAATTATTGTTACAATAGATTTTCAATGGTCTTTCAATACCATCGACCACTCGCAAACTAGTAACAAGGTTTCACAACCATATATTGTGGTTAGAAGCCTCAAAGCAAATTACAAACTTTGCAGCCTGTTTGAAGGGGCTATAAGAATTTGTTTAATAGACTTCCAAGAGTTAGCTCCTCCAACCAACATATAGACATATCTAGACGGGGAGCGTTTACTATCTTAGCATGTAGCAAAATCTGAGTTAGAGTACCTTTTTGTTATCTTTAAGTAATGCATCACATGTTTAATTGTCTTCCAATGCTGCATTCCAGGATCACTCAAGTACCTACCCAAAACTCCCACCATAAAAACAATGTCGGAACAAGTACAAACTTATGCATACATTAGAATCTTCACTGCTGATACATAGGAAATCTTTTGCATCTCATTTCTTTCAAGGTCATTTTGAGGGCATTGCTTGAGACTAAATTTGTCTCCCTTAACTATCAGGGTATCTCTTGGTTTACTATCTTTCATGTCAAATCTATCTAAGATTTTGTTGATATAGTTTTCTTGTGACAACCTTAGAATACCTTGAGAATGATCTCTCAGTATTTGAATACCCAATACAAAAGAAACCTCCCCAAGATCTTTCATCTCGAAATTCTTCGTTAAAAATCTCTTGGTTTCATGCAACAAGCCTATGTCACTACTAGCAAGCAGTATGTCATTGACATATAATACCAGGAATATGTATTTAATCCCACTAAACTAATAATATACACAATCATCAACTTCATTTGCCCCAAAACCATATGAGGTAATGACTTGATAGAATTTGTGATACCATTAACCTCATTAAGGTTTTTCGAAGTAGGAATGAGTTTTTCTATTCGAAGTGTTAGATTCAAATCTACGTAGTCGAGAATTATCTCTATGCCTTCCTTCCAAACCTTAAAATTTGTCTCATTCAGCATTGGAATACTATTTATTTGAGCAGAAACATTGATAATAGCAACAAAATAGAGAGAGAAAAAGTTAATAGTGTGTAAAAGAAAGAAGACATACAAAATATACATGCACAGATAAATCACATAATAGACCATTTACAAGATACTCAGCATAATATTAATTTTTAGTCTTTGGACAGAAAAATTAATTTGTAAGTGATACTTTCAATACAATAATCAAATATTGACAATTAGTTATATCAAATAATAATCTTTCTTTGAACCAACTATTATTCACACGAAAAATAAAACTTTATAATTGTCACATGTAGTTATTATTTTTCTAAAGTGTGTCTTCCTTTGGGTCAAACATAACTTGCATAAATAATTTCATACTAACATATATCTATGTAATTTTAATTAAATCAATTTACACAATAAAAATTACTTTTGTAATATATTACTTTAATTAATTTAATTTTAAAAATTATCAAACAAATGTAAATTAATGAGAAAGGTCTAAATTACTTAAATTATGTCTAAATATATACAACCATTAATATAAACATATTAAAAAAAAGAACAAAAAAAATTGCTCACAATCAGTCTTTGATAACATAGTTTACTTATTAATTTATTTATTATTATTATTAAGCATTTAATAATAATAATAACCAATTTAATCAAAGAGCAAAAAAAATATCATTCGCGCCCATTTAACTTTGTTAAATTTCATAATAATAATAATAACTAATTTATAAAAAAATAAAAAAAAAACAATTATGGATCTATTAACCACATAGACATGCACCGCCCAGGATGTCCATAAATTATAGCATTTCCAGAACAACAAATCCACGATGCCATTTTGCAAATAGCCGCAGTATCCATGATTCTGTCTTCCTGATCCCAATGGCGACGGACTATGCATGATTGTTCACTATGCATATGCCTAGTCAATCTCTGTAACATAGTTTTTCTTTTTATGTTATTAAAATTGATCGAACTCGATTACAGTGCAATAAATAGCTATATATGTTTTAAATATAACTTCCACTTGTAAGTACAAATTAGAGAAGAAGAGCAATGAACTATCACAACAGTACTGCTTTGCAGGAAAAGAGTAGCACTTTAATCTAAATTTGTTTAAGCAACACTTCATTAATCACCTTGTCCAAGTTCATGTATGAACGACCACCGGGTCTGGTGTCTTCATCTGCCTTCTTCTTCATCTCCATAACCTTTTCCCTCATTTTCTTTCCTTTCTCTCCCACCATCAATTCATTTACCAGTTTCTCCACCTCCTCTCTCTTCACATTGGTGTCAATTTCAATCCCAATGTCCCATTCATTGCAAATATATCTACAATTTGTTGGCTGGTCAACAAAAACAGGCCAACACAGCATTGGCACACCTGCACAGATGCTTTCAATTGTTGAGTTCCATCCACAGTGAGTCAAGAATCCACCAACTGAAGGGTGGTTCAGTACTTGCTCTTGTGGACACCAGCTTGCTATTAGGCCTCTATTTGAAGTTTCATTCACAAACTCAGATGACAGAATTGAGGAGCCACCAATGACAAGGTCAGGCCTAATGATCCACAAAAATGATCTCTTGCTGTTGGCCAAACCCCAAGCAAACTCCAAAAGTTGCTCAGGAGACATAACTGTGGTGCTACCAAAATTTACATAAACAACGGATTTAGCTTCCTTGGATTCAAGCCATTCAAGACACTCAGTATCTTCCTTCCGTAGATTGGAACTTAAAGATGCCAAGTGGTTCTTCTGTGGACTTTGATTTAAAAATGAAAGGAAAGGGCCAATGGGGTAAAGAGAAGGGAACATAGAGGAGAGAGCATTCAATACATCATTCTCAAGTTTATCAGAAGTATTAAAAGCAATAGCAGAGGCTCTTGGCAAATTATTTGTCATTTCAATGAGAAATTCTAGCATAAAGTTATTTGGATCTGTTGTCCTTATAAAGTCTGGCAGGTCCTTCAGTCTAAAGTTTTTCATACCTGGAATCCAGTCCACTTTTGTGTCCAAATACCCATTTGTTAAATAACTCTCATCTGCAGTTATAATTACAAAAGTCAATAACTCTATTGTATGAATTCATATATACAACGTACAAACAAGCAATTTCTTCTTGATAATGCTATTTAACAAAGAAAGCAAAAGAGAGAGAAAAAGGAAAAGTGGATGATGTAATTAATAATAAAGTGGAGTGAGACTAACAGAAAAAAAAAAGTGTTATATAAATTGTTGTATGAATTGTTATTTGTGTAGCACAACTCTTTTTGTACTGATATGTATCATTACTTACAACTAATAAAAAACTTAAAGATAAGATTGTTTTGATGTATATTAAACCTTCAGTTGGTCTTACCTAATGGACACTATGATTCATACTACAACTACTCATGTATATGTACTTTACTAAAGAAATAGCTTAAATGAATACCTTTGAGTGGTATGACACCTTCATGTAAAAGAGCAGGGAAGTGCAGAAAAGACAAAAACGAACAAGCACTGGACGGTTGAAATAGAAGAATAGGGAGTGCAAGTTGTTGAGCAGCTTGTATGGTAAAAGTCATGGAACATTCAGAAACCAAGCAAGTAAGTGGGGGAACAAGACCCTTAGTGGCAGAATCATTAAGTCTAGCAAGAAGGTCACAAAAGGGGAGAAGCAAGTGTTTTCTTATTGATTCACAAAAAGAGATTATGTCTTGAACATCACCATGTCCATCTGGGATGGTCTCAAAGCAAAAGTCTTGGAGGCCATCAAGGGCATGAGGGCCCCTTGATTGGAGCAACACTTTGTGATTGTGTTCAGTGTGGACAAAGGTTATGTGGAAGCCTCTGAGGTGAAGCAACTTAGCTAGTTGGAACATTGGGTTGATGTGGCCTTGAAAAGGAAATGGAGTCAATACAACATGTGGCTTTCTTGTTGCAGAGTAACTCATCTTCAATTTCAAATTTTCTTGTGCTGTCAAGAGTGCAGATGGAGGTTGAGACACAACAAGGAGTGCAGGTGGAGGTTGAGACACAACAAGGAACGGGAACTTATATTTAGTAGGGACTAATATTTATGTTGTGCAACTAATTTGCTACGAATTAACTCCTCACTTATAAATTTCAACTCCCTTCACGTGACCAACTTTATGTTTTTTCATATATATTTTTTATTTTTAATATATTTTTATTGAAAAACCGACACTTTCATTCTTTTATCCTGCATTAACATAGTAAAATAGTTTTATATTTTCACTTTATTACAAAATATTATGTATGATAAAAAAATTACTTTTATAATAAATATTACTAATAATTTGTGTTTGGATAATAATGTAAATTTATATTTTTGGTGTAAGATCATTCAACTCTATTTTAAAACCTACATCTAAATTAAATTTTCTTTCGTTTCTTATAATGACTATGTAATTACCATTAGCTTTATCTTATGGACCAATTAAAAAGTACTAATGTTGAACAAAAAAGGTCCCACTTTGTTCGAACCCCTCCGTAACCACACCGGCCAAATCCAATTTAAGTCTGTCTTGTCTGATTTAGTGAAGCAAATATTTTTTGTCCAAATTGTTTTCTATGTTTTATTTGGATTTGGAGTTCCGTGTTAGATAGAGAGTCTTAGAAATGAAAAGCGAAAATATTTGCTGGCTTCTCTGGTATTAGCACTGCACGTAGCCACTTTGGCAACGTAATTCAATATGTAAGTGCAATCCATATCTAAAACAGTAACACATAATATTTTTTCCTGTTTATACTGTCAAAGAAATTATATTCAGTTATTAATAATATTTATAAACAAGATAATGGTTATTTATTAATGAATTTAAATATATTAAAATAATAAATGTTTTCTCTTAAAAAAAATGCCTTTTGAATTATTTTTTGCCATCTCTATTAATTAATTTCAGTACTCTTTTTCAATTCTATTTTTTATATTCATTCATCATTATTTTTTTATTTTCTTATTCAATAAAAAATTGCATTAAAAATAATAAATATCACACATAAAAATCATCTTTAATATTTATCACCTACTTAATAAAAATCACCGTAGGATAGTTATAAGAAAATTTTAATATATAAATTTAGTAAAATATAATACAAAATAAAACTTTTAAAAATTATATAAATTTAGTTCGATTCATTAACTTGATTTGATATATATTATAATTATTTATATATTTTTATTTATTTATTTCATGCAAAAAAATAATAATATAAAATTAATTTTTAAAAAAGTAATTATATAAATTTAATAATATAAAATATATTATTTAATATATATATATATATATATATATATATATATATATATATAATATTAATAATTAAAATAATTACTCTTTATCTTCGCTTATCTTTTATATATATAGTTATAAATATTACGCGATCGGAATTGGTTTCTTAATTTGGAAGTAACATAATAGTTAAGAATTAAATAAGGAAGTGTTTTCGTTTTCATAGGTGCAAGAGTTGTAACAATTACTAAAAATACATTAAGAAGCAAAAGATTTTGGGTTGAATTTTTTACATTATCTTCTTAAAATCAAGTTTGTATCATTACAAGTAATTTTTCAACTCATAAAATAACTGAATCTTTAATGACATTGTAAAAATATATATTACTTGTTTTTTACTTAGATAATAGTAATTTTTATTTCATTCTGATTTATTAATATCGAATTTTGTGAAATTAAATATTAATGTGTTTGGACTGTCTATCAAAAGTTGGATTTTTACTCAATGCAATGAAAGATCTTTTGTCGTAAAATTTTTTTTATAGGAATATTTTGTTTTTTGGTATATCATTTCTAGAATTCTTTTTAGTTATGTAGCACCCCAAAACTGTCCGGCCCAAACAACCACAGTTGACTTTCCCTTAACCGATAACGATAAAATCCTGAAGATTCTATACATTATCAACAAACAACCACAGTTGGCTTTCCCTTAACCGATAACGATAAAATCCTGAAGATTCTATATGTTATCAACAAACAACCACAGTTTGCTTTCCCTTAACAGATAACGATAAAATCCTGAAAATTTTATATGTTATCAACAACAACCGAAAACAATAAAATCTCCTGGAAATGGGATAAGATACACTCCCATCTCAACCACAGCCTATATAAGGCCTCACCGCGAATAAGCGGGGGTCGAACAATTTTTCACCAAAAAGCACGAGAGAATTGGAGCACTACGGAAACACTAGGAACATCAAGAGAGAACAAACTTGGACAGAGAAGAGAAGACCACACTGCAGGAAACAAGTATGATTATGATTTGAAGATGTATATTGCAGAAATAAAGGTGGCAGCCATTTTTTTTTATCTGTGGGGCGCGGTCGTATCTTTGTTTGGTTTGGTTAGTCATGATTGTGAACATCATACACGAGTCCCCTGACCTTCTCCCTTAACCAAAATCGGTCAAGGCCGAGTCCATCTCGGTTTGGCTAAGCGAACCTAGGAACCCCTTAAAGACTTTCACCCTTTCTACCTATCACTAGTCTTCCTAGGGGTATTATTATGGTAGGTAGTCACTATGCTCGTAGTGAAGACTAGAGAACCCCCTAACCTTCTCCCTTAACCAAAATCGGTCAGGACCGAGTTCATCTCGACCCTTGACCAAGCAAATCTCTCAACCCTAGGAACCGCCCAGAACTACGTAGACTTTGAATCCTCGAGTTCGAGGTACGTGGGCAAAGGAGGCACACTCCCACCCCCATGCATAGAATAAGTAATGATTTCAGGATGCATTTAGTTGTAATTTCATTTATGAGCTGTTGATGTATGATGTTCTCTTTTGAATTATGGCATGATTTTATAGTATGAATTACTGTATGAAATTCCCCTCTTTGCATGCACCAAAACCTTAGTGAACCCACCCTGTGCCCCTGGTGTGTAACCAATTTCCGAACCCGCCTGGTTCTAGACCAACCTTATCCTCCCATCTCGGTTTTCTAGCGTTCCTAAACAAAACGCTGGTGGCGACTCCTCCACAGGTTGAATTGATTTCGGCCTACCCCTTTTAATTTTCCCTTTTCGCTTCGTCACAAAATCTGGTTGTGACAAGTCATATTATTTATGTAGCATAACTGATTCTTGATATATATTTTGCTTCAATAGCTATTGAGAGTGCAACAAGTGGTTGTTTCTTTAAAGACCACGATACCCAGAAGAAATGTTTATCCTAACATGTTTTTTCTTGTTTCTACATCTCTAGTCCAATCACTATTTGTGTATCCAATAAGCTTCACATAATTATTATTAGCATAAAAAATTTCATTGGTCAAAGTACATTTGATATAATAAAGAATTCTCTTAACTCATTGCAAATGACAAACATGAGGCTCCTCCATTAATCTACTAAGCAAACTAATTCCAAAGACTATATATAGTCTAGTCATGATCAAATTTCTCAAACTCCCAATCAAACTTTTGTATTGGGTTGCATCCACTCTTTTGTCTTCACTTTCTTTTGTTAACTTCAATTTTTCTTCAACTGGCATGGAAATTGGTTTCAAACTTTCTATCTTGAACTTCTTCAAAATATCACATGCATATTTCTTCTAGGAGATAAAAAATCTCATCATTATGCTGAATGGCCCATATGCCAAGAAAATAGGACATTACGTGTTTGCTCACACACTACATGAGGTCCATTGTCATCTGCCTTAGTCACCGACTTATTCATGAATGCATACATTCAATTAATAACAATAATTATTATTAATTACTTATATATTTTTCGTCATGTCAATAACTGTTATACCCCAAATTGGTCCGGCCCAGTTTACGAGAATGGGCCAAGACCTCCCAGAGTCAACCCTGAGTCAACCCAGGCAACCACCTAGACCCAGTCAAAACTAGACCGAATCTACTCACCTCTCGGATTCTCAGCCGAGTCAAACAAAATCTCAACCAACTCGGATTCTCAGGAGAATCTCAACCGAGACAAGTCAACCTTATCCAACCCCACAAGACCTCGGAAAATCCCTACCGGGACCGAAGTCAATCCTATCCAAATCACCCGGGATATTAGGAATCTCAACCACCCACTCCCACGCCATTTGGGTGATCACCAGATTACCAGCCCAACTCTAATCAGGCCCAAGAGAAACCACCCCGTCACCATCCAAGCCTATATAAACCCCCGCTACGAGGAGAATAGGGGAAAAAAGCAGAGGAGAGAACGGAAAGAAGAGGTGAAAAGGCGGCGATCGCTAAAGAAGAGAAGAAGCGTTCTAAGTCGGTGATCAAGGGCAAACCGAAGTATTGGTCCACAAGCAAGGGTCATCTACTCACTTCGATATCCAGGTTGGTTAACTCCCCCATTCTTTTCGTAGTTAGCATAATACAATTTCGCATCATCAAGCACGATCCTCCCCTCGAACCCTCTGTAGGCCCGGTAGCGTAACGTCAAACCGAGATGGAACCTAAACCCCCTTTGCCGCCGAAAGATGCGTCTCGGCCGGAACCCTCGGCCCGAAGCACGACTCGGCGAATATGATGAGACCACGTCCATTCTAACCCCTCACTTGCCTAAACCCCCCCTAACTACGGCGAATATTATTATTATTATTATTATTATTATTATTATTATTATTATTATTATTATTATTATTATTATTATTATTATTATTATTATTATTATTATTATTATTATTATTATTATTATTATTATTATTATTATTATTATTATTATTATTATTATTATTATTATTATTATTATTATTATTATTATTATTATTATTATTATTATTATTATTATTATTATTATTATTATTATTATTATTATTATTATTATTATTATTATTATTATTATTATTATTATTATTATTATTATTATTATTATTATTATTATTATTATTATTATTATTATTATTATTATTATTATTATTATTATTATTATTATTATTATTATTATTATTATTATTATTATTATTATTATTATTATTATTATTATTATTATTATTATTATTATTATTATTATTATTATTATTATTATTATTATTATTATTATTATTATTATTATTATTATTATTATTATTATTATTATTATTATTATTATTATTATTATTATTATTATTATTATTATTATTATTATTATTATTATTATTATTATTATTATTATTATTATTATTATTATTATTATTATTATTATTATTATTATTATTATTATTATTATTATTATTATTATTATTATTATTATTATTATTATTATTATTATTATTATTATTATTATTATTATTATTATTATTATTATTATTATTATTATTATTATTATTATTATTATTATTATTATTATTATTATTATTATTATTATTATTATTATTATTATTATTATTATTATTATTATTATTATTATTATTATTATTATTATTATTATTATTATTATTATTATTATTATTATTATTATTATTATTATTATTATTATTATTATTATTATTATTATTATTATTATTATTATTATTATTATTATTATTATTATTATTATTATTATTATTATTATTATTATTATTATTATCATTATTATTATTATTATTATTTTAAAATTATTCAACTATAAAATTTTGAAATAGATTCAAATGAACTTAATAAATTGTAAAAATTTAAATATAAGCTTTTGAAATCAACTTTAACACTTATATTTCTAGAATTTTTATGTTTATGTAAAGTAAATTTACTAATTTACTCATATACTAATTTAAAATAAATAGAATTATCATAAAAGTATAAAAGTTTGTAAAATCCATTCAAATCTTACTTTTATGAAATTTTCCAATAAAATATTTTTTTAACTTAAAAAATTAATTCTCTTGAAGTAAAAAGTCCATTTTATCCTTTTTTGGTATTTTCTTCTTAAAATTACTATTATTAGTCAATTCTTTGTCAAAATTAATAAAATACTAAATAAATTTTAAATATTTATTTCTCTTAATAATTAAATTAAAATAAATGTAATAAAATAATTAATTATAAAATTACCCTTTAGATAAATTATTTAGAAGTTTTATGCTAAAACTATCACCATTTTGCCTACTATTGGTACACTAATTTTATAAAATTCACTTTAAATTAACAAAAATATATTTAATTACAAAACCACTTTTATTATGTCCTAATAAGGTTAAATAAATTTAATTTTCCTCCTTTTCAATTTTTATCCCAATAATTTAATTTATACCAATTTTTCTAATAACTAACTTGTCTTAAACCTTCAAGAGTGCTTCCTTTTTCTCAAGTGCAGCCCACCACAAAAATAAATAACAACCAAAGCCTATAAAAGTTTAAAACATCCAATGCTTCATAAAGTTTTTTTTTTTCAATATTTATTGGATATTTGTAGAATTTTTACGCATTTATTGTCATTTATTCTCATTTAATACATATTAATTCACAAAATTGATTTCTATTCAATTTTAGCAACAAGCTCAGATTTTTTTCATGACACAAACTGCTCCAATCATATAGATTTTGTCCAAAAAATTTTATGTACTCAAATGCTAGCAAAATAGGTCATATCTATCTATCTTTTCACAAGTTACTTCCATTAACTAAAACAAATATTTTAATAAAATAAAAAAATTTAAAAGAGAAAATAGAATATATTTTCAACAATACATCTATCACACGTTAACATAAAAATTTTATGAATTCAACCACAGATAGCAACTAAACAACAATCATAACATCTATTCATAGATTTACAATAAATACCAAAGATAGGTCATGGAAAAAGAACCTACAACACAAACAAATCAGGCAAACCATATCATATAATTTCCAATACAAAAAAGAGTTTTTTCTCTATCAAAATAGTATAAAATAGCGCTCTAAAAAAATAGTATAAAATAGCAAGAGCTTCCCTTACCCAAAGAGATGCTAAAATGAAAGCTAGAAGGAGGAGATAATATGGTAACTTTAGTCTCTTAAACAAGAACCTTGGATCACCACCATGAACAAACCAAATAACCAAAACCAAATAACCAACACCAAAACTAAAAAACAAGAAAGTAAAATGGTTAGAAGATGAAGGAAGTGTTCGGTTAAGTGGAAAAAAGAAAGAAGAAAATGGAAATAATCTTACCAACGAGTGTTAACATTGATAGAGCATTTTTTAGGCACTTAATAGTAATTTATGTTGGACATATTTGACATCATCGTATGGTTAATATTGACACATTTGTTTTAGTCTTGGGTTATTGGAGCTAATTGGGTTTAATTATTAATCTTTACTTATTTTCGAACTTAATTTTTATTAAGATGTTGTTATCTTGTGCAGGTCATATCTAGAGCTACAGATCTTCAAATTGGACAATCTTGGTAGCCCTGAAAAGTTAAGATAAAGATCTACAACTTCTCTCTTTTGAGCTCAACACAATTCAACTGTATGCAGTGTTAAAAGTCCACATGAAGTTGCATCTTCTGCACCCACTATGTTGGGCCTGTCCTTGTATATTCTGGCCCCATTTTGGAACTTTGTTAGTGGACCTTTGGGTTGAAAATTCCTTTCACATAGCCCACCTTCCTTGGAATTTCAAGCATTTAATCATTAGTTAGTAGTTAGTAGTTGGTAATTGGTAGTTAGTAGTTAGTTAAAAAAGTTAGAGGTTTTTTGGAAGGGACTTTTTAACCTTTTGGAGTTTTGGAGAGTTTTTCTCGGATTGGAAGTTTTCCTGTCTTCTCAATTGTTTTTCTATTGTGTTTTCTCTATATTTTGCTGAATTTTCTATGATAATAGCCATGGAAGGCTAAAACTTCTTTGTCTATTCAAGGTTTTAGGATTGCAATTCAATTTGAGTTCTTTAATCTTTCCTTATGCAATTTCTACTATGTTCTTTTCTTTCCAATTCTCGATCGGTTCTCATGATTATGGTTTCGTCTGAGATTTTAGATTATGTTAGGTTAGGATTGATTAATCTCAATCTAATCAAGGTTAGGTAATCAATTGATCACCTAAAATCAATCATGTGCTTGAATCCATACTAATTAGACACTGCGATTGTGACAACCTCAATCTGTATGGACAAATGTTAGATGATTATTTAATGAATCTTGGGTTGATTAGAACTCGCACCCTTGTCAGAACCATGATAATAGAACTGCATGATTGAATCATTTACACCATTCTGTTGAGATCAATTATATTTTGTATAAATTTTGTTATGTATAATTACTTGTTATGCATAATTTTGTTTCCCCCAAACCCATTTTTTAACATTCAGTTTCATTTTTTATCAAGAAGATTAGGCATAACATGATTGAGTCATTGTGAGATTCGACCTAGGTTAGTCCCTACAGTGCAAAAATCAAGGAAAATCTAGTGATTTTGATAGTGTGTTGACAGTCTTGAAATTTTTTTTTAGAGAACTTTGGAGAAGAAGAAAAGAGACATGACAGGGAGGGATATGGGATAACTGTAGTGGTTACCAAAAGTAAAGGGAGGGGAGAAAGTGGTCAATGTTATAAAACCTCATCAACTACTACATGACAAATTAATTCTATTTAATAAAATGTTTGAGTTCCAAATTTGCACTTAATTTTTTTGAAACAAAATGGTCACATTCAAGACCATGTGTTACATGAGCGAGGGAAAGAAGAGAGAGAAGATACTTGATACAAGTTAGTCAATGTTAGGTGTATTATTTACTTAGGTGAAAATTTTTAACCAAAAGGTAATAAAATCACAATTAAGCTAAATCAATTGTTAATAATGATTAGTAAATTAATGACTCACTTAAATGATTTAGAATATTTACAAATAATTTATAATAAATTAGAGAGATTTTCCAACTCTTGGAAGAGTCTCAAAATTGTACTATTTGGAATCGAATTAAAATCTTGCTATTTTAATTAGCAGTAAAGAGATAAAATAAAAAAATATATGGACCTAATTATAATTAGTAGTGACTAATTATAATTTAATCTTTAAAATTTATTTACTGTTTGTTCACTTTCACAGTGTATTCTTACATTGTTGGTGTACAATGCAGTCACAATTTTAGTAAAATCTTCTACTAAAAAATACAAAACCAAAATTGCATATATTTATTAATTAATTAATTTTTTAAAATTAAATTTAATTATCTCTTGCGATTATTTTCAATCAATTTATTAATCACAGCAGAAAAAGATAAGCTTTACAACATCCATTTGATATAACTTCTAATTATTTTGAACTGAAAAGGAAATAATCATGCAAATTGTGTCTAATCTTGCAACAGGAACAAATATCTCAAAGTAATCAATATTTGGTTTTTCTTTTTGTTTATATCCTTTTGCAACTGATCTTGTTTTAAAGCAATCAATTTCTTCATTGGGATTATACTTTGTCATGTACACCCACTTCACTCAAATTGGTCTTTTATTTGTTGGAAAATTTATTAACTCTGATGCTTCATTCTTCTTAATAGCACGAATGTCATCATAAAATGGATCATTATCATTACCTACAACATAATCTTACAATCTAGTTGACAACACCTTTATGGCTTATTAAATGACTTCAGTTCATTAAGAATTAAATTCAATTGTCTTTCATTTTTTTCATAGTTGTTAAGAATCATCATCTTTTCCTTTTAGGACTTTGAAGACCAATCTCACATGTCTTTCTCATCAAACGTCACATCTTGATTGATAATCACTTTCATTGCTTCTGAATTGTAAAGTTTATAAGCCTTTGAATTTGTGTTGCATTTAATAAAAATACACTTTTCTCCTTTGTCATCTAGTTTCTTTCTAAATTGGTCTAGAACATGAGCATATGTTATGCATCTAAAAACTTTAAGGTGTCTGATTGATGGTTTTCTACCACTCCAAAGCTTCTTCAGGTGTCTTGTCACAAAAACTTTTTGTTGAACACGTATTCAAGATATATGCATCAGTAACAACTGCTTCCACCCTAAACTCTTTAGGCATTTGTTTAACCTTCAACATGCATTTCACCATGTCTAAGATTGTTCTATTCTTCCTTTTAGCAACCCCATTTTGTTGAGGTATGTATCTAGTTGTTAGTTGATGTTATATTCCATGATGCTAAAAGAAATTTGTACAAGTGAGGTATTCTTAGCCTTTGTTTGTTCTTAGTGCTTTGATTCAACATTCATTTTATTTTTCTGATAACATTTTAAAGGTCCTAAAGGGTGTTACAAGCTTTTGGTTTCTCCTTCAAAAAGTACACCTAAATCTTTCTACTAAAATCATCAATGAAGGTAATAAAATATTTTCTACCACCATGTGTTGATATCTCAACAGTACATAAATATGAATGAACTATCTCTAATGGTTTTTTTGCCTTCCAAGACTTTCTAGTTGGAAATGATTCTTTGTGCTTTTTTCCAATCTCACATACTCCACTAGGAATATTTACAATAGACAAACCAAAAACATTATTTTCTTGATAGATAATTTAATGTAGAAAAGTTAAAGTGATTAAAACACACATGAAATAGCCAATCATTATTTGGAATCACAAAGCTCTAGTAAGAAAAATTTTCATGATAAATTTTCAAAGAGAATAGGTAATTGAGAGTCATCTTTACCTTGACAATAAATCTCTCATTCTTATCAATCAAACATGGAATAACCATGATGAATATGTATGATGTAATCTTTCTCTAATATTTGTCTCATACTCAATAAATTGTGATGAAAACCAGAAATATAGAAAACATAATAGATGAAATTTTGAGAATCATCCTTTAATTTGATAATAATTTGGCATTTTTCCAAAATATGAATATTTGTATTGTTTTCAAATTTTATGGTAAATTTTACTATTTCATCTAAAGTAGAAAATAACTTATTTTTCCCACACATATGCTTGCTACACCCAATATCCTTTGAAAATGTATTACTCACTAAAAACAAACTTTGTAGGTTATTAGAATTCTCACTAATATTTTAATATTGTTTTTTTTGCTATATTTGCCTGATGCTTAAATATACAATATGCAACTTTGTGTTTGAATTTTTTGCATTAAAAATAATTAAAATTTATTCTTTCATAGTAGTTTTTTTCCGCGTCCTCTTTCTTGGTAGAACTTAAATTTTTTCCACCTCTTCCTTGACTGTATATATGAAGTTGTTGTCTCTTCCTTGGTTGAAATTACCAAGTCCTCTTCCTCTGTAATTCTTCGACCTCTACCTTTATAATTTCTTCTTTCTCTATTGTTGAAATTATCATGATCTCTACTTTCTACACTTGGATTGGATTCAACATCGTTGTTGAGATTCACCTAACTCTTTAAGGCTTCTTTGTTTACTTTTTCTATTTTCTCCAAAATTTTACTCACATGACTTTTAATACTTTGCAACTCTAATATCATAACATTTGTGTTATGAGACTCAAATATTGTAGTTATCACATGGTCAAACTTTATGGATATGATGCGTAGAATTTTGTCTACCACTTTATTATCAAGAATTTGTTCTTCATATACTCTCATCTTATTTACTTGATTTGTAACATGTGAGAAATTTTGTTCTATAGATTTAGAATTGGACATCTTATACCTTTCATATTGCCTTTTCAAATATTGCAATTTTGACTTCTAGGCTTTCTTCACTCTTTTATATGACAACTTCAAAATATTCCACGCTTCTTTAATTGTTTTGACATTTTCTATTTTGCCAAAAATGAAATATTCTACTCTTTGGTGCGTGATAATGTCAAGTGGTCTCTCCTCTGAACAGTATCATTAGCTCCTTGTAGTAACCCATATTTAATAAAGCTCCAAATATCGTGAACTCTTAATTGTGTGTACACCAAAACTTCTTAATAAGTAAAATCTAATTTCTCATCTAACTTAGGACGGGACCAAATAATATTATAACTAGTAACCATCTCTCTTTTTTTTCTCAAAATATATCAATTATAGAATTTTTACAAAGTAAAAACACTTTTGTTCCTCACGCAGTTAATATATTTTTTCACATTACTACCAAACTCCAAGCTCTACTATCAAATTACTACCAAACTCCATGTTCTACTACCAAATTTAATAAGTGGAATAAATAAACCTACCAAATTTAATAAGTAGAATAAATAAACCCCCACACATATACTGAATGAAAAAATAGGAGATACCAACAATTGCTCCACGTACTCATACACACTAAGGATAAGTTTTGAATTCTCTTAATTTTTCATAAAATCACTAATTTTGAATGAATGCATTCACTACATTTGTTGCCTTTTATTGGCAAATCTTCCAATTAAACTATAATAAAACTTAGGTGGTGCAACTTAGAGGTTCATAACTAATTTCTTGATTTAGAAGTAACATAATAGCTAAGAATTGATTATGGAGATGTTGTCCTTTTCTCAGGTGCAAGGGTGTAACTATTGCTAAAAATGCATTCAACGATAAAAGTTTTTGGTTTAATTTAATAATTTTTGAGATAAAGAATGGTGTCTTTCAATGGAGAAAAAAAAAAGCTGATAATGCTTTCTCTACACTTAAATATGTTATTTCAACTAAATTAATTCTTGCTTTGCCATATTTCAACAAGATGTTCATCGTTGAATCAAACGTTTCTGGAGTTGGAATTGGGACAATACTCATTTAATAAGGTCCCTTCATGCTTTTTACTAGCAAAACCTTGTCTATAACCAACATGAGCATGTTTGTTCATGATAAGAAGATGTTAGCCATTATCTATGAAATTACTAAATGTGAAATAATACATTCAAATTTGCATTGAGTACAATAGTTTGAATTATTTCTTAGAGTATAAAATTCCTTTCCTAAAATAACAAGATTGAGTAACAAATTACTGGGATATGATTATGAAATTATTTACAAAAAAATTGCTAAAAATGTGGTGGCAAATGCATTGTTTCAATCCGTAAACATGTTGAAGTTGTAGTTATTTCAATTCCACCATATATCACCCTTGAGGAAATTTAAAAAATGTGATTCAATAACCTAGAGATCAAGGAATTATAATCAAGTTACCCAAAAAAATTTCTAATTTAATATCTCATTATTTATGGAATTTCCATGACTTGTGCTACAAAGGGTAGAATGTTATTAGCTCCTACTTGGACTTATAAAGACATAATATTAATGAAGTTTTATACTTCTTCTATGACGAGACACTTGTTCTTTCTCCACACTTACAATCGTATATCTTAAGAATTTACTAGAAAAAGATGAAGTTTGGTGTTAAAAAAAGTAATAAACAAATACCATAGATTCCCTTGTAAAACACTATATTAACAAAAAAAAAAAAAAATCCTCAATCTTATGCATACCACCAATTAAGGGTGACCAAATCTCATGCATACCACCAATTAAGGGTGACCAAAAAGTAGATTGAGACATATTTATTTTTATTTTTACTTGATCAAAACCGAATTAATTCGAATTTTTACATAATATATTAATTTTAACGTTTTATATAGTTAAAATTTAATTGACATCTAAACATGTTAAGAACGTTATTAGATAGAAACTAAATGTTAGTTAAAGATTGTAAACATAAAAGACAGATTTGCTGGAAAATAAATATAAAGATCAGAATATGTAAATAAACAAAGTTGAAACAAACGATAGAAGTATATATATATTTAGTTGTTTGGGAAATAATTTAGTTCCATATAACGTAAAAAAATCAGCCCAAAAGATAATTCCTAAGTACTTTTTAAGTTTAATGTTAGAATATAGTTATATACAATTAATTTTAAAGAATCCAAAAGAAAAATTACCTTAAAAGGTACATTTTTTTATTGAAAATTATGAAAATTAATTTTTTAACGACTAAATAAACGAGACTTTAATCCTGAGTATTTACAGATATATTCTAAATAATGTTAACCAGTACCCTTAATTACAAAATTAAAAATAGAGATTTTTTCAATGTAATTTTAGTAATAGTTTGTATTTATTAATTTCTTAACCAATATCCCAAATATACTTGTAAACGAGACCCATGTTTTTATTTATTTGTTTTTTATATAACAAGAGCTGTGTATAATATTCTTACAAATGGACGTTCCAAATGGAGGTTTGATGCGGTGATCTTTTCTTTCATGGGAGACATGTACGGGAACGTGATTGCATAACCGATTACAAATGGACGATCCAAATTTGGAGACAAAAGTGCCTCCGACAAATTTCAGAAAATAATCATAATAATGTCTACCCCTTCGTTGTGTCATACAAAATATCTACGCATTATTATAGTTCCCTTGAAACTCCTCAAGTGCCACAGCGAAAAGACTTCAACGGTCTAACTAAATCCATCAACAACTCAAAATTAAAATAAAATTTTCTATACACATCTTTTTAAATTATATTAAGTGGTAGGACCAGAATATTCATAAAATGAAATTAAAAAATTTGTAATCAGGTATAAAGATGTAAATTACGTATATGTCTATTTATGTAGTTGTGTCACGTGAACCAGTTGAGAAACGACTGCTCTGTTTACGTTAATTATACTAAAATAATATTAATTTAAACATGTAAAATTAATAAAATTCACGTGAAATGCAAAGACTAACCTTCACGAGTGCGTATGCAAATAATTTATAGCTAATTCTTTTATCTTCCATTTCATATTTATTAATGTTAAAATTAACGTAAATAAATTAAAAATTAATTAATTAATATGTTTTTGGAGTAAAATATCTTTATTCAAAACTCTCTTCTAACTAAAAATTTTAATTTACGTTATAAATTTCCATATCTTTAATGACTCTAGTAAGTAACGAAGTATTTCATAGAATTATTGGATTATATAAACAGTTCGGTGAGTTTATTTGTTTTTTTTTTCGATTTAAAATTTTAATAGAGTTGAATTGGACTGGATTAAATCTATTGTAAAATAAAAATAATTATAATTATAATATATTTTACTATATAAGATAAATAATATTAACTTAACTATAATATTATAGTAGACAAAATATTGTTTATGAAATTAAAAAGTTATATTATTAATACATTGTTAAAAAATTATACTTAATAGAATATCGGTAATACTATATGGTAAGAAATTTTTATATACGAAAGAATACGAAATTCATATGATAATATATTATTCGATAAATATTAAATTAAAAAAAAAAATAAAACATAAGAAGTTAGATGAAAATGGGAATTGTTTTATACATATTTTCCTACGACACAGAATTCGTAGTTTCTGGCCTTTTCCATAGAATATATATGACATTAAATCAGTTGAGACAATTCAAAACAGAATTTGAATAAAAATGTATCGAGTTTAATTTATTAAACAGGAATTTGTCAAAATTTTCCTTTCTACCAAGCTGGGAGACGAAACGAAATCTTTTGAATGCTGGTCTAACTAGATATAAATATTCTATTGTGTAAATATTAAATGCTACTAATATAACATTAATTCTCTTTCTTTTGAATGAAAGTATGTAGATATAAAAAAATAATAACTAGCTCTTAAGTTCTTAAAACATTAATAATCTTAAATCCAAAATTAGAAAGGGAAGCATCAAATAATCATTACGTTACCAAATTATACCCTCTTATTATTTTTTAATATATTTTGAAACGGGTTGAAGCGCTAACCAATGACACGGAGGCGAAGTTCCACGCGGCAATCGAAGAGAACGCCAACATAGCAGTTGCAGAGGGTATTCGGTGAGGTCGGTGACAGAGAATAGAATTGAGATTCAATGAGTGAAAAGCTCGTGATTCGATAACACATCGTATCTCGTCACCATACAGTACACCGCCACCTCCATCATAGTCAGGACATACACAACGCACCCAAAGACCGAACGAAGCTCGTGAACAAGATAAGAAAGAACGAACCCTCTCTCTCTCTCACCGATTATTGATCTCGAGAGAAGAGAGAGATTGCGATTCGCGATCAGCAATGGCTTCAACAATGCAGTTCTCTGCGAGCTCCACTGGCGCCGAGGCGCTTCCCCGCCGCAACGCCATCGCCGGAATCCTCGGCGTCGCGTCGCGATCCTCCGCCAAATCGAGGCTCCGGTTCGTCCGAAGGAACGCGGACTTGAGCCTCCGGAGGAGCTCTTTCTCTGTTGTGAAATGCGTGTCCGGAAGCGAGGCAAAGCGCGAACTGCGGGATCCTGTGGCTCAACATCAAGGTCTGAAGTTTTTTCTTCTCTCTCTATGCCTTTTCTTCTTCGTCGTCGTGTTTTCTTGTTGATTTTATTCCTTTGGTTTCGGCTCTTCTCGCTTCGTGTCCAGCATTGAAATCAAGCTGAAATTATTTAGCAACGTTTAGTTTGGAGCAAATTTTAGCTCTGTGAAGTTCTTCAAAATTTAAATAAGCATGTTGATTTGGTTGAAAGATGCACTATAGAGTTAATTTGGAGAGTGTTAACCGATGATTGGAAAACTAAATTGTGATCCTCTAAAACGACGGGCCTTTCTATACAGGGAATATATATAGAGAGAGTATTAATAAGAGAAGCAAATTTCAATATATGACTATGATTGAAACTAATTAGAACAATTTTGACTATATGTATTTGTATGGTCAAGATTTGACTATATTTAATATATATGGTATTAAGTAAAAATTCTTGTTATAGTAAATAAATCTGAAATTATCATATTCAAATGGATAGTTAAGATTAAAATTAATTAAACTAATCTTGATCGTTCATATATGATTGTATGATCAAGATTTGAGAGTGTGAGAGGTGAAAGGTGCGAATCTCAATCCTATAATTCAAATAGATAGTTAAGACTAAACCTAATTAAAACAATCTTGACTGTCATTTTATGGTTAAGATTATATTTATGCTTATATATATATATATATATCTAGGATATTAAGTGAGACTTCTTCTTATTGTAATAAATAAGAATTATAAATTTGTATTATTATATTTAAATGGATGGTTAAGACTAAAATTAATTAAAATAATCTTCACTTTAACATATATATATGATTTATAACTATATATATTATATATATATATATATATATGTTAGTAAATTGTAACTCTTTAACTTTAATAATATGCATACTCCTGCCATGTGATACCTTGTTAGCATTGGAAAAGGATTGAGATTCAATATTTTCTTGGTAACATGTCATTAAAGCACAAAAGTCATGCTTTTATATGATATCTCAATTTTTAACCATCAAAGTTCTTATCAAATAGATGCTTTGAATTGGTTTTAATTTAACAACTGAAGCTGGCTTATTGCTGCTTTGAGACATGACATGTTATTCAGCAGTTTTTGGATTTGGATCCTTTTTTTATGCTGACATGGAAATACATGGTTGATTGCTGGAGATATATGCTAGGGTTCAGGAAGAACTTGCTAACCTGTTGTTTGGATGAAATGGAAGAAAACATAAGAGAGAATATTTGAAATTTGAAATGAAGGAAAGCTTGAAAAAATATTTCTGTTTCTTGAATTTTCTTTTGTTTTTACTTTTTCTTCATTTTCTCTTTAACCAAAAAGTAGAAAATTTTAAATTTCAAAAATTTTCTTTCCTCCTTATTTTCTTTCTCCCCATCCAAACATATAGTAATTAAACATTATCCAGAGCTAATCATTAATATTTTGTTATCTTCTATTTGGGGGTAGAATAAAGAAGGGAGCTTTTGACAGAAACTATTCCTGAATCCTGATTTTTTAACTAGTTACTAGCAGTTATCTTGAGTCCAACAACTTTATTATGACCTGATTAATCATCTCTATTTGTTGTTTGTTTTAGAAACTACAACTTCTCTCAGCTCATTCACGCCAGATGCTTCATCTATTGCCTCAAGTGTTAAATACCATGCAGAGTTCACTCCATTGTTTTCTCCAGAGAATTTTGGTCTACCACAGGTTTTTTGTGCAACTGCACAGAGTGTTCGGGATGCTCTCATAATAAACTGGAATGCTACCTATGATTACTATGAGAAGCTGAATGTTAAGCAGGCATATTACCTTTCAATGGAATTTTTGCAGGTTTGGTGCTACCATAATTATTTGAATAGCTTGCAACATTTCTGGCATCTAATGTTTGTTTCCATTTATTATTATTCTTCTAACTTGCAGGGTAGAGCATTATTAAATGCAATAGGTAATCTAGAGCTAACTGGTCCCTATGCAGAGGCTTTGAGCAAGCTTGGGTATAAATTAGAAAATGTGGCGTGCCAGGTGTGACATTCTCAACTGTATCTCTACTTTCTCATTTTTAATTCTAAAGTGCCGCATGCTTCACTGCTCTCTAAAGATACTGTTTAAGTTAACAGTGAATGACCTCTTCAGATAAACAAATTGATGTGCTTTTGAAAATGAATGTTATTAGTAAAAATGGGAACAATTAAGTCTTTTTTTTTTTCCAATAGCATATTTGCAATTGAGAAAGTCAAGTGATGTGCTTCATATTCTTATCAAGTTCCTCTTTCTACATCTTTTCCCCAAAATGTTGCAAGCTCACAAACCTTTTTATTTTGCTCATCACCTGCAGCTACAGGGGTAATCTAATCAACATTTATATTTGGTTGCACTTTCTTAGTGTTGAGTAATTCATTTTGTTTGGCCAATGATAGGAGCCAGATGCTGCACTTGGAAATGGTGGTCTTGGGCGACTTGCTTCATGTTTCTTGGACTCTTTGGCAACCTTGAACTATCCAGCTTGGGGTTATGGATTGAGATATAAGTATGGCTTATTTAAACAGCGAATAACCAAAGATGGGCAGGAGGAAGTTGCTGAAGATTGGCTTGAGGTATGTTTCATTATTTGTTGACAAGTGCTAATGGCATGTACTTAAAAATTAAAATTACATTGTTTACACAGAGTCTTTTGGTTCTGTTAATATTTCTTTCTTTGCTTGTGACCTCTTCTAACAGATGGGAAATCCCTGGGAGATTATTAGAAATGATGTTTCATATCCTGTAAAGTTCTACGGCAAGGTTGTTTCAGGGTCAGATGGTAAAAAACATTGGATTGGAGGAGAAGATATAAAAGCTGTTGCACATGATGTTCCCATACCAGGATATAAAACTAAAACTACAATCAACTTGAGACTTTGGTCTACAAAAGCTGCATCGGAAGAATTTGATTTACATGCTTTTAATGCTGGAAGGCATACTGAAGCATCTCAGGCTCTAGCAAATGCTGAAAAGGTTTGGATGATATAGCTAGTGTAAAATCCTTTATAAATATTAAAAGATCCTATGAATGTATTGAAATGGACTAATTGGATAATGGTGTTAGAATAAGTATCACAGAAATTAAGTATTATAGAAATAAATCCTCTCTAGACTTTTGAGTGTAATGTGTATCTTTTCATATTTCATATTTTGTCTTTTGAGTGTCTATTTATAATGACCTATGTGAGTTTGGACTTGGAGTCTATGTCCTGTGTAAATGTTGTGGAAAATATCTGAGTTACTTTTTATAATATGGAGGCTTTTCAGTTAATTTTAATTTTGTTACAATCTTGGCAAGTCAATAAAAGGAAATTTTATATGGTATTTTTTTTTTTTCAAATGCAGATATGCTATATACTCTACCCTGGGGATGAATCATTGGAGGGCAAGACCCTTCGTCTTAAGCAACAATATACTTTATGTTCTGCTTCTCTTCAAGATATCATTGCTCGTTTTGAGAGAAGATCAGGAGCAAATGTGAATTGGGAAGAGTTTCCTGAAAAGGTTGCAGTGCAGATGAATGACACTCACCCAACCTTGTGCATCCCAGAGCTGATGAGAATCTTAATAGATGTAAAGGGTTTAAGTTGGAAGGATGCTTGGAGCATTACACAAAGGTATTCCGTCTTATATATTTACTTTTAAATTTTTGGTGTTTTTGTGGGATAAAAAGGTGTCTGGTGATCTCTTGTTATCTGTTAATGCATGTTCTGAGTTGGTTGATTGAATGTATACTATCTTCCACCATGGTCTAGGACTGTAGCATATACAAACCATACTGTACTTCCTGAGGCATTAGAGAAATGGAGCTTGGATCTTATGCAGAAACTGCTTCCACGCCATATTGAGATAATAGAAATGATTGATGAGGAGGTAATACTGAAATATATGCATAAACTCTTGTTCTTCCCGGGTACATCATACATGCATCGAATTGTTGCTGATATTTATGCTTTACAGTTGATTCGGACCATAATCGCAGAATATGGCACAGCAGATTCAGACTTGCTGGAGAATAAATTGAAGGAAATGAGAATACTAGAAAATGTTGAATTGCCTGCAGAATTTGCAGATATACTGGTTAAGTCCAAAGAGGCCATCGATATTCCCAGTGAAGAGCTGCAAAATTCTGAACAAGTAGAAGAAGAAGAAAAAGATGATAATAATGATGATGATGATGATGAAGTGGAAGAAGCAATTGCTAAAAAGAATGGAACAGATGAAAGTTCCACTGAGGATAAGAAAGAAGAGTTGCCTGTGCCAGTACCAGAACCACCTAAATTGGTTCGTATGGCCAATCTGTGTGTTGTTGGTGGTTATGCAGTGAATGGGGTTGCAGAGATACATAGTGAAATTGTAAAAGATGAAGTTTTCAATGCGTTTTATAAGGTAAATATTTCCTGGGTCAATGAGACAGTGTTTCAATTGAGTAATGGTTCCAGATATGTATCTGCAGTGGATAACTTTTTCCCATTTGAAATCACCAAATAGCTCTTAGCAGTCAACACTTATCTATGGCCAATGGGAGGAAACTGCTTATTCTTGCCAAGAGGGCATAATAGCCATATAAAGTGTGGATATTTCCACATTTTTCCTGTTTCAAAGTGATTGCAAATGCATGCTGGCATGCTGCTATTAAAAGATAAAATCTTCTCACACTTTTTATAATTTGTATGTAGTACATGAAGCTTTAATAGCACTTCGTCCTTTTCTGTTTTCTTTAGAATTTGGCAATATCAAGGAAAATTGTTTATATATATCAATATCATTGACCTCTATGCCATGTTTCTTGTAGTTGTGGCCTAAGAAATTCCAAAACAAAACAAATGGTGTGACACCAAGGAGATGGATCAGGTTCTGTAATCCAGATCTGAGTAAAATAATAACAGAGAGGATAGGCACAGAGGATTGGGTCCTAAATACTGAAAAATTGGCCGAGCTACGGAAGGTAGTTACCATTATTTAATTTGTTGTTAATATCCTAGTCTTGAATTTTTCGTTCATAAAACTGAAGAGGGATTTGCATTATTTATTTATTTTTATTTAATGTTTTTTTTTTCCTTTTTATGAATATCAAGTTTTGGTGCACCAATTATACTACTAGATAGCCAATGCTTCTTGGAAACAAATGATCTCCAATTTTGGAATTTTTTAATTCTCAATGCAAGTTTTCACTAAGTAACCAACTATAAATAAAAATTATAATTGCTTCTATCTAACCTATAAAATGTAACTATCTTGCATTTGCTGATCTCCTTCAACAAATTACTTCTCAAAGAATTAAATTGTGTCTGGTGATGCACTATTCAGGAAGTTATGGAATATCTGGTTTGTGTGTTTTTAACTCTGAATTCCTATGAATTCCAAGATTAGCTTAATTTAATTCAGCCTTCTTAGGATACGTATTTAACGAATTTGTAAATTCAGTATGCTCCTGCTTCTTGATCTTAAAGGAATCAATATGGTATGTTAATTACAATTTGTGGGAATTTTCTGAAATTGGTAAATTAGCATTGAGCGTGTTATAGACTAGGTTGTTTCCATTATATGTCAAAAGCATCACTTGATCATATTAGTCTCAATCTATTTGCCAAGTCCCTGTAATTAAAGCTGACCATACTAGTATCATTTATTACTAGTTTGTAGACAATGAGGATCTACAAGTGCAGTGGAGGGAATCAAAGAGGAGTAACAAAGTTAAAGTTGCAGCATTCATCAGAGAAAAAACAGGGTATTCTGTCAGTCCTGATGCAATGTTTGACATCCAGGTAAATGTTGCCTTTAGATTGGTTATTTTCTTCTTTTTTTGCCGCCAATTTTGATTGGGCTACAAGTTTTAAACATGGAACGGAAATTGAAAAATGTTGTAGCAGTCCCACATTGGTCATTGGTCACTGGTCACATTGTGATTATTATAATTTAGTTTACAATTAAGGCAGATTAGGTACCATAGATTTAGCCTTATTTTAGGAAAGTAACGATTCTGTTTTGCCTATCTAATGTACAAAGTATCATAAGTAATGAACATGAAAACATCTTTTTCAAATGCCTAAGCTTGCCTTGTTTGACATATAGGCTAGGCTGTAGGTCATTGATAGGCCACCTATCCTATTTCCATTTCCCACCCCTATTTATAAGTTGCTTTTAAACATCAAATTTTGTACTTTGAAGCTACAATCCTTTCTCCCAACAATTTTGTTACTTACGAGTTCAATTTCCACCCAATCCATCAGTTTTCCCTCTATAGTTTTGGTAAACTGTTCACTGTTGGCTTTCTTATTTTTGTTAGGTGAAGAGAATCCATGAATATAAGCGACAATTATTAAACATATTAGGAATTGTTTACCGGTACAAGAAGATGAAAGAAATGAGTGCTGCAGAAAGGAAAGCAAAAGTTGTTCCTAGAGTTTGTATATTTGGGGGAAAAGCATTTGCTACATATGTGCAAGCCAAGAGAATTGTGAAATTTATTACTGATGTTGGGGCTACAGTAAATCATGATCCTGAAATAGGAGATCTACTTAAGGTACATATGATTCTGTTTTACGTTCTCTTTTCATTTGTTGGTTTATGTTTTGTCCTAGAGTTCTTAGGCATATTGTTGTTGAAAATAAAGATGTAAAACATTATTCCTATACCAGTACTTGGGCCTCAGGATCATTTTTGGGTTTTATATTTGACTTTTATGAGCTATAAGCAAGTTTCTCATATGTTGTTAATTTGAAATCAATGTGCATTTTGTATAGAAAGACTTTTTAGTATAATTTAACAAGAACACCACATTGGAAATGTAAGTCCTTACGGTGTGACATTCTACTATGCAAATATAAAAGAAAAATATATGTACCCAGAGAAAGGAATAAGCCAAAAACAACTGTATAGTAACATATCATCAAACTCTGTATACTCATGCAATATTCCAAATTCCAAATACACACACACAGTCACACACACATATATATATATATATATATACACTTATGTTGACTATTAAAATCATCAAATTTCCACCCTGATCAAAGCTTATTGTTTGATGGCAACCTTGAATACATTTCTCTTAGTGGGTAATTTTGGTCCTATAGAAGAAATAATAAAACAATTTCTGGATATGTATTGCATTGTAGATCCCCCAGCTGCTCTGTACAGAGACCCATATTCCATTCACTTGTTTAAATTTTAGGCCCTCTATTTATAATAATATTTTTCATCATATCAGTTTTCTAATATACTACATGTAGAGAAGAAATTGCTGTGCTTTTGCCATTTAATTACTAGAAAACATTTAATCTTCTCAGAGGGGAGGAATTGGAAGGAATGGTTTACCAAATTTCTTTAAAGCCTGATGCTTTGTTCTTTATTATTCTCTTTTCTTACTAGACAACTTCTTGAATTCTTGGATAGTTTGTTAACTTCTTACATTTTTTCTGTAAGATCAGATTAATATTGTTAATTTGTTATTTATTTGCTTGTTTATAATCAGGTTATTTTTGTCCCTGATTACAATGTCAGTGTTGCTGAGATGCTTATTCCGGCAAGTGAATTGTCACAACATATCAGGTAGTTATATTTCATATAGTTGGTTTGCATTATTCTTTCGATTGTAGCCTTTCACTTAAATGGTGATCTACATGTACTAATTAACATGATACTGAGTCTGTCATTTGTACTAATTGCAACTGTTCAAATTTTGACATGAATAGCTGTAAATAGAAAATATTGAGTCAATTACATCAATTTGTCTAATATTCATAATGTAAATCAAGATGTAGCTCATACAAACTGCTGCTACTTATTTTGTGCATGGAAAATTGAACATCTTATCTTGAAGAAAATACTTAAAAAATTGTAAAAGGTGTTTCTGTTGTGTCCAAACATATTACATAGGCAACCTGGGTTTGTTTTAGAAAGTATCAAGATAAGTTTCTGGTATTGATAAGCTTTATCTTGACATATATGGCCTCTTCACAATGCGAAAGCAATATGCTGCATGTCAGAATCTCAATATGCATAATTTCAGCCCTTGAATTACTGGTGTTTCATAGGAACGTGTCAGAGAAGTACTGGCAATTTCCTGAATGCCTGTATAGACTGAGATTAGCTACAAGAATCTCAGGCAACAAAACCAAGATTGCTCCAATAACTTCTCAACTCGGAATTGTTTTTCCAAACTTTTTGTTGATAAAGCCAGAAAATGGTTACACTCTGACTATGTGAATTATATTAATCTAGTTATATTATTTCTTTTAAAATAATTATCATTTTATTCTCCTATGAAGCTCTTTCAATTAATGTTGTGTTTGGAAATCCATTCAGTCATGCTGAACGCCAATGACTTGTGAGAGCGAGATTGATGTTCAACGCTCATTAGGAAGTGGGATAGAGTTAAAACAAACACTAATTTGTGTTCCCTGTTTATCTCATGTAGTACTGCTGGAATGGAGGCAAGTGGAACTAGCAACATGAAGTTTGCAATGAATGGCTGCATATTGATTGGAACTTTAGATGGGGCCAATGTTGAAATAAGAGAAGAGGTTGGTGCAGACAACTTCTTCCTCTTTGGTGCCGAGGCTCATGAAATTGCTGGGCTGAGGAAAGAAAGAGCAGAGGGAAAGGTCTGTCTTAATACCCATGTTGTGCATTTTAATTACTGTGAAACATAGTTAATGCCATGCTGTTTGGGGCATACCTACCAACATAGAGCAAATATTCCACTATTGAAGTTTCAAGTGTTAATAGTTTGATGGACGAAATTCATAATATTCTTGACAAGAATTCTGGACAAAGTTCATTGTTTGAGGAAATTTTGGTCTTGGGTTTCTTAGAAATTTAGATGATTATAAGTTAACCCTGTAGGTTTCTTTATACAGTTTGTCCCTGATCCACGATTTGAAGAAGTTAAAGAATTTGTCAGAAGTGGTGCTTTTGGATCTTACAACTATGACGAATTGATGGGATCCTTAGAAGGAAACGAAGGTTTTGGTCGAGCAGATTATTTCCTTGTGGGCAAGGACTTCCCCAGCTACATAGAATGCCAAGAGAAGGTTGATGAAGCATACCGCGACCAAAAAGTGAGTTTATAGACTTCTTTCCTATTTGCTAACGAATATTTGTTTCATGTGCTAGCCTGTTGGAAGCATGCACCAATTCCATGTTTATTATAAGCATGCTTAGTCTGCATTTCTCTCTTTTTTCTCTCAGAAGTATTTTCTCTCATTTACCTGTTCTATTATGTCATGCAACTTATTTGTGAATTGTATTCATCTAGTCTAGCTCTGTTGTCCATGGTTATTATTGACCAAAATATAATGACCTAACCAATATAAAATATATAAATGGAAAGTAATTTTATCTTTTTATTTAGTTTTTAAAGTTAAATTAGATCCAAATCCTGGTATCAGATGTTATTTTAATGATTTTGTTGGTCCAATCAAAGACCAAGGATCACCTATATGTGTCCAAGTGTATGTGAATCCAAGATTCTACCACAACTTTTAGTATGTTTAAAATAATATGTATATATATATATATATATATATATATATATATATATATATATATATATATATATATATATATATATATATATATATATATATATATATATATAAAAGTGAAGGACAAATTTTATCTGGAGTGTAGAGTTTTGTTTTTATGGATGAGTTAAATTGAGAATTACAATTCTGAGTGTTCTTTCCTGCCTTGATAATCTGTGGTAATAACTACTGAAATCATGACTGACACCTTTCCCACATTTGAAAGGTCCTTCATGCATCAACTTCTGTAGGCGTTCATCAAGAACAGACTAGTTGGGTTCGTTCATGTTATCTTTGACATTAACAATTGTAAATGATGTGGTTGCAGAAATGGACAAGAATGTCAATACTGAATACAGCAGGCTCGTACAAGTTCAGCAGCGACCGTACGATTCATGAATATGCCCGAGAGATATGGAACATTGAGACAGTCAAATTGCCATAGAGATGTATATAGATAATCAACGAATAGCCAAGAATCGGTGCCACGTGGTTGTTATGATCACTGCTTAGCTTAATTCCCGTACCAAAAAATAAATATAATTTTGTATAGAGACATTCTTGGTCAAAATAAGTTCGCAGTTCTGCGATAGTGTATGCGTTATGGGTATTACGTCGGTGTAAAGCAGACCTTTGTCCTGTAATAAATGTCAGATTAATTTAGCTCCAAACTCTGTCCCTATATTGTCCCCGCTTCATTTCTTGAGCCTGTTTTAAAATCATAATTACTTTGAGTTTAATTTTTATGTATCCGGTAAAAATTTGTATACCATTAAATAATTAAAAATTATATTAGATGATTTTTAATATAGATGTTATAAAAATTAAAAAAAATTATTATATATGATAATTTGGGATGGAATGATAGTTAATATTATTATATTTAAATTAAAATTTAATGATTTACTATATTCGTTTACAATATAGTGTAAAATTGTCACATAAAGATTTTTTATTAATATGGTGTGGTGATTGTGAATTTTTATTAGATGTTTGTGAGAAAAATTCATTAATAATGTATATAAATTAGATTGAGTTTGATATTCATGTAATAATTTTTATTTGACTATTCTAAAAAAGTATAGAAGAGGTACTGTAGAGAATAAATATAATAATAATTATTAATTAAAATATTAAGAGTTATGAATTTAATTAATTTTAAAGTATATATATATGTGATTTTATTACAATTTTCAATTTTCGTAGGAGTTAAATTTAAGAATTTTAGATGGTCAATCAATTAAAGTCACCTTTTAAGTATGAATTTTAATTTATTATAAAAACAATAATTTTATTATATATGTTGATATTTTTAGTGTAAAATTAGGATAATAAAATTAGAATTTAGAAATTTTATATACTATTCAAACCTTTTATTACTGGTAGACCTAGTGGGTTAGTTTATGTGGGTTAATTTATGATTAGTTGACTGATTTTTTTTACATTGTGAGTATACTTAAATTAAATTCAATTAGGTTCTTTAGACTAAATATTTCAAGATATTTTTTAAACTGATGGTCCGTAGTCATGGCCTTCAACTGTGGTTCGCAATAATTGCTACTTCAGTATCAAGCTTTATTTTATTTTCGTAGTCGCGTCGCGCTTACTCTGTGTGTATATATATATATATATATTTTTTTTTTTTTTTTTATTTTTTATTGGTGAGTACTTACTATTATATTTGTAATATAAAAGATTAATCAATTACTGTAACTATGATTACAACTCCAATTTAAAATATTAGATTTTAATCGGATAATCTTATTAAAATGGAGGACAATAGTTAATAAAAAAAATTAAACTGAAAAATAAATATTTAATATTTTGATAACATAAAAATATTTAATATTTTTATTAGAAAATTGCTAAAAATATACTAGTAATTTAGAAGTATTTTAGAATTATATGTGAAAATCATATCCCAAATTCAAATTTGCATGGATGAACACACCCTTTTATATTTTAACATTAAGAGCAACTTTTATGGTTGGTGTAGGTCCAATTTGTTTCTCATAAATTTCCAAAACATTCACCAAACTGACAGTAACACCATACTAATCAAATAAAAAAATCCTTGTAAACTCACAACAGCCAAACAGTAATGAATTGCAGTACAAAGAAACGCAAAACATAGAGCCTCCTACTTTCCCATAACTTAAACTCATTTATGCCAACAACTACTATGGGAAAGTGAAAAATGGCAAAGAAAAATTTGTTTAATAAATTGAATGAAACTGAATGATGCCTCAATCCTTGGCATCTCTTTTATGCCACAGCAGGCATGTCCTTGAGCCAAGGATCCAGTGGCTTCCCAATTGAGTACACAATGAAGCCAATTTCACGTAGCTTCTCTGCATCCACAATGTTCCTTCCATCAAAAACAAATGCTGGTTTTCTCATGTTGTCATACACCTTCTGATAATCAAGACTCTTGAACTCATCCCACTCAGTGAGAATGCAAACACCATCTGCATCCTTTGTTGCCTCATATGCATCCCAAACCACACTCACTTTCTTCTCAGTTGTAGGACTAGTTGGCTGCAAGTGAATGGGGTGGTCCCAATCAAACTTGTTCATCCACAAATCCCTCTGAATTTGGTCCTCAGTTACCTGAGGATCATATATGCTTAAGCGTGCCTTGTCACCGAGTAGCCCCTTGCACACATCAATGGCTGGTGTCTCCCTTGTGTCCCCGGTATCCTTCTTGAATGCAAACCCCAGAATGGCTATCTTCTTGGTTGCAACTGTGTTAAACATTGATGCCACGACACGGTTCACAAACCGGCTCTTCTGATAGTCATTGATCTTGATCACTTGTTTCCAGTACTCAGCCACCTCTGGCAGGCCATTGCACTCACAAATGTAGACAAGGTTCAAGATATCCTTCTGGAAGCAGGAGCCACCAAAACCAACACTAGCATTAAGGAACTTTGGTCCAATCCTTGAGTCAGTGCCAACAGCATAGGACACTTGTGTGACATTCGCCCCGGTGGCCTCGCAAAGTGCTGACATGGCATTCACAGATGAAATCCTTTGTGCCAAGAAGGCATTAGCAGCAAGCTTGGACAGTTCAGCAGACCACAGGTTTGTGGTTAGTATTCTTGCCTCAGGAACCCATTGAGCATAAACATTTTTCAATGTTTGAATAGCTTTTTGGCCTTCTGGAGTCTCCCTTCCTCCAATGAGGACCCTATCCGGGTTGAAAAGATCTTGGATTGCAGTTCCCTCAGCAAGGAATTCCGGGTTTGAGAGGATTTGGAACTTGATGCCCTTCCCATTGTGAGTCAAAATCTTCTCTATAGCCTCAGCAGTTTTGACAGGGACAGTGGACTTCTCCACCACAATTTTGTCACTCTTGGAGACATCAGCAATCATGCGAGCTGCACTCTCCCAGTATGTCAAATCGGCAGCCTTGCCGGCTCCAAGGCCGCGAGTTTTGGTCGGTGTGTTGACAGAGACAAACACTATGTCAGCCTCATAGACATGTTTCTCAACATCAGTGCTGAAGAAAAGGTTCCTGCCACGACATTGCTTCACCACATCATCAAGGCCTGGCTCGTAGATAGGAAGCTGGTCGCTGTTCCATGCTGCAATGCGGGATTTAGAGATATCAACAACAGCCACTTCAATGGAGGGGCACTTTAGTGCAATGACTGCCATTGTAGGACCCCCCACATATCCAGCACCAATGCAGCAAATCTTCACCATTTTTCTTTTCTAAGCAACCTATCCAATGAGGGGTTCAAAAGCATCAGTAGATACAACAAAAGTCAATTTACCAATTTAACATCTATATCAATCATTTTCTTTACATCGAGTAAATAGTGTATGCATCAACAAGGAGGCGTTTTTGACAAGGATCAAAATCTGAGATTAATTGTTGATTCTTATTAGTTTTTTACACTGTCATCCAATAAAAAGTTGTTATATACGGTAAGTTTGATAACTATTTTAAAACATATTTACGATGATTTTTAATTAGCAAACAGTATAAAACTTTTTACATCAACAATGTATAGAAAATAAACTACTACTTTATAGTACTAACGTTGCATAACAAGGGGGAATAACAATTTGCTATTAAATCCATTTTAGAGGAGGACAATGAGACAAGGCACCATAGCTTGTCTTCAGAATTTCAGAAAAGAATTCATATATGTTAGTGGAAAATGTGAACATCATACATCAAATTTCTGTGAAGATTCAATAGGCTAACAATGGCACAGCCTAACTAGTAAGACTGGCCAATAGAAACTACATGCTACTCTGTTCCAAGGGATAGAAATGAAACAGAAGTATTTCAAATTTTAGAATCAACACCTTGTGGAATCTTAAAGTGACATGGCATTGATGAAATAGGAATCATACAGCAAGTATCCAGAGAAAAGAGATTAGAAGCATCAAGATCTAACAGATGCGTTTAGAGGATGATGATTTGATGACAAACTTATACATAACTACAGGTTGATCACTCAGAGACCAATCTTAAGAAAGTATTTTCAGTAGATCTACCACTCAGTAGAGAAAAATAAATGTTTATATTTTTTCTATTAATAAGTCAACCACTGATAACCGTAGATCCAATGCCAAAGAGGATCAAAACAAAACCCATGAAAGCATTGAATCAAACATAAAACTGCACAACTTACCATACAAGAAAGAGAAAATGGCTAAAGATCTAAACACTCATACAAATCAGAATCAAACCCATCAATCAGCAAGAACTAAGTAACTAACTATGTATACCCCATCACATGTATTAAGACCAAATTTGATGGTTCAGCTCATAACGTGATACTAGAGAAAAATAGATTTTTAAAATTTGACAAAATCTTGAACATAAGACACTAAATCAGGAAATGGGGTGTCAAGTAAACTTTACCTGGAGGGAGGAATCTCCTTGACTAAAAAGAAAGCAAGAACACAGAAAAATAGAAACTTATGTAGAAGAAGAGCCTACAAAAGGTTATAAATACTATTGGCAAATCCTGGTCTGTCAGGTGTTATTACCAAAAGGGACATGCTTTCTTTGTGAGAGCGATGAGTTTGGTGTAGAGAGGCTTTCTATTGTATTGTGGTGGGCCATTGTTCTAGAGTGAAAGTGAGGGCAATATTGAGAATATAAGCGAATTCACAGAAGTGCCCATGAACATCTTCCCACGTTTCCCACTTTCTGTGTCAACGTCAAGTACATTGTCAATGTCACTGGTCACCATCATCTTCTTCCGACATGGCAAATTATTTTGGAAATTGAACGTAATAATAGAAGCTGCTGAATAATAAAATGGTATGATTTGTATAACCAACCTTATTTAATTAATCAACAATACTAAATGAAACTGGGTTCAAATTTATTAAGGTTAAATATTTTAAATACAAAAAACATTATTAGAAGGAAGGTTTCACTAAAAAAAAAGGCAAAATATTTTATACTTATAATATAATAATATTTAGTAAAATAAGGTTACTATTATTGTTTGAATATAATAAGAATTTAATAAATATATAATATCAGTGTAAAAAAATTATATTATTAGTTAATTAAAAATAATGGTTAATGTTTTATTTTTTATATTACCATCAAAATTAATAAATTTATTATATACGATAGATAGTGTAAAAATATATTTTACTTTTTCATATAATAAATGTCTTTTTATCTAAGCTTATGTTTTTTATTTGTCCTTTATCTCTTCTGACTCAATCTTATATTTGTATTTTTTTTCATTTTTCTTTGAGGAATAGTTAGTTTTTTTTAAGGCAAGGAATAGTTAGTTAATATGGCTGTTTTGAGTTGCAAATTCAAAAAATATGATCGATGTTGACCACTTTATACTGGCTGCAGTTCATAAGCAAGAGACCAGAATTAATAATAGATTCAATTTATTGTAAAGTGCTATTTAGTAAATTTAATAATACATTCAATTTATTGTAAAGCAATGTATAATAAAATTAATCATATATTAAGAGGGGACTGAATTAATCAAAGACCGCCAATTTCTCTTTCGGCTGTTTTTTCTATCACATCTCTTAATTCCAATTTTAAATACCAATTATATTAAGTTATTATTTATTTTGCATATAGGATTTGACTTGTGTATACAAAAATTCAAACAAAATTACATTTGTTGCACCCATATTTTCAATATATTTCTTCCGTATATTTATCTTTAAATTTCAATATGCTAAAATTAATAATAAATATTTTTTAATTATTTTTTTGAGTTATAAGCCTATTCATCGATTTTATTTAAAAGATTTGAGTTGAATACGTTTTTCAATGTATTTTTTTTACTTAATTCTCTTAAAAGAGCCTTTTCCACTCCATCTTTTCGGTTAATATATATAGTTAAATTTTGTTAATACGCTTAATACGGACTGATTTCCATTTTCCATTCTGAAAAAAATTAAAGGTGCAATTTGAGTTAACTCTAGTAATTTCATCTTCTTCAAAAATAATTTACTCCAATAATTAGTTCATCTTTTTTAAAAAGCAATTTACTCCAACTGTCTCGAAGGTAAAATTGAAAATATAATTATTGGTAGGGATTATATGAGCAGGACTATCATGTGTGTGCTTAGGTAGATCTAGGTTAAAACATTTTACGAGCTTTCATTGAAGCACATAGTGCAAACTTCAAAATCAAGGATGCACTTTGCTTCAAAAGTTAGAAAATATTGAGTGAATGTGAAGCTAGAAATTGGAAACATGCAACCAACAACTCTAATATATATAATAAGCAGAAAGAAACAATAATTATGAGATGGTATGTGGTCGTGATGCATGTCTTAAGCAACTAAGCAAGGTACGAAAATAAAAGCCAACAAAATATGACAATTTTAACAGATGAATTTCGTTAGGCACACACACGAGATAGAAGTCTGCAAACGCTCGTGGTGAATTGATGATAATAATTGGTAGGGTTGGATTGGTAGAGAATGAACTCCCTCTACGTTAAAATATAGGAACCAAAAAACTTATAACGAGAGTAAGTATATCATTATCATTTTATTTATATATATATAATACAAATTTTATTGATTTAATCGATTGAAATTTAATTTTACATATATCACATATATAAATTTTTATATTAATTTAAAATTATATGATATCTCATTTATATTGATCAAAATTAATGGAATATATAAATTTCAAAATATACTAAAATATAAATCATTTGATTATCTTTTTATTATTATTTATTTTTAATAAAATTTGATACAAACAATCAGGTATTATAAAATTTTAATTCAAGGGTTGGATCCATAAAATTTATATTTTATGTGAAGTTATTGAATAATGTATTAGTTTGGATAAATTACATAAAAAAATAATGTAAATAAATTTTAACTAACTCTATTCTATTAGTTGATATTATTCATAAAAAAATTCATTGAGATTCTATTTTTAATTATTTTTTATTTATTTTTTATATCAAGTTTAATGAATGATAAATTAGAATAAAAAATTATTTTTAAATAAAATTAGTAAAGTTATATTATATTAACTCTTTTCTTTAGCTAAAGTGAATCAAATTTTCTTCTTATATTTTGGTAAAGAAAAATATTGTAAACAAAGCTTAAGGTTCAATCCATTTAATATGAAACCTCGATATTTTAGGCTTTATAATTATTAATAAAAATGTATAAAAAAAATATGTTGTTAGCATTTCTCTTTGATAATAAGCTTAATTAAAATTTTCGTCTATAAGTTAATGCTTTTTTCATTTTTCGTCCATATAAAAAAAATTTGAATAATTCTTATAATTTTTAAACCATTCATTTTTAGTTTCTATTGTTAACTTTCGTTACAAAAATATTAAGTTGTTGATGTCATTACATGTGCACTTCAGCAAAAAATGATGTTATCAACATCATGTCAACAAAAAGTGTCATGTCAATACCAAGGACTAAAATTGAAAAAAATATTTTACAGGGACTAAAATAATTTTTTGTACAGAGATGAAAAATAAAAAAAAATTAGATGGACTAAAAATGTAACATGTTTGTAAGTATGAACAAATATTTAAGCCTTAAATATAATGTATAAATTTAATTTAAAATTAATATAAAATAAAAATTTTAAGAAAAATAATTATTTAAAATAAAGAATGCATCTTAGTTTATTTAAAACTAATATCACCTTATTATAGTTTTTGTCAGGCAAAACACCTTAAATACTAACTAAGACTTTTAGACTTTTATTAGAATTCATTACTTAAGTTATTAATGAACTGAACATAAAAGATGTAAAATGAATAGAAGTTGTGAATGTAGCGTGAAAAAAAAAAAGAATGTTATGCGGAGTAGAAATATATGAACTTATATATCATACCTATGTGAATTGTATTATTAGGGATGGAAACAGGTTAGGACAGATCAAACTTTATTAGGGTTGAAATTGACCTTAGTTAAAAATATAAAGTCTGATATGACTTATTTTATCTACCATTTCTTTTTATTTTTATTTATATAAACTTAACCTAACATGCATATTTATGGACAATCATGTTACTTGTAGCAGTACTATTAGCACTAGAATCATTTGTATGTTGGATTTCTTCTCCATATTTTGTGCAAGAGACTCTATTGTAAATTTTTATTAAGAAAATTTACTCATGGTTTGTTTCCAGCTAGCATGTTTTCTCTCTTATTTACTATAAATGATGATAAAAGAAATAGGTGATAGTATAAAAAAAGTGAGAGTGTGAAAGTGTTGAGTGAGAACAAAATAAGAATAATTAATGTATATTTTTCTGGGAGATATTTGTGTTAGAAAGAAAAGAAATTATGTATTTAATGAATGACATAGCCTAGAGTGTTCATATAATGAGGACTCATTAGTTTAACTCGATTAAGATACATGTTGTGCTTATAAAAAATGATATTTTCTTATTATTTAATATTCTTATTTTATAATAATGTTAAATTTTTATCTTTACAAAAGAAATTCATTTTTAATCATTGTATTTTTTTTAATCTTTGTTGCTTACATGACTTTTTTATTGACATGACACTAATTATTAGCAATATGCTAATATGTACGTGAAAACATCATTTTAACGTTGTCTTTTATTGCGGTGACATGTGATAACGTCGTTAACATCAAAACTTAATATTTTTGTAACGAAAGTTGGTTGTAGGAACTAAAAAATAAATGGTTTGAAACTTATAGAAATTATTTAAAAAAAATTTATAGAGACGAAAAATGAAAAAAAGTATTAACTTACATGGATAAAAAAGTTAATTAAGCTTTGATAATATTACTAGGTTATATGATTTCCACTCTACAAATAATATTTAAGGTTTTGGCTATTTCTTAGCATAGACTTTGACTTTGCTTTCCTGTGCCTTTATGGTGTGTTTGACTCTCTAAAAAACCTATACAATAACTAATAGTCATTTCATATTCTATGCATAGTTATAAAAGTTTGATTTCTAATATTTATTTCATCATGAGAGTAGTGTTACCAATATAGGTTGAACTTTAACAGATCAAATTTTTAATCCCTCTAGATGAATTGAGTTAGATTGTATAACTAATCTCATCAACCCACATAATTCAATCTAATGCAACTCATCAACTTGGTGAATCAATGAGTTTGGTTTGGTTGATCTATTGGTTGAGATTTATTTTTTTTACATTTTATTATTATTCTAAAATTGAGACATTTATATGATTTATTATACTATTTTGTACAATGATTTATTTGTGTTTGCTTTATGAACTATGTATATAATAGTGATTTATGTTTTTTACTCTCTACTTGAATGATGTATATTCATATAGAGTATTTTCTATATTTTTATTTATTTGGTAGATTAACCTATAAATTTTCATTTTTAGTCTTTTTTATTTTTTTTTAATTTTAGCAGGTGAATCCAACTTAACATGCCACTTACTAGGGTTGGATTGAAATTTTTAATTTAACATCTAAAGAAGTTCCACCCAACCTAATTTTTTATGGGCCAAAAAGCTAAGTTAGAATGGGTTAACTCATTTTAACTAGTAGGGCTAACTAATGCTGCTACTCTTTTGGATCCTCGGGTGGTGTTTGCTGATGTGCCCTTTTTGGAGAATCTCATCATTTTTTATCAATCTAATTTCTCCTTGGCAGCTAGTTAGTCGTTTCTATTTGCTGTTTTTCTTTTTCATTTACGAAAAAAATTTGCAAAAATGTATTTTTCTTTTTCTCCATTAAGTTTGTGTAAATAATTTTTTCTTTTTAAATTAAAAAATACAATAATAACAAAAAAGTTAAAACTTGATATCTTGTGTATGTTATTTAAATTCGCTATCGTTAAGCATATTCTAGTAGTTGTAAATTATTTATTTAGTTTAACTTATGGAATTTATTTTAAAAATATTATGATAAAAATTAGATGATTTAATTTGTTTAAACAATCTTACAGTCATGAAACAAAAGTTAAACAATTAAGATACTTCGAATTCATGTAAGTTTTAACTAAATCAAATCAATAAAAAAATAGCTTATAATGGTTACATTTTCTATTACTTGATTTGAAACCTCGTTACTTGATACTTTCAAGCAAATTTGTGTTATCCCCCAAAAAAAAATTCCTAATTTTATTTTATTTTTTTTATCCATGAGATATATATAAAATATCTATCATTAAAAATGGTGACTAATTTCCAAAAAAAAAAAATTGTGAGCTTACTAAGTGATAGATATTTTCTTCTCAACATGATTTTTTTTTTCATAAAACAAGATTTAAATCACTGACATGTTAATTAAGAGATTAAGTAATTACCCATTGTGTAAACCAATATTAAAATATTAACATAATTTTAAGTAAATATCAAAATATTTTATTTCACCATAAAAAATTAATTTTGAGTTCATTATTAATTTTGAATTGAAGTAATTGTAGTTTGTTTTTGTTATAAATTCAAAATGATTATACTGAATTTTATCACAACCGATCTTACTTTTAAAATAAAATCTTTTAAACATATATAAATCACATGTTTTAAAATTAATTTCAATGAGAACTAATTTTACAAAATTAATTTTATAAACACTCAATTTACATCATTTTTATCAATCTAATTTCTCCACTGTATTTCGAATAACTTATTTTTTTAATTTTTTCTCAAGAAATTATAAAAATAAGTAATTCTTTTTTTAAAATAAACTAAATTAAACATGCGCTTCATCTTTGACCCATTTGTTCTTCTGTCTTCATTATATTCCTTATTTTTTATCTATCTTTGCTGGCAACATCTTTTATTAAAAAAATTTAAACTCAACGACTCAATTAAATAAATATATTTTTTTTATCAAGTTTGTTAGATACTAGGTTGACCTTAAAAAAATTTAAATTTTTAATTAAGATTTTCTACTCTTCAAAATCGAATCAAACAGATCTGTATATATTTAATTAAAATGTTAACGAGTTTAAATTTTTTAAAGATCATATATGTAAATTTAAACCTATATTAGACTCAATTTATATCGCACTCCTTATTATTTTTTACCCTAAATATTTTAAAATTAATCTTTAATTTATTATTTTTTCTGCTCTAAAAAAATTAGAATCAAACAAACTTTTATATAAATTAGAGTTAGCAAAATGGGCTTGATCCAACCGGTTGAGCTCGAAAAATTTTTGGCTCAGATAAAATCAAGCCATATTGGCCAAATCTGTAGGAGTGAGCTGAACTCTAAAAAAGTTGAATTGAAATGAATTGAGTCTGTTTTGTCTTGATTTTTTTTAAAATACTTTAGAAATTAGGTATTTTTAAGAAAAAAAAACTAGGCCTAAATTGCCTCAACTACAAAATGTTGGCCCATATAAAAATTGGGTTGAATCGGGCTAGCCCATTTTTCTTCCTTAGCTCGATGGGGTAGGCCGACTCATTCGCCAGCTTTAATATAAACCTCAAGAAATTAAGCAAGACAAAGTCTTACATATAATATGTTATAGGTTTGAACCTCTACTCATCTCATAAAGTGAAATAAATATAAGAATATATGTAAAGCTTTCTTTAAGTACATAAACTTTACTTGCCTTATATTGAGGCATCGTGTAACGACCTAAATGACACTATTATCTTTAAACAACTTATAACAAGCACGAAAGATTAATTTTAAGAAAATCTTTAATTCCTAAAATATCAATAAACTTTTATATGTTTTATAATACACGTCGATCATAGACACATAAAATGTAAATAACAAACACTGTTGATTGAACCACATGAATCATATCATAAAGTGTAAATAAGTACATAAAAAAAACTTGTTCCTTATACACTTACATCATCATCACCATGAAATAAAAAAGTGCATGAAGTCAAGCACTAACAGATACCTAAAAAAGATAAGATAAATACATCAAAAAAGGAAAGAGGATATACGAAATACCATAAATTGGTCCCTATATAGACAACACAAAAACTACTGAGATGATGATATCATTACACGTGGAGGGACTCCAATACTGCTCTTTGGTCGAGAAGATTTGGCTTTAAAATAGCAAAAACAAGGGCTAGGAGCAGTGGGGTCATGACATGGGATATTTATTACCTTTGCCCTTGACATTCTACAGACAGGCTCCATTTGGAAGGTACCAAGAGAAACATCTCAAGGTGGATATTGAAAACTATCGAGGATCCATCTCCCCTTAGTATCATACTCGTTGTAGGTCATGATGGATCCTTCATGCCCTTCCTCGACCATCCAAACATCTTGAAAGTGGATGCAGAAGGGTCTAGAGAAGATCGTGACTGTCGGGGTGCCTAAGCGCCTTGCCCCCTCTAGGAAGTCCCATCATCTACTCCCACGAATACGCAATTCAGGATCATTGCAGTCGTACACATACAACATACAACATACAACATAAGGGTAAGCTACAACAAAAAAGTCTTACATCTAAGCAGTAAAATAATCATCACAACACAACAATCATCAAGAATGGGCCTCAACCCTTCAATAGATATAATCATCAGCCAATAGTATATTAGTCAACACAACCACTTATATGTACTACATGTATATATTATCATCATTACTCCATGGAGATTTATAAGCCGAGTGATCACCCTTGACATTTCCTTAGCATACCTTCATCTCATTATTGAGGAAAGAGAATATGATTATGTGGATTATAAAGTGTGTCTGTTGAGATAGTAGTACGTGTGTAGTACCTTAGCACAATCTCAAGTTTGCAATACCAAGACCTCTTATGAGATACGTTTGTTCATCTATATCCAAGGCCCACCTGGCCTCACTTCTCTTCTCAATACTAGTTGTGGGCCCTCCTCGTCATAGTAACTCAACAACTTATGCGGCTACTCATCAATAGCATCTTTAAGGGATTCAACACAACATTAAATAATATGATTCTCACATCACTTCCAACTTTCTTGAACACACAGATGCCAATAACATGTATTCACCATTTCAATTATGGACACCTTCAAGACAAGCTGAAAAGCATCACAACAAGGAATGATCTACTAACCATATCCTTAAGAGTAAGATCAACATTCTTACTCTTTCAACAAGTGTTCTATCTTTCAAGATAGCAACATTTTCACATTTTATGCCATCCTTTTTACTTAGAATTCCACTTTCAATCTTTTATACCATCCTACCTATAGCCATTATTTTACAATAATTTTTACAAGCTTTTGAAGGATATAATTAATCAATTTTATGGATTTTTCAACGAAATATTCCTTCACTACTAGTAGATTTCGCCCAATGAGAGAGACAACTCGCCTAGCAAATCCTACCCTTTGGTAAGGGTACAAGTTAGGTACATGCATTCGCTCAACAAGATCTTAGCCTTGCCCAATAAATAGAGCCATAGAGAGTTCACATTATGTTTTGTTGCTCAATGAGTGAACAATTTGCCTAACAAATTGAGTCATAGAGACTTAACTCTTAAAACCTCACATGTTTCATCTAGCGAGGCTAAACCCTTGCCCAACCAACGGACTCACAGAGAGCATCCTAAATTATCACTTCTCATTCACTTAGTGGGGGGATGGCTTGCTCAGCGAATGAAGTCACATGGAATTCATGCTTTTAGCTACGTTCACTTAGCCCAACGAAGACCTTCCTTCCCGCAACGAGAGAAGTCACAAAGAGCCTTTTTCTCATACTCCCCTCTTATTCACTCAACAAGTGGGAAAGCTCGTTTAACGAATAATGTTACAGAGACTTAGCCATCTAAATCTTGCCTATTTGCTCAACAATTAAGAGGCATAGAGAGCTCTTAAAAACTCGCTCAGCTACCCAAAGGACTCGCCCAACAAATTCATGAGTTTCTAGGTTCTCAAGATCTTCGCCAGGCGAATGAGACGCTCACCTAGCGAACACCTAACAAACCCATGGGTTTTCTCACTAAGTTCATAGCTTCACCTATTGAGTGGGGTACTCACTCAGTGGACCTTTATTTTGTTCATATGTTCTTAAGTGTTCTCTCTGAACAAGTGAGGCCCTTGCCCAGTGAATACTCATGTTTTCCAAAAATTACCCAAAAATGTAAGGTCGCTTAGTGAGAGTTTCCCCTTACTTAGCAAGCCTTCAAACAGAAACCAAAAAAAAAAAAAATATTTTCAGTTAGTGAGAGAAACCCTCGTTCAGCAAAAACCTAAAATAACAACATGCAAATTCATCCAAATTATTAAAATTTCAATCAAATGAACATGCAATCTATCAAGCAGCTCTAGAACTATATATATATATATATATATATATATATATATATATATATATATATATATATATATATATATATATATATATATATATATATATATATATATATATATATATTCATTCCGACATAAAGAAATCATTTTTCTATAACATGCATGGCATATTCAACAATTTCTTCATTTTGCCTAAAAGCTCAAAACTACTAACAATGGCTACCAAACCCTTAACAAATTGCATGCATACACTTTTAAGCAAATAAACAACATTTCTACAGCACAACAACAATAAGAGACTCACGAAAATACACTAAGGTTAACTTCCCTTACTTGTTGAAGACTTAGGAAAAGAAAACTTTAATGAATAAGGAATGAAGCTTGGAATACTTGATCAACAAGGCTTACTCTTAGCTAGGAGAAGGGGTGGCGAGTTTATCAATAAGGGGTGGGTTGTCTCTTTGATTTTTCTTACCCAAACTCTGCCATGCACTTCTCTATATATAGGGTTGGGAGGTGGGATTTAGGGTTTAAGGTTTATGGTTCAGGGTTTTTGAGACCAATGGGTAATAAGGCAACAACCGTCATGAAAGGGTTTTGGGAATGACGGCTACGGGGTTTTGGGATTTTCTTCAAAACTTTTGTCAGCCAAGACTCTACCTCGAAAAACATGTTGTAGTACTAAAAAGCATGTTGACGACATATGTTCAACCATACTTAAAAAGGAAAGGTTTACAATTATTGTTTGTCAACTCTCGATGTTTTAACTCAAATTAGATACTACTTTCAAAGAAGACTCACCTTAGTATGCATACTTTTGGCCATTTCGACCATTTTAAAGATTTTTATCAGAAAATATACAACACAACATTTTTTTTACTTCCTTTTCAACTAAAATTAAATTTAAATATCTTGTTAATTAATCAATCACTTAGTTAAACATATGTATAAAAACATCGATGTTACCTGTCATTCTCTCCTCCTAAATTTATAATTATAAAAACAAAATCCATATATTTAATCAAAATGTTAATGAAGTTAATTAACTTTTTTTTAAATCAAATAATTTTATTTAAATCAATAGTAAACTCAATTTATATAGTATTACTTATTATTTCTTCATTTGTCGTTCATGTTTTTAGTTTTCTTTTTTAAAAATCAAATATAACAAAGAAGAGTAAATTGTCACTTTGGTCATTAAAATTGGAAGGTGTTTGTCCTAGAATTGAAGGAAATTAAAAAAAAAAAGTCCTTGAAAAAATAACAATCACTCTAGTTCAAAAATTCAAAACAAATGTGACTAAAGTGATAAGACTAACATATGACTAGGGACTAAAATGATAGTAAGTAGTTAAGTTTAGGGACTTATTTGACATATCAAAGACTTTTTTTAATTTCTTTCAATTCAGGGACTAATGTGACAATGCCTTCTAATTTCAAGGATCAAAGTGATCATTTACTCTTCTATATCAACTAGGTTGAATGTATTGAAAATGACTAGTTTTGCACACTTTGAATACGGGTGGAAATGGGTCGGGTCATACTAGGCTTTGCATAAGCGTAGTTTGACCTACTTCATAATTCTACAGCCTAAGCCTAGGCCTGTTACCTATCATAAGTTTTTTTTAGGTTTGATCTAACCTTATATAAGTCGGACATAATCTGTTAGCCTATTTAAATATCTATTCATATTAAGGCCTTTAAATAGGCCAACAACCTATACTTAAACATGCCACATAATTTTAAAGGAAATATTTTATGACAACAGTCAATAAAACATCTGAAATTTAAACTTCAAATTATGATTATAATTTACCCAACATTGTAAGGAAAAAAATAACTTCCGTAAAGTATACTAAGTTAAATGTTTGGATTTATATATGAAAAAATAATTAATATTCTCCTTCATCTTTCTTCTTCTAATTTCAATACCTAACTATCTAATTTGGCTTAAATGTATTTTTTTACTCATCTTTCATCTTTTTACTAATTTTTTATTACCTAACTATCAAATTTGCATATTTTTGGCTCTTCATTTATTGTAAGGACAATATTGACTCAAATTTGAGAGTTAAATTACCAAAATGAATTTTTTTAAATGATAAATGATCAAAATAATTTTTTACCGTAAGATAGAGAAACAAAATTATCCTAATAAATATAATAAAGTTTACTTGTGTATATAACATACACTTTGAAACTACAACATCGATAGACTTTATTTTCATTGTCAAAAGTTTAAAAAAAAAATCGAAAGTGATTATTTTTTAATTAATGTGTAAAAATGAAAAAAATAAGAATAAAAATTGATTTTTCACTTGAAAAATAATGTATCAATTGTATTGTATTGAGACTAATACCACTTCGTTTGGTAACAAAGAAATACAAGGGACATATGAAGAAATATGAAGAACGAGCTATTTGGTGCCAAAGAAACAAGAGAGCAAAGAAATAAAAAGGTGTCGGTTACAAAAATATCAAAGAAATGCATATTCTAATCAACTAAATAACCTTTCTAATTGATTATATATAGGGACACGTAAAGAAATATGAAGGATGAGTTATTTGGTGCCAAAGAAACAAGAGAGCAAAGAAATAAAAAGGTGTTGGTCACAAAAATATCGGAAAAAAATGCATATTCTAATCGATTAAATAACTTTTCTAATTGATTATATATATAGGGGTACGTAAAAAAATTATGAAGGATGAGCTATTTGGTATCAAAGAAATAAGAGAGTAAAGAAATAAAAAGGTATTGGTCACAAAAAATATCAAAAAAATGTATATTTTAATTGATTAAATAACTTTTCTAATTAATTATATATATAGGGGCATGCAAATAAATATGAAGGATGAGCTATTTGGTGCCAAAGAAATAAGAGATGAAAGAAATAAAAAGGTGTTGGTGACAAAAATATCAAAGAAATACATATTTTAATCGATTAAAATATATATATATATATATATATATATTTTTTTTTTTTTTTTTTTTTGTTGTACCCCAAATCGGTCCCCCAATCTCTCGAATGGGTCGGACCTCCAACCTCCGAGTCAACCCCAAGTCAACCCCTGGTCCGCCTAGAGGCCACTTGGACTCCAAACCAAGACCTGAAAACATCGACGAGACCGAGTCCGCCTCACCCACGACTCCCTACGAAAGTGGTCCGGGATCTTAAGAGAATCTTAATCGAGACCGAGTCAACCCTATCCAATCCACAAGTAAGTCGCCTGTGATCTTAGGAATCTTAACTACCCCCCCACGCTGAGTCGCCTGTTTCTAGCCCAACAACTACTATCATGCGAAGCCCAAGGGGACCACCCAACCACTACTCAACCCTATATAAACTCCTACTACGAAGTGTCAGTGGAGGAAAAAGGAGAGCAAGAGAGAAGAACAGCGGAAACGAAAAGCTGACGATTGCTAAGAAAGGAAGAAAGCGTCCCGAGTCCCGATTGAAGGGCAAGGTAAGTACTGGTCTACAAGCAAGAGTCGCCTACTCGCCTGGCCCGTGTTGGTTGGTCCCCCTTTCTTTTCATAATTAGCGTAGTATTGTTCGCATCGTCAAGCACGATCCCTCCCCCGAAATCCCTCTTAGCCTAGTAGCCCTCAGTCCGAGAGAAACCGAGACTTCACCCAAGGCCGAGTCCGTCTCGCCTAAATCTCTTGATCGAGCATGACTCTGGCTAGAGAGACGAGACCACAGTCAGCCTAACTCCCCCACTCGCCTAAATCCTTAACTACGTAGATTTTGAACCCTCTAAAGCCGAGGTACGTAGGCCTAGAGGGCACACCTCTATCAAGTCAAATCCCAAATTCCTCAAATCTTAAATCCTAAAAATCTCAGTGCCCCTTACCTGAACCTCCCTCCTCCCAAGACTTAGACCAAAAACACAACCCAGATGCAAGCACTATCCCTCTTCCCATATGGTAACCATGGTAACCATCATGATGGGCATGCCGGGGGCCCCTACGCCCTAAAGACGTAAACCAACTCGAACCCATATCCCTGCCAGCACTGCCTTTCCTTAAGTTTCCTATATTCCTAAAAAACGTAGGCCATGACTCCAGATGGCCGAAACTAATTCGGTCAAAGTACAGTGAGTTGGTCCTTGCGTCCACGATTTTCGGGTTGTGACATATATATATATATATATATATATATATATATATATATATATATATATATATATATATATATATATATATATATATATATATATATATATATATATAATTATTTTAATATATTAAATATATAATTTAAAATGTTATATATATATTAATAGGTTAAATATATTTATATATATAATTAATTATTTTAATATATTCAATATACAATTAAAATTATATATATATATATTATTCTTTTATTTCTCTTCCATTTCTTTCTTAACAAAAACTTTACAACATTATTTTTTTTTATTTTCTTTCTTATCGAATATTCCAAATTTATCTATATTTCTTACTTATTTCTCTCTTCTCCATTTCGTTCCACTTCGCTTTATTTCTATCATCTTTACCAAATACAGCATACGCTTGACTAATAAAAAAAAGTTGAGCTTTAAGTTTTAGATTAAGAAAAAGTTGAAGTGAATTCAAGTCGAATTTGTATTAGACTTAAACATATAACTTTAACGTCCGCATATTGCGAGAGATAATAATATTTTCATCTATGGTTTGAAATACCTTAAAACAAAATATTTAATTATTTTCAAAAAAATTAACATTTCTTGAAATTCAAATCATTTTATATTTTTTATTCTGGTCTAAAATCTTTAACTTATCAATATTTTAAAACAGTTTTTTATATACTTCGAGAAAGATAATTCCACAATAAAGGACAATATAGTAATTTAATATGTATGCACCTACCTTCAATTAAAAAAAAACAATGCGTAAATATATTTTTAGTAGAAAGATTAGGTTTTGATTTTAGTTTACATAAAAAAATATTTTTTATCTTATAAAATTTTAAATGACTTTTTTGAGTCTCTATAAAATTAGTAAATTTTTATTATAGTTTTGAAGAATATTTTTTTTTAAATTTCGTCAATCAAAATTTTAAAATTACTATTTTTATCCCTAATATTCATAAATAAAATTAAGTGTCACATGGAGACATAATACTGTGCAAATACTAATGGATGTAATATAAAATGATTAATTGACTTTTTTTGAAATCTAAAAAAAAATTAAAAATGTCACATGAAGAAATAATACTTGACAAATACTAATGAATGTAATATCGTTACTTGATTTTTAGTTAAATATATAAATAGTCAACAAGTATCTCATAACACTATATATCACAATTAATTATTTTTTTTAAATAAAAACTAAAGAAAAATTATAAAAACTAAAATTAACATTTTCTTATTTTACAAGAATTAAAAATATATTTAAGTAAAAAAAATCATGGAAATAGTTTTGAAAAATTTTAGACACAAACCTAAACAAAACGGTCAAATGAGTGTTTTTTTTATTTGTTGGAATCAAACATGATAACAAGAGATCCACAACATTCAAGCATCCTACTCAACCAAATGGAGTAAACCCACTTTTAAGTACTCTTTTTAATTAAGTCATAAATTAATGTCTTTTGACTAATTTTTAATTGAAGCATAATAAAAATTAAAAAAAAGTCTATGCCTTATATATACGGTATAAATAAGAAAGTAAAAACCTCAGGACAAATGGTAATTTTTGTGAGATATTTTCTTTTTCAAGTTTGACACGTGGTTTGTCATTACTTTCCTTTATAATATAAAGAGTAATTTTTCAAGACTTTCTTTTAGTATATATAGAATAATATGTTAAAAAAACAAGTTTATGCGTCTAAAATGACCTAAATATTTTGATGATAGCAAATATTATGGAAATGAATAATATATTATTATTAACTAGTGTTCTCTAAATTTTAGATGAACTGCAAGTTATTGAAGGACTGAATAGAAACTGAATTTAAAATAGAAGTTCATCTATTGCATCCATAAAGAATTCAATGTCTATAGAGTCACTCGTCGTCCAAAACACATTTCCAACATCCATAGCAAGACTGGTTGTTCAAAGGATACTCCTAGCGTCCATAGAGAAACTCATCGTCTAGTGATGTACTCAGCGTCCATAGAGAAACTCAACGTCCAAAAACACAGTCAAAAGTCCATAAAAAAGCTCAGAGTCCATAGATGTGGTGATTGTCCAAAGAGGGACTTGTCGTCCAAAGGATGTATTCATCGTTCAAAGAGAGACTTACTGTCCAAAAGATGTATTCACTATCTAAAAAGAGACTCACCATCCAAAGAAGGACTCACCATCTAATACGAGAGTTCAACGTCCAAAGGACTTATCCAATGTTCATAGAAGAAGTATGACGTCCAATGACAAGTTCACCGTCTATAACAAAACTCAATGTCCAAAGACGTTCCTACCGTCCAAAGAAGAGATTGTCCAAAATGAAACGACTGCATTGTTCTATTCTAGAAGTATCTCTCGAAATGTGTAAAGAGTTGTTTAAGTTATTTGACTCATCACATGAATCATTTCTTTCAGATATAAAAACTTGAAATCGTGATCTAACATTCAAATTCTACCTAATGCACTATTCTAAGAACATGGCAGTTTCAGATTGGCAAATGATTGGATGAATTTTTGTTTATTACAGGTCAAGTCTTCAACTAGATCATGAATCCCATGAGAAGGAACCAATAGAAGTTTCCTCTGCATAAACCGAAATTGTGGCATTTAATACTAACTCAACCACTTCTTGTGCATAAGCAATGTTCAAACTTCTACGTGCTATAAAAAGAAATATTGATCAAGCTCATAATAGAGAAAACAATAATGAGAAAGGCACAACAATGTGAAAAAAAAAGATTAAGTGATATACTCTAAAGTTACTTTGGACAACTTTCTCATTCTTTATCTATAAAGCTTACTTTGCTTGGTAAAACTAAATCTCCTTGAATTGTATTGTAATATGTGTTAGTAGAGTTTATTGTAAAAGCTTATTGAATTGGTGTGATAATCTAAAGAGGGTAAGTGACAAAAAATACTTGATTTTCTTGTAATTAAGTATATTACAAGGATTGTAATACTTGAAGAGGTAGAGAATACTTGTTTGTAAGTTAGGAAGACTTAATGGAATTCCTACATGTTGAAGTAACTAAACTTAGCTCTATTGAAGGAGTAAACCAGTATAAACTTTGTGTTTTCTCTCTTACCTTACGCTTTTTACATTCTGCACTTCTTTAGGCGATCTCTTTTGACGCTCCCTTTAGACAACCATATTAAACTATGTTTTAAATCCTTTAGATTTGCGAAAAATTTTAAAAATCACAATCACACAATTCAACTTCCTTCTTGTGTATTACCTATACCTTTATAATATATACAGAATAATAAATGTTTCTTTATTAAAAAAATTTAGTTAAGGTAATGTTTCTTTCCCTCTACAAAAAATTACACCAAATTCATCCAATTAAATTTGAATTTTTTAAAAAGGAAACTTGTACGTAAACAAATTCTTATTCAATCACATAGGAACCAGTAATAGAGCGATCATAACGAAAAAAAAAAAAGTTAAATATACTTTTTGTCACTCATCTTTTACGTTTTTTTATGAATTTTTTTATCCAATTATGAAATTTGCATATTTTGTCCCATAATTAAATATCTGTCAAAATAATTTTAATGATTTGTTGATATAACAATACGTGTTATGTAATTTAAATATTAAAAAAACGTGTCTCCTATGTACAACTTTAAAAGAAATTAAAATGTTTTAAAATAAGAAAAACAACGACGTCATAATTCAATTTTATTTCATTTATCAGATATAGTAGTTACATCTCTCATTTTCGTTGAGTCTCTCATTTATCTCTAAGTGAAAAGTAAAAATAGAGACGGAAAAGAGTAAATTGAAGCTTCAACATGATAACATCATTTCCTCCTCTACTTCGCAATCTAAAATAAGAAAAAGAAGTTCCTAAAATTTCACTTTCATCTTCCATTTCGAGTATAACAACACAATAAATTTCACCATTTTCACACAACAAATCTTCACTTACTACAACAACAATTGTTTTTTATTTTTTATTGCGATATGAACATCATTTTTAGACATACTTTTAAAAAAAAATTATCTTACTTAATATTTTAAATTATATAATATGTCATTATTACATCATCACTATTAAAATTTTGATAAATATTTAACAGTAAAATAAAATCTACAAAATATTATAAATTTAGTAGCAAAATGTGCAATCACTTGTTCAAGTAAAAAAAAAAATGCACTTAACCAAAAACAAAAAACGCATTACATAGTGATCAGCAATGAAGTTGAGGCGTGATGACTATAACGGTCGAAACCTAAAATGGAAACAGAATTTCAAATCACGTGTATAAAAAACCTGACTCACACGAAAAGTAGCCGTTACACCAAAGAGCGCCTCTCTCTGCAATACCAAAGTGCTTCATATTTTCCCTTCGTTCCGTTTCATTTTCATCTCTTTGATTTTCGGAACCTGTTTCAATTCCAAATGGAACTAGCCACCAACAACAACGGTAACCAATCAACTACAAACATTGAAAACTTGAACCCTAACATGCCTCATCATCATGAAAACTTTGATTCTTCAAAGCTCCCTGCTTTGAGGCCTTCCAAGTGCAATAACAACGACCCAATTGCGGAATCGTTTCAGAACAGGATCCGACAGAGGAAGTTCGTTGTTGCGAAGAAGAAGAAGAATCAGAAGGGTTTTCAAAACGATGCCGTTTGTGTGGCGTACCAGACTCTGAGGGCTTCTCAGGAAGAGTTTTTCCTCAATGAGAAGAAGGGTTATGATGATTATGAAGAAGAAGAAGCAAAAGCTGAGAAGGGTTATTACGATTTTGAAACCGAGGGAACAAAAAGTGAAACGGTGGAAGATGAAGATGAAGAAGAAGAGGGAGGTTCTTCCACTGTGAAACGAAGGAGGGAGAGGAATAGGTTGTTGGAAGAGGCGAGGAATAGTGTTCCTGAAAATGGGTTTGGGAGGGTTATGCATTTGGTTAAGGCCTTTGAGAGGCTTCTCACTATACCCAAAAGTTCAAAGGAGAAAGATCACAAGGAACTTGATCATGATCATGATCATGGAGAGAAAGAGAATAAGAGCAAGGTGATGAAATGGGCATTGCCAGGGTTGCAATATGAACAACATCCTAAGGCACTTGAAGATACTGATCATGCTTCTGTTTCTGGTTCTTCTTCTTCGTTTTGCTATGCATCTGATTTGGCTTTGACATCTCAGAACCTTGGCTTGGATCAAGGGGTTTCAGTTTCTTCCTCTTGGGATAGTAGTGGCCATGGAAGGTTTGACTTTTGGTTCTATTTCTATTTGATTAGATCAAGGATAAAACTTGGATATAGTTCCTTACGCGTTTTTTGGTTTTGTTTTCCAATCACAAATGGAGTTTCACTTTGGTAATTCGCATAATAAAAATGTACATTAAAGGTCAATATAATACGAGATAAAACTTAATTTTTATTAGAAAACAGCATAAAAGCACCTATGAAATTGCGTATCTAGGTGTTGTCGTCAGATAAATTGTCTCTACTCCCTTTTTTGGAATTGTGTCATTTATTGTTGTGTTAGTTTTTGTTGATTTATGTGTTGTTGTCTTTTTTTATGTTGCAGTGTATCTAGCAGGGCATCTGGGGGTAGAAGAGGCAGGAGAAATGTAAGACTTCAGATGCTGTTTTTGTTGTATGATTAAGTGCTAATAAAGATGGATAATGATCATTTCATTAATAAAATTTTGGATTTTATTGATTGGGTTTCTTTAGAGTTTGGACTCATATGGGACTTTTGGAGGGAGGAGGTGGAAGAGGAAGGAGAAGCTAAAAGTCACCAGGCAAAAACCATTTAAGTTGAGGACAGAGGTAATTTACGACGAATGATTGGTTTTTCTATATAGCTTTTGTCTTTAATTTTTCATGAGTTGGAGTACTAACTACATTTGTGATGCAATGGCAATGATACTGTGTAGCAAAGGGGAAAGTTGAAAGAGGAAGAATTTATGAAGAAAGTACAAGAGATGATGGCTGAAGAAGAGAAAATGAGGATACCAACTGCACAAGGTCTTCCATGGACAACAGATGAACCTGAGGTGAGGTCATTTTTTCATGCAACTTATTTGTTTGTGAGGTACATATGACAAATTTGACTCATATTTACTTGCTAACTATAATGATTACTTGTTATAGTGCTTGTCATATTTACTTGTTATTTGTAATGGATTATTACTTGGCTTAATATCACTCTTTTAATGCCACTTGTTACAGTGCTTGTTAAAACCTACAGTTAAAGAAAGCACAAGGCCTATTGACCTAAAGCTTCATAGTGATATTCGAGCAATTGATCGTGCTGAATTTGACCAACAGGTGCCTCTTTCTTCCATTTCTTCCTTTTTATTTTTTTATATTTTCTTTAGTTTTAGACCTTTAATTCTATATACCGTCATCAGTATATAAATTTTTATACCCTCAACTAATTATCAATCAAAAATTAATAATGAGTTAGTATTAAAACTTATCCTATATTATAATTTGTAATTGAATAAAATGAGTATATGGTGCTTACGCTATTTACTCTTAGCTTTGTACTACATCAAAGTATAATCTTGTGTAGGTGTACATGCTACTACTTGTCTTTATGATTTTAACTGCTAAATTCAATTGAGCTGCTGATATCTTTGATTTGACGAAAAATACATGATTGTAGAAAACACAACCAAATATGAATCATCTGATGGGATGTTTAATTGTGTAGGTGGCGGAAAAGATGAACTTTATAGAACAACTCAAATTGGAAAAGGAAAGACAACAGAAGGTATACTATCTGCTATATCTTTCTATCACTAATAAGTGAAACATGCACTGAATACCATGTTTTCTTTTATCTAAAACGCTGATGTCTTGTATTTCACTCCCTTTTAATAGTTGGTCGAAGAGGAAGAGATCAAAAGGTTGAGGAAGGAACTAATTCCAAAAGCTCAACCCATGCCTTATTTTGATAGACCTTTTGTCCCAAGGAGGTAAGGATTGATAAATTTAATAAGGACTAAATATGGTTTTATCATGCGAATTTTCATTTTTTGTTCTTGGAAAAAATAAATGATTTTCATCTTCAAAAATTTTAAATCATTATTTATAATCTTTTATTGTTAATTATTCATGTATTTAACAAAATATCAAGATTTCCGCAGCTATGTCACCTGTGACATATCTAAAATGAATATTATTTATTTATCTTAAAATAAACATCTAAAACAAAAATGATTATTTCAAATTTTTAAGTGACAAAAAATAAAGAAAAATATTTTACGGTGGATAAAATTAAAATTCACTCATTTTACATAATCAAAAGTATTATTTCAAATTTTAAATAATGAAAATAAAAAATAATTTTACACACAAGCTAAAATTAAAATTAATTTATTTTTAAGTCATTTAATAATCTTTATCTATTTCTTTTTGCAAGGTATGTCTCACTTGTTGCATTGTTCTTTAGAACATGTCTCACTATTATTGTTGTTTCTGTATGCAAGGTCAATGAAGCATCCAACTATACCTAGAGAACCCAAGTTTCACATACCCCAACATAAGAAGATCAAGTGCTTGTTGTCATGGAATGACACGAAACCCTACTCCTCCTATCTCAACTAAGCTTCCAATATGGTCATTTGCTGATGTGAAGTGAATGAATGCTCTTTCATTTTTCCATCATTCAATTTTGTACATGGGCAACTCAACATATAGTTGCAAATTCTTTTTTGCAAGAATCTTTGTACTGTGTGATAGATGGTATTGGTATCTTCTTTTCATTGGAATGAAATGAATTTACTTGTTTTTTTTTTAGGGGGGGTTGAATTTGTTATTAATTCAATTTTGGAGAACAAGTCTCGTTCGAAAGATGTCACCCCGTTGATAATATGATAAAGTTCATTGCTGATTAATATTATAAAAATGCAAATTAATGTGTTCCAACAAACAAGTTCAAAAAGATCGACAAGGCATTTTAAATTAAATCAATAACAGGATACATTCTTATTTATTTAATCTAGAGATAAGCTTGTTCACTTTAAAGAATCCAGGATCCAATAGAAATTGTGACAACTTACGCAGAAACTGAATTTCCAACAGAGTAAATATTGTATAGACAGAGTCAACTAAAAATATAAACATAAAATAAAAATTAAAAAGGAAACAAAGTAATTCTCAATTAATTTAGGTAAAATCTTCTTTTGCTGTTTCCGGCAATGTTGTGTGATTCTTCTTCTTTGCTTTCAACCCTTGACCCAGACATGTCCTTTATCTAATAGCACTTTTATTATACTACTTTTTATTTATAAGGGTATATTTTTAATTAGTTGTGCCTGAAGATAGATCACTGGTGCCTTATCCTATTATTATTGGTTTACTGCTCTACAAGATAATAATTAATAAATTTATTTATGACGCTTTATTTTGTTTTTATTATTATTAGAGAATGGAATTAGTAAGGACGGGTGTTGATAAACTTTTCTATTCTCTGTACCAAATCATGCAACTTTTCTCTGCCAAATAACAAAAATAGTCATGGTGGAAGTTTTTAATCTTCAATGCAGTCAAATAAAAAATATATTTTAACATATTAATTCATTTCAATGTAAGAAATAAAATTATCGTACAGTGTTCTTAATTTTTATAAAAGAAATAGACGTAAAGTTTAAAAATAATAAAAGTGAAGAGAGTAAAAAAAAGATTTTAAGAATGATAAAAACATAAATATAAAAATGAGATTTAAAGAATAATGAATAAAAATAAAATTTAAAGATCAAACAAGATGTAAAAGTAGAATTTAAAGAATAATATAAATATTTTCTATAAAAAATTTTAATAATAAAAAAGAAAAATATATATACTTATTTATAAAGGAAGTAAATATCATTAAAAAAATCTTTAAAAGGAGATCAGGAGGACATTCAAGATCAACACCCCGCCCATTTTAGAAACAAAGCAATGCCAATTCACTTCGAGTTGCTATTCACTCTTTTTTTTATCCTTTTGTAATATTTTTGACAAAAATATTCTCTATAGAAAAAACTAGTTTCTATATCAATATAAAAAGTAATTTTCATAATATATTTATGTTTAAATACAGTACAAAAACTAACTTTACAACTACGAAAACAAATTTTCGAATTGTTACTAAAAAATGACTTCCGAAAAATAGTTTTCAGAATGCAAAAAAAATACTTTCCAAAAGTTAATTTTCAAAATGTTACTTTACATTTCAAAATATGAAAGCCATTTTTAGTAATATTTATATTCCCAACATTAGTTTATGAATATCTACAACTTGCATATAACAAACACTAAAGAGAAACGAGGAGAAAGAAAATAGGATAAAATATATATTAGTTTTTGAATTTCTATAACTTGCATAAAAAACACTAAGAAAAAAAGAAAATATAATAAAATATATTTTTTATTCTTTTAAAATATAAAATTTATTTTTTTATCTATTTTTTAATCCTTTAAAATATAAAATTTGTTAACCTTATTCTTTCGCCCATTAAAATATTTTTTTTCTAAGATTTTAAACACAATATCCTATTAACAAACTATATCAACAAACTATATCCTTTGATGCTAAATTCTATGGATAACATCTTAAGATGCATCATCCACTTTGGATGCAAAAAACTAGAAGTAACAACTTTTATATTTTGAAAAATTAAAAACAAACAAAAATTTTAGAAATACAAAAATCAAATTTATCATATTATAAAAGAACGAAAAACATATTTTATTCAAGAAAATAATTAGAGTAAGGAAAGTGGTATAGGATGCTAGTGAGAAGGAAAGAGGAAGGAGGTGCGAGTATGAGAAGGAAGAGCTAGAGGAAGGACAAAAGAGGAAATGTATTTTAGGAATTTAAAAAGTTATACAAAATAGAGTGTGAAGAGTACATTTTTTAGGATTAATTTTCAGTTTTTTTAGATTTATCTGACAGTTTAAAGCAGTTTGGTTTAGTATTGAGCACCTCTAGTACCACATGCTGTTGTTGAGCATTAATTTCTTAATGTAATGTTTTTCTCCACTTGTTTCCTTAAAGAGAAGTGCAATTGAGAGAAGGGAAAGCGTAACTTTAGTCCATATTGTTCAATATAATGTGTAGATTGAAGATAATGCATTGAGAACAAATCAAAATCTTGCAGACCAAAACTCCAAACTAGAATAAAGGTACAAATTGTAAAATTCTCAGCAAACAATACTTAATTTATCATTAATGCCATCTACTAATAAGCAAACTTAAATCCTAGCATATGCATTATCAGTTCTCAATAACATGTTCCATCAAGCAGCAACCACAATTCGCCCAGCAACTTGGTCAAGATCTCTTCGCCCACTAGAAGTGATTTTCCTACCTCTGCAATTAAAAATAAAAGCCACATGAAGTTTTGAATGTATAGAGTGAACTACAATATGGTAAACAGAATCTGAAATAACCAACGAAAAGGAAAACAATCAATAGGTGTCTTGAACTTCATCTCAAAGGTCTTTGGATCTACCAATAAAATGAAATACAAGTATGATCTCATCCTAAAGTTGAAACACCTAGAAATTGTTCCATTGACAGTTTTGGCATTTAAGAATTAAGAGGAAAACATGACTTACCCTTTTGTATCAACCTCAACAATGTTCATGTTTTGCAACTGTTGCAGAATGTGTCTGGCAATAGCACCGCTGCTCTTGCAAAAATGTGGGGGCCGGCTTCCGTTTCTCTTGCTTCCACCATAGATCCTCTGGAAAGCACCGACACCAAGACCACCTCTCAAATAGATCTTTCTTGCCATTGATGCTGTAACCAAGGTTGAACATTATTAGTCTAACAGTAAATATTACAAAAAATTTACCAACAAAATGACCAGAGTGTGAACACATATATTTATGCTAGAATATGACAAACTTGCATTTAGCAAAGTGAACACTCACCAGCTCTAACATAGTACCAGTCAGGATCATATGGAGCCAGCTCCTTAAATTTTGCAGTTTTTACTATATCTGTCCACTCAGGAAGCTCCATCTGTTGAACAACCACATACAAATTAGCCATTAGAAGGGAACCAATAACCTTCAAGGTTCACATGCATATAAATTACCACCTAGTTACTTCATTCAAGTAAACACTTAAATTCAATACAACAATAATACACATCTGCAGAAGCACCAACACAAGCGGCATAACAATTCAAATTAAGAAACCCCAAAAAATAGCAACCATCATTCTGGACCATGGGTGAAAAATAAAAGCCTCCAAATACCTTCCACACACCGCTATACACCAAACAACACACATTGATTAATATTCAAGGTTTTAAAAAACAGTATGCAACCACAATTGTGCCCACAACATCAAGGTTTTTGAGATCTCTGCCACCACAATTGTAGCTACATTTGTTCGCAATATCGAGGACCACAACAAAGACACAACGGCGACCACAATTCAAACCTTGTTAATATTACATCCAATGCAATAGTTAACCATCTACTTACCCATATTAAGAATACTAATTCACCAAAATATCTGCACAACAACGGATTCACTCAATACAAAACCGGATAGTAACTAGTAATTAAATTTTTTCACATATACACAATTAAAAATAAACCAAGCAAAAACAAATTACTATCATCTCTACTAATTCGAAGCACATGTAACCCTAAAACATGGAACAAAGCAACATAAACTTCGACAAGACCCAGATGAGCAAGGGCATTGGAAAGTGAAGAAAGAGAGAAAATTTGAAGGACCCTGAAAGGGAAAACGATTAGAGAGGTAGAAAAATTGAACCTTGCCAGAACGCTTGAGGTGGGCGGAGTAAGCCTTCACGAAATCGTGAGGCGAAACATCCTTAACGGTCCTCGCTGTTGCCATTGATGAATCAAAAGAGAAAAGTGGGTATCTCAGAACTCAAATTCTCTTTGGGTAGGGTGAAAGGGGCATTGACACATTGTTCACAGTTCTTATAAATCGATCTAAAATTAGGGTTTTCGCTTCTTTTCGGGTTATGCCCGACCCGGTTCTATTGGGCTTCACTATATTTGTTTTAAACTTATGTTTGCAGCGGCCAGTCCATTCTTCTGCTCTATTTTCCTTTTTTGCTTTTGAGTGTTTTTTTTTTATCTATATTTTCTGAATCGAGACTATGGACAAGACTATAATGAATAATAATTTCTTTTTTTTTAGTTTTTTTTACATATATACAAAGTAACTTTTTTTATTTTATATATACTAGAATATAAAATTTGTAATTTTTTATTTATCTAAGTAACTTAATTTTATGATTTTTTTTATAAGCTAGTATTTTAACCTAAATATCGGATAAATGTTTATTTTATATAATTAAATTTTAAGTAAATAAATATTCGTGAATATATATAAATTATATTATAATTAAAATTCATAATAAATAATAAATATTTATTAACATATAAAATATATTTTAAATTTATAAAAAAATAGAACTAAATATATTAAAAATTATGGATTGAAAGAGTTAAGAAGTTAATGAAAAATATCTAAAAAATACTTTCATCAAATAAAATAACTAAAAACATCATTATTGAATGACCATTAAAAACATTCTCATTCAATATTTTTTTTATTTTTTTTTTAGAGAAAATAAGATAATTGTTCTAATCTACTGAGAGAATACTAAGGTCAATATAATGGGGAGGATTGGGTAATCGAATCTTATTGTTATGATTATATTTCCTACTTTACCAAAAATAAATAAATTTAGAGAGTTTTTTTAAATATTGAAATTTAATTTAAAATTAAAGATATTAAAAATGATATATTGAAAGAGATAAGAGATTTTAAAAACATTTTGGTTAAAAAATATATAAATAAAAACATTCTCATTCAAAAATGATAGTTCAGTTGTTATTTTTATATCTTTTAGTATTATTTTGATAGTTTTTATCATTAACTTTAATTAGTTTAGTACTAAAAATATAATTAAAATAATTAAAGTAATAAATAATATTTTAAATTAAGATAGATTATTTATAGGTGTGTAATTGAATTAAATAATGTATGAACCACCTAAGATTACCCTAGTGGTGAGGCGTTAAGGTGTACAAGATCTTAGATTCTAACATTGTTGTCTGTATATTTTTTTTTTTACAAAAAAAAATCAAGTAATATAATTATTTTTTATATAAATTAATTAATTATATATAATTTATTTTTAATTTATAATATATTATGATTTATGAACAATGAATTTTATTATTTTTAATATTAATTTTACATTTCAAGGCTGATAAGGAGTCTCTTTCCAAAAGCAAGAAACCTCGTTCCATAAGTTCATACCTATTATAGAGATACGAAGTTTTGCCCTTTGACATGCTGACCCCAAGCTCATTTCCATATGTTGAAGCTCACCTCAGGAGTAGAATGATTCTGCAAGTTTTGAGCAACGCATTCAGTACTTCACTTCTCCATCCTTAGTTATATAATACATGTTTTTCTCTCTTATGCATATATTTGCTATTCTTCCCTAAGTTTTGTTATTACCATCCATAAACTTACGGGGAGCTAAAGTTATTTTTACTTTATGTCATAAATACTTTTATATATACATAAGTTGTTGTATACTTTTCTTTTCTATCATATTTATTTTTCTCAAGCATAACTTTTGTCATCATATAAAAAAGGAGATTGTTGGAGTATTTTTTATATGCGTCGAAAATAACTGTTTTGATGATAACAAACATTATGACTAAAGATTGATGACTAATGCTTTGTTTCAATATTTATTTTTTCAGGAGCCTAACAAAGTATAAAAGAAAAGGATTGGGTCCATATGAAAAGAACTTGTTCATTAACAAGTTAATCAACTTGCGTCCAAATGTGTTCATCGTCCATACAAGGACTTCATCCAATAACGTAACCTCATCTAATAAAGGACTTGGTCTCCTTGTGTAAAGCGTTTCGTTCTTTGTGCTTATCACATCTCGTAACTCATTTTTTAACCTATGCTTAACTGCTACAATGTATCTTTGTAACTGATACAAATTTGGGAAGACTTCAAGAGCATGGAAAGGACATTGAGCATTCAAAGACCAAAATCCTTTCAAGTACTCATAATTAGTAGAGCTTGAAGAGGCTTGAGGAGGAAGTTTATCTCCTTAGTAGTTTACAAGACTTAGCTTCTTTAGTTTGTTTACTTTGTATTAGAAACTTTGGCTTGGCCCTTTGGACACATCTAGAGTCTTTGGACGACAGGCTCTTTGGACGACGTTTAGAGTCTTTGAATGACGAGTTCTTTGGACAACACCTAAGTCCTTTGGACGACATGTGGGCCTTTGGACGATTTTGGATGGCTCCTGGGTACTTTGGACACACCGTCTTTGGACATACTCTTAATCAGCGTGCTCGAAGCCTTGTTTTTGGGTTGTGTTTGTTCCAAGGCCAAAGGCCTTTTCAGTTAGTTGGTTTTTACGCCTTTTTGTAAGGGGGACTCGTATATAAACTTGATCCTAACTAAATTGTAACAAACTTTGGTTCATTTCTGATTGCATAGCACGCATTTGAAAGAGTTCTCTTGACTTGTTCTTGGATTACAACACTTAATTCTATCAAGTTCTCCACGAGGCTTGTGGCGAATCTTGTTTTCTATTATCTGATTTCCATGAAATCAACGAAGAGCCATTTCTGAATCTTATCCATTTTCTTCTTTTGAATTTCTTTTATCTTAAGTTTCTCCATGAATCTACTCTGAAATTAACGATCATCTTGCTTGTATTTTCGTAACAATGGAAATTATGTTAAGTGTGAGATCAAGGATTAGGCTAAACCTATCAAATGAATCTAAGGCTTAGGTGATTATTTGATTTCCATGAAATCAGCAGTGAACCATTTCTGAATCTTATCAATTTTCTTCTTTTCAATTTCTTTTTATCTTAAGTTTCTCCGCGAATCTACTATGAAATTAATGATAATCTTGTATTTTTGTAGCAATGGCAATTGTGTTAAGTGTAAGATCCAGGATTAGCCTAAACCTATCAAGTGAATCTAAGGCTTAGGTGATTCGTATCAAGTGGTTATCAAAACATACACTTCACAAAGTGCTGCAAGTGAAGCTCAACAACCTCGATTTTGCATCTATTATAATCACATCAAGAGGTAAATTCTTAGATGCATAATCTTGTTTTAATTATCGATTTGTTTTAAAATTTTTAGCTCAGGTTTTGTCCACCTAGCTATTGTCAATCAATTCTTCAATTTAATTGTCATTTTCATTGGTCTGATCTTGATGAAAAATGAAAACAGAGCACCATGATTTAATTCTCATTTTGGTTTGATGAATCCTGTTATTGCAAAATTGATTGAAGTTTGTGAAAAGTCATGGTAATTGTCCAATAAAAATATGGATAGAAAAGAATTGGAAATGTATTGAGCGAAATTGGTATATGATTCATGGCCAAAACCAGTGCAACAAGTATATAAACTTGATCCTAACTAAATTTTAACTAACTTTGGTTTATTTGTGATAATTTGCGTAGCACGTATTTGAGAGAGTTCTCTTGAATTATTCTTGAATTAGAATACTTAATTCTATCAAGTTCTTCATGAGGCTTATGACAAATCTTAATTTCTTTTATTTGATTTTCATGAAATCAGTGGCGAGCCATTTTTTAATCTTATTTGTTTTCTTCTTTTCAATTCCTTTTTATCTTAAGTTTCTTCACAAATCTACTATGAAATTAATGATAATCTTGCTCGTATTTTTCGTAGTAATGACAATTGTGTTAAGTGTGAGATCCAAGATTAGGCTAAATGTATAAAGTGAATTTGAGGCTTAGGCGATTCGTACCAAGTGGTAATCATAACATACACTTCACAAAGTGTTGCAATTGAATCTCAACAACCTCGATTTTGCATCTATCGTAGTAAGCTCAAGAGGTAAATTCTCTTATGCATAATCTTGCTCAAATGTGATGGTGATAGACCTTGGTTTGATGTGGTTGGGATACATCTTTCTCTGTGTGTGTTATAATGGTAAAACAACACTTAAAGGGTTGTGCTGGTTGGATATTTAGCTAGGGGGAAGAGATGCTTGTTCAGAAGGTGCGTATGGAGGACTAAGTGCAGATAGATGGGTGAGGAAGCAGGCTCATAGTCATAGGTAGGAAAAGAGTATGGTTATTTAGTAGGTGTTGGTTCATGTTCAAGATGGTTCAAGAAAAGAACATGCCATTCTTGGACTTTGGTTGAAAAACCTTCATATCATTCATGTCCAATATTTTTTTTATCCAATGAATTTATTTATTATTTATTGTAATCTAATGAATTTTAGAAAATAATGAATGAATCACTAACCATTCATAAAATTAAATGGACGAATTGAATCCAATCAATTAATATTATTTGTTGTAGTGGATGAATTAGTAATGTATATATTAGACGAATTGGATCCAATGGTATAAATGAATTACTTTATCACTTCTAATTAATTTATATGATATTAAATTTATATATGTGCATTTTTTAATAAAACCTTTCAATCTAATATTTGGATTCATAAAGTTTTATATCCCTAGTAGGTTATTAGACAAAATAAATTAACTTTTACTCTAAGAAAAAATACATCAATGAATTCATTTATTTTAGGACTAAAAGTGTGTGTTGTTTCTTTTTTTTTTTTAAGTTTAATGATGATTTAAAATTATTTTATATTGTTCATGCATAATCTATTTTATCTTTTTTATCTTATCTTCTTAGAATAAGAAATGGAACCAAATGCGTTTTTTTTAACTTTTAAAAAAATAAATGATTTATTTTCATTTTTTTTTTGAGAAAAGACCTTTTGGTTAAGTTTGTTGGAGGAAATGTAAGAATTAATAGGATCTATATTATAATTTATAATACCCACAAAATGATCACTATGGTACTCATAAGTTGCATTCTTGAAGATATCCTTTAGATAAATAATTTGATCTTACATAACCATGTACACAAGGGTTATGTATATCACAAACATGAACTTCTTATCAATCTTTCATCTCAAATAGATCAACTCTTTGATGCACTAGTGAATCATCACGTAGTACTAAAGTCAACTAAGTATTATATCTTTCTTTAAATAAACAAGTAACTTAATATTCATTTATTATGGATATTAAGCTAATTAGGTCATATATACAAAATAACGACACTTACTTATTGAAATTGACCTAATAAACACATAAACATATAATGATTTTCAAAGTATAAATTTAATTATTTAATAAAATTGAGTTCACATAAAAAAAAATATATTAAATTATACATCCAACTCATATTTTAATATAAAATATACCAATTAACATATGACCAAATAAATAAAGAAAACTCTAATAATTTTATGAATATTTGGAACTTACTCATTCAGTCTTTTCTATGAATCCCGACTTACTTAAAAAAAAAATTATAATTTTCACGGACTTTCCAATTAGAGTGTTTCACGACTTCTCCAGTTCTAATTTAATTTATTTTTAAAATATTAATTTTTGAAATGAACAAAAAAATATAGTTAATTATTTTAAATTTTAAAATATCTATATTGTTTATTATTTAAATTTAATATATTTTAATTTTTTAATATTTTAATTTGTGGTTAAGTTTTTGAATTCTTAATTATATCAATATATTTATTAAAAAGTTGGATTTTTTTATCAAATACTTTTTAAAATAATTTGTCGTTATTGAGTTCTGTTTAAATAAATTATTTTTTTATCTTCTAAAAATATTATTGAACAATAATATAGAAGTTTTTAAACATTATCACTTTTGTAAGTAATATTTAAATTTCTATAATTAACATTATATATAAAAAATTATTTTAAATCATATTTAAAATTAATTTTTATTAATTAAAATATTTTTTTTACATTTTTAAAATTAAAAGTTTTAAATGTGCATATTTTAATACTTTTACATATTTTTGTTGTCATTTGAAAAAATTTATGTTGTTTAAATTAATTTTATATAATTTTTTATTTTTATAAATATATTCTTCCATTAAGTGAGATAATTAATTTTAAATGATTTTTTTTTAATTTACCGAACAACTTTTAACTTGCAAAAAATTTTAAAACTAAAAGAAAAATAAAAAACTATCAAATATTTTTTACTTTATTTTTAAAGTTCTTTATTTTGAGATTTAATTTTAAAGTATTGTTTTAGTAAAAAAAATGTTGGAACACACATCACCAATGTCTTGAACATTTATTTTACTTTATAGTTTTAAGGCTAAATTATATTTTTGTTCTTTTGTCTTTAAAAAAAATCATCATTTTTTTTAGTTTGGAATATGATTTTGAACTATCTTTTTATTAATTCAAACCGTGAAAACTTATTTTATTAGATTTATCAACACAAACTATGAAACGTAATTAATGTTCAAACCAAAAGGGTAATGAACATGGTAAAAATCGTGGGAAAAGTGAGTCTTACAAACATTTAAAAAAGAATTTGATATAAGATTTTTTCAATTTTCAAGTTGTTTATGAGACATTACATGATTTTTACTTTATTTATGACTATTTTTAGTTTGAACATTAGTTGATTTCTATATTTTTCATATATACAAATTTAATAAGACAAGTTTCACGTCTTAAATAAGTTAAAAGATAGTTTTAAATTGTGTCCCTAGATTGAAAATGATATTTTTTTCATAAAGATAACATTGACTCAAATTTGATTGTTAAAATATCAAAATAATATTTTTAAAAGATAAAAGAATTTAAATAAATTTTTATCATAAAATAAAGATGACTATATGTCAAACATTTTCTTAGATAGAGCAGCAACTTAACATATACGATGTGGTGCATGTTAAATATTTTGATGAGGAACCCCTCAAATTGGATATTGTTATTAGCTTTCCATATCATGGCTTCCATCTTCATTTTGATCTGTAGTCTCAGAGATTGCGTCTTATTAAAATATTTGATGTAAAGCGACTTTAAATGTGCTATTCTACTTCCTTGATTGAAGGACAATCAACTTTAACTACTTTTGTTATTGTATATGCACTATTTGGCCCCACACACCCAAGAATTTTTTTATAAGGATAGAGGGATTTACACCATATTCTATCCAAGTTTTTCCTTTGTGTTTCCTATTCCAAGTCAATTTACAAATTGTTGTCTTGACAGGGGAGTGAAATTTTTATTGGAGTTTTAGATGGGACTACACTAATTACATGTCGTATTTCTATATATGATAGCTCCTCTAGTAAGAAGGTTGGTGTGCGGTCCTTAATGGATAAGGTTTTTGCTCTTCCATTATCTATTTGTAGCATTTACATGGAAGAGGTTTAACTGAAGTTAGGGAAAAATTGTACTTCACCGTTGGTTCTCAACACATTTCTTTTGGTGCATCTCCACAAGATGTGTGGACTAGGCGTTGGCACCTACCATGATATTTTTTTCACTACAAGTTCATATCTTTCTTTTTCTTTTATCTTCAACATTTTCTTTTCTATTTTATTTTCCCTAGAAAATTCACTATACAAGCCTTATATGCATATTCTTCTTTCTCATTGGATTCTTCGGTTTTGATCTCTTCTTTCACTCTCATAACAATGTGAAAGCATAATTGATATGACAAGGGAAGGACTCAAGTCATCAACATTTGTGTGACACAAGGAGGAATACAGAGGGAATCACAAGATTTATTGTGCACACCAACTATTTGATGAAATGTTTTGAATTTAGTTTGACTTTTGAACCATAAGTTTGCTAAGTTGCAGTTGCGATTTCTACTTTGCTCACATGGTGCTTGTGAAATTTTCTTTTAGAAGACAAATTTGTATTGCAATGGTTTCTTACAATTTTCTTATATGAAAGCTTCTCTATATGGTGGTTAAGCATTAGTTTAAGTTTCTGTCATAGATGATTACACATTGAGATGTTTTACTTCTATCTTGAGTGGTCAAGCATTGTGTTTGGCTTCTACTCTTGATGGTTAAGCTTTGTTGCTTTTGCTTTATGATGGTCAAACATGTTTGCTTTTGTTAAGTGGTTAAGCCTTGAGTTGTTGCTTATGCTTAATAGTTAAGATTTTGCTCATTAGCTTTGGATCTTTTTCTTACATATGAATCATATTAGTGATGACTTATTTTCCATTGACGTTCATTTAAATGGTGACTATTTTCTCACATATGAATCATATTAGTGGTTACTTCATTTCTATTGATCATCATTCTAATAGCAACTCTTTTCTCACATATGAATCATATTAGTGGTGACTTTTTTTTCATCGACGTTTATTTCGATGATGACTCTTTTTCTACCAACAATATTATTAGTTTAACACTTTCAAATGTAGTTTTGAGAAGGTTGGACCTTGATTTTGCTTGCCAATAATTTTCTCTTTGGTTGATGGTCATTCCAACTATTTGGCTAAGCTATCTAGCAACTTTCTCTGACTTGTCCAACATTCCTGAGATTCCTTTCAAACTATTGGTTTTTGTAGAACTTAATTTTTATGTTTTCTCTTTATTTGTAGGGAAATAAATTGTTCTTCTAGTAATAAGTTGAAAGCTTAGTAAGCTTCAACTTGAGGAGGAGTATTAGAAAATCAAAGAAATATCTGATGATATTATTTTTATATCTTAGAATATTTTAGAGTACCCTATATGATCTCTTAGGATTTATTCTTTTTTATATATTATTATTTATTTCCTTATTTAATTAGGATCTTTATATTTGTAAGCATATCATATAGTATAAATAGGGATATTATATCTTATATTTATTCCATTAAGTTTATATTAAATGAGCTTCGTTGTGTAGTTGATACACATGGTTTTTAGCATATCTTGCATCTATTTCTCTCTTTCAACACTTATTACATATGTTGTGTTAGCTTTTAATTAATTTTTCCTATTTTATTATAAGATTGATGAAATTAGTAGCTTAGGCAAAGAGACAAACAAGAAATGCATTTCCCAACATTTATTTTGTGTGCCTCTAATTGTGTTTTTTAGGAATTGGACTTTCAATATGACTATTAGGAGTGTAATTGGCTTGGGTTAGATCAAGTTTGATCTAATTTATGACGCAACCCAAAGAAGCATAATTGGATTAGATTGAGTTAGGTTGAGTTTGCTGTGTTTTTGTTAAATGACCAAACCCACCCTAACCCAACTTTAATCGAGTTAGGTTAGGTAGTCGGATCAATTAAATAAAATAATAATATGCTTTCTAAATTTTAAAAATAAAAAATAAAATTAATAGCTTTAAAAAATAAAAATAAAGTACCTTATTAATTCAAGTCATTCAAATTCAAGACCAAAAGTATAGTTAATAATAATCATGTACAATCATACAACAATTAAAATAATATATATTATGTAAGAAATTTAAAATGATCCACCACTTCAACTCAAGCATAATAAAAAAATTAAGCATGTTATCAAAGACTCTAACACATATCTAAATTAAAATACAAGTACAATTGTCCAAATTCAACACTATCAATGAATAATTATAAATTTATTGATAATATTATAAGATGATTAAGTTGAGATAAGTTGATCGAGTTGGAAACTCACTAACCCAACACCCAATCCAATTATAATTGGGCAAGTTAAAATAAACCAAATCTAACTCACTAAATTATTGTTGGATTGACAAGGACCATGGGTTGATCATGACCTACTTACAACCTTAATAATTATGCTAAAAGTAAAGACTAGAAAGAGAGGCTATAGTCATTTAAGATGGTAAAAAGTGATGGGAAATGTGGATAGGAGACGATCATCGTGCTAACAATTTTAAAAGTCATTTCAATGGTTGTTTAATGTAAAATCAATTGTCGTTGCAGGACCATTATACTCTTTAAAAATATCACATTCAAAATTATAACTAGTAGATTTTTTTTGTGTGTAAATACATTAATATTTGTTTTTTAGTCATTGCAAACAAAAAATTAGTTGTAGATTCCTAACATTTTCTTAGTATTAATTTTTAGTCTTTATCATTAACTCTAATTAGTTTAGTGCTGACATGACTATCAAAATTAATAATATAATTAAGATAATTAAAGTACCGAAGAATATTTTAAATTAAGATAATTAGATTATTTCTAAAGGTGTAATTCAATTAATTAATGTATTTATTTATCTTTTTAGTAGAATCAATGTATTTATTATTTTATATAATAAGATAATTATGTATAATTTATTTTATAATTTATATTTTTAATATATTATGAACAATAATTTTATTACTTTTAATATTATTTTTATTTTTAATTCACTAATTTATTTTTAACATTGTACTTTTTAAAATTTATAATTTATTTATAGATTTATAATTTAATTTTAATATATTATTTTTACATTTCAATTTATTAATTTTGACTAGTTGTAATATAATATACTTTTAATACATTATATTTCAATTTATTTTTACCTTTAGAGATAAAATTACTACTTTAGATATATTTTAAAAATAAATTATATTAGAATAATTCAAAATTAATAAATTGAAATATAAAAGTAACATCAAAAGTAATATATTAAAATTAAATTATATATATATATTTTAAAAATTACAATGGTAAAAGTAGATTAGTAAATTGAAAAATAAATATTAAAAAGTTAAAGTCATGGTTCACAATATATTAAAAAATAAATTACAAAAGTAAATTATATGTAATTACCTTATTTAATATAAAATAATAAATACATTAATTAATTGAATTGAATACCTAGAAATAATTCGATTATCTTAATTTAAAATATTATTTATTATTTTAATTATCTTAGTTAATATTATTTATTTTGTTAGTTATGTTAACACTAAACTAACTAGAATTAATGATAAAGACTAAAAAAAAATCGAACAAAATTATATTTATAGAAATGTAAAACATATTTAAGTTTATTTTTTTTTTACAAATTTAAATTCTCATTAATTATTATTATTATTATTATTATTATTTCATATATACTCTTATTTAAAATAACTAGATTTGATATTTACATAGAGTACTGCACTATAAAAAAAATACTTCAACAAACAATCAACTAAAAACTACATTTACTTTTTATTTTAAATAAGAGTATTTTTTGACAAGTAAGTCACCAATCTAATAATTGAAATTACAGACTAAATTGATCCTTAAAATTAATAATATATCAAATATAGTTAGTCAAATTATACATTATCAATCGATTTGGTACCCACAAGTGTAATTAATAGGAAATTTTATATATGAATTCAATTAATAGGAAATTTTATATATGAATTCAATATTTTGTTATTCAAATTAGAATAGTTAGTCAAATTGGTTCCTAAAATTAAAAAGAGTTATATGTAATTTCTACCTCCTAACTTTTAAATTTCATAAATTTTGTCTCTTAAAATTTTTACACATTTTAACCTTAAAGTTATATAAATTTACTAAATTTGTCTCATTCTTTTAAATTTTCACGACCACCAAAATCATTATTTATTAAATATTTTTATTTTAATTATGTAAATTTATTTTTTTAATTATATAAAATTATTTATTATTTATAGATTATTTATACTTCCGTATCCTTTTATTAATATATCTTCCACCATTTTAGAAGATAGTATATAATTTAACTAATATACTATTTTATATGATTTAATAAAATATATATATATATATATATATATATATATATATATATATATATATATATAATTATAAATTTATATAATTAAAATAGATATATATGTTTATCATCTTAACTTTTAATATTTTTAGATAATAAATATAAGTATATAATTGAAGAAGGTAAAATACAATTAACAAATACAGTAGTAATTGTATGTATAATATATTTTTAATATAAAATAAACAAGTATAATATATGAAAAAAATTCTAACAAAATTTGTAAAATTTTAAAGTTATAAGACAAAAGGTACAACTAAATTTTTTTATTAAAATTTTAAAAATCAATTTAACTAAGTATTACAATTTTAAAGATTAAACTAATTGATAATATATCATCTCAATGACCATTTTACTATTTTATTTATTTAAAAGATCAATTTGAGTGTCGATTACAATTTAAAGAATTAAATTGATTAATAATATATAAATTCAAATTTTATTTTACCATTTTATAAATTTTAAGAAGTAACTTTAATGACGATTAAAATTCTAGATTAAATTAATGATTCAATTCATGTTTAATCTGTGCGCCTTACCAAAATAACTACCTTGCTTTAATAATATGATTATGTCGTATATTTAAGTAAGATTTTGATCTTCATAATTTCATATCTAATTATTTACAAAAATAAATAAATAAATAAAAATCATACGTAATTAGCAAAACAAAAATTCAATTAAATAAAACATAACACCGAGCACAAAAATTTGAATCTATATCGTAGTGTAGTATTAATATTAATATTAATATTTAATACAATAATCATCTTGCAGTTAAGCAAATAAAAGGGCCTAAAAGTTAAGAGTTTAAGGTCTAGTTTCTCACTCTCTCAAGGCCAAGAGGCGTAGAGGTAGCCACAACTGTATGCTGGGGGCATTGATTTACTGCCTTGCTTCATTCTCCAACTACAAATAGACGACGGCACCTGAAAGTTCGGACTTTGATGTTATAACTTATTATTGAACCACTCAAGGTTAAGTAAAGAGTAAGCTAGAGTTTGTGAAATAGGTAGCATTGTCAGATATGTTTGCACTTGACTTCATGTAATTCTAACAAAAGCAAAAGAGACAAAGGATGAGTCAAATTAAGCTTAATCCGGAAAATAATGCAAGAAGAAATGGTTCCTCAGTTAAATATTCACATGATTTTGTTATGTGAAAATTGTGTCTATTATGAGGGAATGGACCATTTAGTCATGTAGGAAGATGTATCTGTGCCAATACAATTGAGTTAATATTTTAACAAGCATTTTCCTTAGAGCAGCAAAACAACAACGAACAAAAACATTGTCATGTTGCTATGTGCAAATGGTAATTCATCTGCTTTGCACACTTACAATTTCTCTGTGGGAACTTTGTACTGTAGATAGCTCTGAAGATATTTTGCCGCTGTTTCTTCTTTCATGGGCAAGAAGAATTGCACATTTACAGGTGAAGTACAGAAGCAGCATTCCAAGAGAGGACATGATAACAAATTCAATGACAATGATTGATCCTAAGGCTGTTTAGCACAAATAAAACGAGCTTGTAAGTCATACAAATAAAATACCTCTATGCTTCTATTTCTGATAAACTGATTATGGAAATCATGTAGCTACATTATGATAAGGTGCCCATGAATTGAAAATTAAATATTTATATAATTATATGTAGAAATATATATTAAACTTTATCAACCCCTTGTTTTCAACTAAATTTCACGTTTCTAGGATAATTCTCACACTGGCAGGCCATTGCAATGAAGCAATTTGCTGAGGTGAACACTATAAAGAACAATCATTTATGATGAATCCTTCAAAATCAAACTCAATTGAGCTTATTAAATCTGCAACTTACTGTGAGCAAGAAATGAACTCATTGGCTGTTTTCTCATCAAATTAACCAAAGCTTCAGTATATAATGGCATTGACATCCCGTCTGCACAATCTGGATAACATCCATAGTTTCCCATGTCATTTAATGTCAATGTTAAAACAGCTCCATGCTCACCTTCCTGTATAAAATAAAAAACAACAGTGACAATAATTTTTTTCAAGTTTACTTGATATATTTTAGTAATATATTATTGCCATCATAATACTGAAGAAAGGAAACTACTAGTTTATTTTATTTCGATTTCACTTAATTTGGTATGGAATTCTAAAAGGTGTTTCTACTTTCGCAGTTACGCTTTATATAGTAACAGTTTTAAGCATTTAATAAAGGAAAAAATTTAAATACAGTTTAGGTGTTGCTTGTGTTGTGCAATTAATCAAAGTGAAACTCCAATTCTAATAGAAAAACAATACAAACAACACCTTAAAAACTTTATCAAAGTTTGTTCTCTAATAAACTTCTGAGCAACCTTTTCTTAAATATTGGTGTTTTCTCTTGGGGGTGTTTTGGAAAGTAGATAATGGTCAATGCCACCTTTTCAAAAATAATATGGTGCTTAGCCTGATTACAGTGTTTCCAAAATGATACTAATCAAAATACTGTAGAATTTATGTACAACTTATATTCCTTTTCAATGTATCCATACTTGTACACCAAACTGCTGAACAGTGTGTAACTTTTCATGACTTCATTTCTCTGAGTAGTTTTATATGTTTCATAAATTTTAATACTTTGGTCATGAACACGTGATGAAGGAACAGATGGCAGTGCTTCTACTAGCCATAAGCTTTTGTGCATGCTTTACATTTAACTGGTGATGGGAAACATATTGAAGACCGTGATCGGTCCTCAAACTTCAAGGTAAAAACTAAAAAGAACATCACCCACATGATAGAACAGTTGTTGCATAACACTATTGCAGTCATTGACTGTGCCCTGAAATCTGATTCCACGAGCTTTGACCATAAAGTGCTCTGAGATGGTAACATATGTCTGAAGAGGCTGCCACTGATAATGAATTTTGTGCTTCAGTTCAGTTGTATTGATCAGATGTACGGGTAGATTTGTTGCTAATAATCCATCATTTACTTCCATAGAGAACGTCACAAAAAAATGAGCCTGATCACCTGATATGACCCATCACCAGAGTGTTAAGCCTCCAAACCTTCTCACACAATACAGACTTTATCATGCCAATTACAATACCGAGAATCATTCTGTCTACCAGATTCCAAAATAATTCAAAATATTTATAATTTATGTCATGCAGAAAAATTGTCAGACACAAACTTTAGGATTTGGAAATGGACAACAAAAAACTTCCTTGCTTTTCCAAGAGTAAAAACCTACTAATCCCTTGCTGTAATATTCATTACTTAAAAGACAGAAAATTAGACTTGACAAAATAATGTAGATTACCATTCCTCTCTTGGTGGTTTTTCCCCTCTTTTCTATTTGGTAAACAATATTACATGTGCACACATACACACAGATGTAACTTTGTCACAAACATGTAGTCTATTAACATCAGAAGGATAAGTCATTAGCTTAGTAGAATAAACTTTTGAGAACTAATTTTAACTTATTTAATTTTTTCTTATATTTTTTCAATAAATATTTATAGAAAAATTTATTCACACAAACCTTTTATATTAAATAGCTCCCATCCTTATAAAGGCTTTATTATCCCAGTAAAAAAAAAAATACAGAAAACAATTACTCAACCTTAACAATATAACCATCAATTCCCCTGTACCAGTTTTTCATTTTAACAGAGTTCGAATCTTATGTCTATATATGTATGACATCACATCACTAGCCTCTGGATTTGATTTTCCATGCAATCAATCTCCAAAGAACCAACTACTGTACACAATTCTGCATGTTTTGTTGTTTAGCTGCAACTGCTAAGAAATTAAGTAATTAGCATAATTATAGCTTCTCATATAATTGCATGTTTTACCGTTTAAATCTTGCGTTAGACATATGCTATTAAGTTACTATCACCTCAAGCTCAAGGCACATTTATTGAAAACCATACCAGGGAAGGTAAGAAGATCGGGATCTCCAATGAAAAAGTCAAACTTGTCTTTCTCTTGGTCAAAGATAAGGGTCTCATCTTTATTGCTCCTCAATATGATGAAGTGGGGGGCTTTAATAAATGGAGGGTCATTGATAGGATCAACAAATATTGGAACAACCAATGAATTTACTCCATTCTTATTCCTGGCAGAGACTTGAATGGTATCTCCACCATAAAAATTTTCATTTCTGAAAAACAAACAATACCAGAATTAATAACAACTATAATTGAAAAACACATTTGCACTTCTACATAAGAAATGTTTTCCAAAATAATACATGTTCTATGAAATTTATGGCATAAAAATGCCTCGAAACTCACCACACCGTTGATATCAAATAATTCATTTACTACAACTCAGTCATGCGGAGTTACTCCTACTTCTTAGACCAAAAAGAGTTGGACAGAGAAGAATAATAAAAGCCCTAGTGAAAAGGGTAGGTTAGATGGAGGATAATCTTATAGCCAGAGGTAGAGGGAAGCAAAAAGATAAATCTAGGTGAAACCATTGAAAAGAACATGAAAAGGACTTCCGTAGAATTTGGTTTGACAGCACACGTTGACATTGTTTGATTTATGAAACTGGTCCCACCTAGTAGAAAAGATTTTGGTTGTTACGAATAAAAAATTATTTGGTTATTGATATTTATTTTTGGATCCATAAGCAAATGATAAATTATTTGTGAAAAAATGGTATTCCATGAGGCAGATACATTATCAATTTATAGATATTTTCTGTATCATTGGAATGAATAAAATTTTCCAAACAAGAGCCTTGTTTCAATAAATTTAAACATAACAAATATATAAAAAAAAATACCCCAGATACTGAATTGACTGAAGCGCAAAATTAATTACTTCCACAGAGCCTTCTATTAGTAAACTAGTTGCTGTTTCATTTCCTGAATTAATTGTAAGTTCACTCCACATTACTTGCCCAAATTGCATCGCCATAGGAGACAGATGTATACTTCCAGATTGTGTACTCAGATTGACAGAAATATTTTCCATTGGATTTGAATAAGTTATCTCAAACCCGGTGAAACCACTGCAAGAGGGGCACAATAAGATCACACACTTAAGGACAACTCAATTATAGAATTCATAAAAAATATTCATATATATGCTGCGTTTTCATACCCAAATCTAGGGCTTATCAAATCTTCTGTTGCTTGCAGTTGATTTGGAACAGAAACAAATTGAGGTGGAACATTGACAACATATACATACACGGAAGCAGAAGCAAGATTCTCATTTATATCAGAAATTGTATACCAAAAAGTATCGTTTCCATAGTACCCTTTATAAGGAGTATAACGAAAGAACCTTCCATTCTGTATAAGTGAACCGTGATCTGACTGAAAAAATACAAGAGAAACGGTCATTTATCATATTCCAAAAGAATATGAAGACATAGATGAAGGTAGTAAATAACGTGATTGAAATTATTACTAATTATTAACGGCTTCAAGCATGTTTCGTTAAAGAAGACTTAGAACTGTAATGCTGAAACAGCTATTTTGTCACAAATATAAGTAAGTTACCTTAATTATTCATCATGCAGTAAATAAATATTGAGGTTTATATTGACTGTATTGCTAGACCATCAAAGATAATTAAATGTATGAAGAAAATGAACCCGTTCTTTGGTTACATCCATCATTTCCCAAAATGTAAATGACAGCCAAGGATCTTTCTGCTGGTAAAAGTTAGAATCAACAAAGAATAGAATAACAGAAAAAAGAAGGCTAGAAGGAGGTTTCAGAATGAATTGACAACATATCTTACTTTTAAGAATTCAACTATACTTGCATTATCTCCCGCAAAATAATCATTTACTAAGGCATCGAAGGCAATGGATTGATCCTCCCAAATAGATATTGTATCATTGTTAGCTTTGGGAAAATATTCTCCTGTGAGTCATCAAGCAAATCGAATCCTTAAATCACATGTCATAGTTATGTACTATCACATGTTTGGGATCTAGGCTAATCTTCATGTGACATGTAGTTGAATTTTCCAATTTACGAGAAAGAATTAATAAAATTCAACTACATGTCACGTGGAATTTAGCCTAGATTATGGACATGTGGTGGTTTCCAACCATCCTATAATTTCTCCATTTTGACACCATCCTATAATTTCTCCATTTTGACCATCCACCTATAAACACTGTAGTATATTTTATGTAAGTTTTAAGAACATACAGATGGTTAAATTTCTGTGCTTGTAAGTTCAAACTTCAGAAACACTGACATATTTTCACTGTGTATGAAAATCGATCAGATAATAGAAGCTGTATAGAAACAAACTATTTGAAAATATTGATTATCCCCCCTGTTTATGTCTGGAAGCAGGAGTTTGGAGGGAAATAGAAATCAAGGTTAATTTTTATTTTTAAATTTCAAGAATTATAAAATGTTTTCAAAAAATTGAATGAATGATGACTGAAAGATTACAAGATAATTTCTCATTTTAGAAAATTCTGAAATAAGGAAAATGTTTACTTATAATGAAAATTTTGTCCTCCCCTTCAATCTTAAAAAAGAAGACAAAGAAGAGGGACAACTTGATCTTAGAGAAAGCCAAAGTCCCTTTGACAACAATATATCTATCTATACCAATTTATGAAGCATATATATTAAGTTTTAACTGTAACCAGCTAGCATACTTACCATTTTACCAAAGTAATAATAATGATAAAATTATAAGCAGCATGTTGTTTGAACTTACTGCTGTACACATTGATACTGAAGGGACATGCCAGGAAATGGTTGCCATCAAAGGAAGCACAAATCTCGTATGTGCCTACATCTTTGGCCATATAGCTGCAGCTGTATGATCCATCTTTATTATCCGCAATATCCAAAGTTGAAAAGCCAGAACTATTAGTAGAAACAATCTCCAATTTCAACCTCGATTGTTGTGAGAGGACAGGGTTTGAATATGAATCTACAAGCTGCACAACTATTTCATTTTTCGACAGCTTTGGCACCTTCGAAGAAAACCTCACAACACTTGACAAGGAAACATTCACTTCACCTGCAGCAAGCTAGAGCCACACTCATGAGAAATGAGAATAATTATATGTGAAAGTTACTGAGAAAACCTGAGATAAACCTTGCAATAAAAATATATCCTATGAATCATTTTATATGTAACATACTCCTTTATGCAAGAATCTTCTAGGCTTGAAGTATGGATAACGCAATGCATGCTACTTTCTGCTGAAATATGACTTTTATTTAGGAGAATGAGTGCAACAACAATCAAACTCTATCCCACTTGATTATAGAGCCAATGATATCATGTCATTAGATCAAATCAAAACCTTAAGCAATTGAGTGAAAATACAAGAGTAATTTTATATTTATATCACTTATCATTAGAAGCAAAAAAAACTTTGATCACTAACCATCCTTCTTACGAAACCTCTTACCTTTCTGTGGGGTTGTATTTCTTCTCATTCTTTCAGTTCATTTAATGTGATTGTTGTGCAAATAAGGAGGGTTTACAATGAGATGAAGTGCATAATAAAGTACTTCTTTTATCTAAGATAATGCCATGCAACCTTATGAAATCATTTCTTTATCATTTAAATGTATTATAGTACCTGCTTTTACCTCTTTTCGGAATGGATATCCCTCATTCAATAATATGTTTCCACAATATACGTTAATATCATAAAAGCCACTTTTTTCTGGTGTGTAATCTACATAAAAAGCACTGGCCATGACAAAGCTCCCACTCCCATTAGACTGAAACCATGGTGAGATCTCATTAGAGTCTCAAGTATTAAATTGTGCACCAAAAATTAAAGTTTGTCTTGCTTACGTTGTTGCTAAGCTCTATTGAAGGTGACGGGGCAATTTCCATGTGACTAATACCATCATATCTCACTCCTGAAGCTATTGTGCTCCCTGATATAAAGATACTTTGTTAACAATAAAAATTACAATAATCAAATACATAAAGGAATGTAACATGAAGTTTATCTTTGAAAATACCACTATTGTTTAGCATAGGACTTATGATTGGCAAAACGCTGTAGGAATCATTTTCTCTTAAAATTTGTACTTGAAGTATGCTTGCTTCAACAGGGGAAGGATATTGATAGATGTCATTCAAATAAACAGAGAATTCTGCCTTTACCCCAGCTACTGAATCATTTAAACCGGATCCATTAACAACACTTTTAACCCCATCACAATAACCTATTTAGAAAGGAACAAGAAAGAGAAGTTACATTTACATGAGGAAAATGATAAAATACATGCTGAAATGATTATGTAAGATAATACGGCTGAAGATACTAATAAACAAATTTGTGGGTACACAGAAAGATAGAGAGCCAGAGAGAGATGGGGAGAAAAAAAAAAAAAGCAATGTTTATATCAGAAATAATAAATGATAACACAAAAGGGGAAAAATAATGTCACGAATCCAATAAAATTTGCAAGAGACTTGGCATGAAACTTTACCTATAAAAACAGTGTAAACATATGGCATATTGGAAATGCTTTTATTATGCTTTGAATCATATATTGTCAATAGGAAGTTCCCTGGCTCCAAATTGCTAAACGAAAACAACTGAATTCCAGCATCCACTTCCTCAAAGTGAAGATCTGCTATCGGTATTGACAAGTTTGTTTCTCTTTCAACAACTTCAGAATCAAAGGGATACAGTCCAGAAACCAGATTTCCATATTGGTCTAACTGATGTATAAAGATTTCCATCATTGAAGCCAATCGCCATGCATGTGGTTCAATGTTCCATTTGGCAATGCAGTTAGACACATCTATAGCCCCTGGTATTTGATGGAGAGAGAAGTCAAGCTATTGAAGATTTGCAAGTAGAAGTAACGAAATGACATATAGAAGAAACAAAGATATAAACCCCACTATGAATGGAAATATACTCGATATTATGTCAGAAGGAACTATTTGTGTATCAAGCTCAAGCATATAAATAAAATATTCTAAATAACTACTGGTTCCTCCCATTTTATAAAGATATGTCAGATAGTCCAAATATGATATAAGTAAGAGCAAAACTTAAATACAGTTCCATAAATGTTTTTGGTGTTGTTCTTCAATTAAAATTGGAGTTTCAGTAGTCCGGGTAATAATGGTTTCTATTGTAGATTATCGAGGCAAACCTCCCATTCTAATCGAGAACAACACCAAAAGCATATATAGAATTGCATATAAGTTTTGTCCACAAAGTAACTATAATTTAAAGAAGCACACAACCTGGAATCACCCTTAATGGTAATGGAGAGCCATTCAAGGTTTGATTTCCTGCTTCTAAGCTCAAGGAGAACTTTCCAGCTTTTGTCACAAAGAACTCAATGACTATATAATCAAACTCATTCCATCCCATGTTAGAGATATCCGGCACACTTGAAACAGAACCATTTTCATGCAGAAGAGACAACTTAAAATCAGGTAAATAGGATACTTCAGTCTTCTTTGAGATACTGTTCCCAAATGCATCTTTAAGGAGTACCATAACTGTTGCTTTTGAACCAGCTTCATGCACATGTCTCATGCCCTTCCATGATGCAACGCAAATAGACGGGTACATGTTCCCTTCATTAGGACAAATAGTATCTAGCATTATTATAAGGAACATACAAAACCAAAGTATCCTACATTGATAGATAACACCAAGGTATAAACAAGAATGGATAAAATGACATGCACTTCTATTTTGTAAAAGGACAAAACTTAGAAACAATTTCTTAAACATTTTTTGGGTTGTTCTTCAATTAGAATTAGAATTTCACTTAGAAATTCGTGTAATAAAGCTTCACATTAAAGATTAACATAGAATACAGAAATGTAACTTCAATTCTAATAAAAAAAAAAAACAATACAAAAAACCACCTAAAAAAACTCTATTGAAGTTTTGTACTTTTTTGCAAAATCAATGGTGCTTTCCTTTTGCTTTAAACCAACACAATCCTTCAAGTGATTTAAAAGGGTAGTTAATTTGAATTCCATTAACACCTACCCACTTATGCACTATTCAGTTCTATTTAACAAAGTTGAAAAAGTAAAACCTGGCTCAACTTGGAAATGCAAAGATGAATCATAAATTTTATAACGGTCTTCATTGATGAGGACATTAAACAATCCAACCCTGATGGGGGTGAAGGAAATCTTCCATTCATTTGGGTCTCCTTCGAAATTTGACAACACAGTAGACACGTAGGAACTGTTCCCTTCCTTTCCATTCACAGTTAGTATGGGGTTAAATGCATTTTTGTCAATCTTATCAGCATTCTCAAGCACCTTGACTTTGATGGTTGCTGTGTCACCGGCTTGGAATGTGCCCTTGTCATCCCACCAACTGAAAGCGAATAGGGGCAGTTCTGATCTATCTGTCCCAAATCAAGAAACCAAAAAAGTTAAGTATTGTGCAAAACTTCATTATTTTTTTTTAAAGATTTGAAAGTGCTGCTTTCTGGTGACCTGAAGTTGGATATACAGAACGAGATACTGAGAAGAAAGAGAGAGCGAAGAGTGAAAAGACGATGAGTGTGCGTGCTAGGATCTCCATTTTTTGAGAGAATCTTAGAGCGTAGTGTAGAGTGATGAATAGGGCAGTTCATAAAAGACACTGTTATGAGCGGTTGATGGCAGTTTAAAAGCCGTTGGCTCGTGAAATCGGTTATTTTAACTTTAAGGGGCCAACTATATGGGCATGGCCGAGGTAGACATCCTCTGCTGCTGTTGTTGTTATAAAAGTAAGAAAGATAATTGTTAAAGAAAAAGTGAGATTTACATAAATGTGTAGTTTTTAATAAAATTTAATTAATAGTAAAAATTATATTCAAAGAATATATTAAAGAATGTATTGTTAATATTTTTATTGTGTTTAATATTAATATAAAAATATGAGTATTAATTAAAAATTAAATGAATTAAAAATACCTTTTCAATAAATAACTAACTAAAGAAGGAAGAAAATGTTGACTTAATTTTACATGCGGACTCAAGAAATGTGTTATAAAGTGGAAAAAGGTGCACGGTTATAGAACAAGGACAAAATAAATACATATGATGTTATATTATTGTAAAAAATAAGGACATAAATTTATTATATAAAAAATAAGTTTTTATAAAGTTAATTTAATTTAAAAATATAAACTAATTCAATTTATGATTTATAAAAAGTAATGAAATGGATTATTATCATCTTATTTCATGAATTGGAATTTTTTTCTTGGTAAATATTTCATGAATTGGAATGATAATGCGATATAAAATAAAATTATCATTCTGCACATGAAAATGGGATTCATTTGCTTAATTTCTTAAATATATTAATTCTGAAATGATTTTTGAAATTTTATTATCTTTAATTTTTATAAAAAATATTAAAAATATTTTTAAAATTTTAAATTATAAAAAATACGTATTTTTTATTTTTAATTGAAAAATAAACTTTCTCTTTCAAAAGAAACACAAAATATCGAGTTCATAAAATCAGTGTCTTTAGTCGTTGTACCAAAATAATAAAAAATAAAAAGTCTAACATAAGTTGGCGTTTTAATTCTTCAACAATTAACGCATTTTCCATCACACATCCTTGTCTGCTTTTTAAAGTTTTTCAGAAGTTAATAATATATTTCGTGACCGTTTCTTTAAATAAAAAATAATTCAAATCATATTAAATTTAAAATATTAAATTAATTAAAATATGCATTTAAAGTAATCTTGATTAAAAATATATAGAATGTAACAAAAATTGATTCTTAATATAAACAAACAAACCTTTCATTCAACCTTCCAAGGTTTTATAAACAATCAACATCAAACTTAATATAAATTTTGAAACTCTTTTTATAATCATGCAACGTAAAACATATAAAACATTTCCAAAAGCTTAATACAAAAGTTATGAGTTACTTGAATCTTTTTCTAGTCATCCATGTTAAAACAATAATATATTATTATATAATTAAAAACTATTATTTTTGTAATAATTATTTTAAATAATATATCCAAAATAATTTTTAATTACCTAATAGTGTAAAAAATGTATACTGACTTATTATTTTAGCTTCAGAAACAGTGTATGAAAAAGAAGAATGTAAAGGTTAAAATAATGTTAAAAAGAAAATGCGAAATTTTTATTTCTATTATATATCTCACTTCTGCAGTGCTCTTCTGATTTGTCTTTTTGTTTTATAAGCGATGCTGTCATGCTTACTTTTATTTGACTACTGCTATTATTTTTAGTTCTTCTATAGAAAATTTTCAGAAATATTGTGTTATTTGGTTAAATTTTTAAAATTTTTAAATATTATTTTAAAGAAAACTTAAAAATCAAAGTTTTGAAGTTAATGATAAAGATATTTAATAATTTAATAATTTTTTAAGTTTAAAAATTATTTTTATGTTAAATTTTCGTAAGCAATGTATTATTGGGTTTTGATATTTAAAATAAAAAAAATAAAAAGAGTTAAAGGTAAAGGCTCTTAAAATTAGTTTTTTTTAAATCTCCTTTTCTAGTTTTTATTTATTGAAATAGAAACCTTTTTAAATTTTCATTTTCTTAAAATTTTGTGGGGCTCAACTTTTTTTAAAAATATAAGAGAAATTCAAAATAAACTGAGTGAAACATTATCTTAATCTTATGAACATAAGATTTATTCCAAAATTTTTAGCCAAATCCTTTTTATATATATATATATATATATATATATATATATATATATATATATATATATATATATATATATATATATATATATATATATAGAAATGTCCTTAACTACTGAACAACTTTTTTGGTTAATAAATAATTAATATAGCTTTGAGATAAGAAAATATCATAAACATAAATGATTTTTCCATTCACTTTATTTTACGTATAGAATATACATGATTAATTAAATAAGCAGAAAGAAATTAAGAGAAATAGAATTCCAATCATTTTAAAGATAATATTAGAAAAACTATATTTATTATTGATATATATATATAATACTATTATCTAAATTAATTATATTCCTTTTAATTCTTGTAAGTGATTAAAAATTCACATATAATACCATAAATGCTAAGCACTTTTTGGAAGAACACGTCTAGTCCATTATAATTCAATCCCCCTCAAAAAGCTGAATGATTATTTGTTAGATACATCTATAACTTTCAAACGGGTTTGGACCCATGATTAATTGGGCCATTGTGGATTGCCGATCCATTTAGTTGTTGAATGAATTAGGTTGTTATATATATATATATATAAAAGGGGAAGAAATTAATTAACATTAAATTTCAAATTTTATAAATTAGTACATAAAATTTATTTTCATAAAATACTTTTTTCAATTAGATTTTAAAAAATTAAAATTATATTAAGTTGTCAAACTTCTTATGATTTTAAAAAAGTAAATAATATTTCATTACATCATTTTATTATAAAATAATAATATTTTTTTAAATATGGATTTTGAATTTTTTTAGAAAGTTATTAAAAATTACGGTGGTAATATATTCAAAATCATGATGAGTAAATGAAACAATACTTTTAATTTCTTACCCAGTATTTCGATGACACTTGTTAATATTCTTTTTTAAAAAAATAAATATTTATTAATAAATTACATATATCCACTGATATCTAAATTATATGAAATATGACATGCATAATATGTACAAAATAGTTAAATACATTCATTTAACGATAAATACATTCTATTGCAAAAATAATAAAAAAAAATTCAGTCTTAACTATCATACTCAAATAATGTAATTCAACTGGTGGTATTGAATTCATGTCTAATGTAATTGTGCTAAATATTAAAAATATTGTTGTTCATAATATTTCTATCAAATTCGAGTGTAATTGGTTCGTGAGAGGATATTCATATGGTCTACATAAAAGTACTCAAAAAATTAATTAATAATTATTAGATTCTTTAAGCTATTATACTATCCAAACAATCAAAAGAAAATCTCTGCAAGAAAAATAAGAAAGTAGAAAAAGGAACAAAGAATTAGTCACAACATGCAAAAAAATTCAATTACGAAATTCCTAATGCTCTAACTTCACTTGTATTTAACGGTAGAAATTACAATTTCTGTATAATTACATATTCTTTACCAATTGTCAATCACTTCTACTTTTATTAGTAATCAACAATTATGATTTACTAATGTTTATTTTCTTAATCAAAACATTCAGTTTGGTGAAATAAGATATTAGTCAAGAAAGGCACAAAAAACTGAAAGACTTATTAATTTAATAACTAATTAAAAGTTAAGAAGGGTAGGTTTATCATTCATCAATCTTTTTTTACGGTTTATCATTAATCTCTAGTCATTCATCAATCTTAAAACTTGGTTTATCAGGTATTTCCATTAACTAATTATGGATAGTCACTAGTTAATTATAATTAAACATAAAATATCAATATTAATCAAGTTCCAATTGAAATAAGTAATATAGAATAAACCAACTAAAAATGGAAAGACATGAAAAAAAATATTAAAATAAAAAAGTATCAAGATCCCACACAGTTTTAACTATAGATTTTGCCATACATGTTCAAAGGAGAATGCAAAACAAAACTATAATGCATAATCAAATTCATAAAGAATACAAGAATTAAAATAAAAGGAATAAAAAATCCTTTTGAGAAAAGTTAGTTTTCAAATATTTAAGTAAGAAAGATTTTCCTTATGTTTTATATACAATTATAACTTTCAATCATCAAAGTCGTCAAGAATTCTAAGAAAACTAGAAGGAGAGGCTACCATCATTTAAGATGGTGAAAAGTGATGAGAAATGTGGATATGAGACGGTCATCGTGTTAAAAAATAATGCTCTAAGTTAATAATAGACCTTAAATGATCTAAAATGAATCAAAACTATGAAATTTAAACAAATAATTAATTAGAGATCACTACTTGAAAATGAGACATAATCATGCACATGCTATGTCATACTTTATGAAAATATAAAGCCAAATTCTTTACTTTTAGCATAACTATTAAGGTTGTAAGTGGGTCATGATCAACCCATGATCCTTGTCAATTCAACAATAATTTAGTGAGTTAGATTTGGTTTATTTTAACTTGCCCAATTATAATTGGATTGGGTGTTGGGTTAGTGAGTTTCCAACTCGATTAACTTTTCTCAACTCAATCATCTTATAATATTACTAATAAATTTATAATTATTCATTAATAGTATTGAATTTGGACAGTTGTACTTGTATTTTAATTTAGACATTAGTTAGAGTCTTTGATTTCTTACATAATATACATTATCTTTTAATTGTTGTATGATTGTACATGATTATTATTAACTGCACTTTTGGTCTTGAATTTAAATGACTTGAATTAATAAGGTACTTTATTTTTTAAAGCTATTAATTTTATTTTTTATTTTAAAATTTTTAAAATATACTATTATTTTATTTAATTGATCCAACTACCCAACCTAACTCGATTAAAGTTGGGTTAGGGTGGGTTTGGTCATTTAACAAAAAAAATAACAAACTTAACCTTAATCTAATCCAATTATGCTTCTTTGGGTTGCGTCATAAATTAGATCAAACTTGATCTAACCCAAGCCAATTACACTCCTAATAGTCATATTGAAAGTCCAATTCCTAAAAAACACAATTAGAGGCACACAAAATAAATGTTGGGAAATGCATTTCTTGTCGGTCTCTTTGCCTAGGCTACTAATTTCATCAATCTTATAATAAAATAAGAAAAAATAATTAAAATCTAACATAACATATGTAATAAGTGTTGAAAGAGAGAAATAAATGCAAGATATGCTAAAAACCATGTGTATCAACTACACAACAAAGTCCATTTAATATAGTCTTAATGGAATAAATATAAGATATAATATCCCTATTTATACTATATGATATGCTTACAAATATAAAGATCTTAATTAAATAAGGAAATAAATAATAAAATATAAAAAGAATAAATCCTAAGAGATCATATAGGATACTCTAAAATATTTTAAGATATAAAATTAATATCATCGAATATTTCTTTTATTTTCTAACACTCCTCCTCAAGTTGAAGCTTACTAAACTTTCAACTTATTACAAGAAGAACAATTTACTTCCCTACAAATAAAGAGAAAACATAAAAATTGAGTTTTATAGAAAACCAATAGTTTGAAAGGAATGTTGGACAAGTCAGAGAAAGTTGCTAGATAACTTAGTCAAATAGTTGGAATGACCATCAACCAAAGAGAAATTTATTGACAAACAAAGCAAGGTCCAACCTTCTCAAAACCACATTTGAAAGTTTTAAACTAATAATATTATTGGTAGAAAAAGAGTCACCATCGAAATAAATGTCGATGAGAAAAAAGTCATCACTAATATGATTCATGTGTGAGAAAAGAGTTGTCATTAGAATGATGATCGATAGAAATGAAGTTACTACTAATATGATTCATATGTGAGAAAATAATCATTATTAAAATAAACGCTAGTGGGAAAGAAGTCATCATTAATATGATTCATATGTAAGAAAAAGATCCAAAACTAATGAGCAAAAGCTTAAACATTAACTAGAAGTCATAACTCAAGGCTTAACCACTTAATAGAAGCAAACATGCTTGACTATTATAAAGCAAAAACATCAAAGCTTAACCATCAAGAGTAGAAGTCAAACACAATGCTTAACCACTCAAGATAGAAACAATAAATCTCAATGTATAATCATCTATCACAAAAGCTTAAACCAATGCTTAACTACCATATAGAGAAGTTTTCATCAAAGAAAATTGCAAGAAACCATTGCAATAAAAATCTATCTTAAATAAGAAAATTTCACAAGCACCACGTGAGCAAAGTAGAAACGCAACTACAACTTAGCAAACTTATGGTTCAAAAGTCAATATGATTTCAAAACATTTCATCAAATAGTTGGTATGCACAATAAATGTTGTTTTGATTCCCTCTGTATTCTCCCTTGCATAACACCAATGTTGATGGCTTGAATCTTTCCCTTACCATATCAATTATGCTTTCACATTGTTATGAGAGTGAAAGAAGAGATTAAAACCGAAGAATCTAATGAGAAAAAAGAATATGCATATAAGGCTTGTGTAGTGAATTTTCTAGGACAAAATAAAATAGAAAAGAAAATGTCAAAGATAAAAGAAAAAGAAAGATATGAACTTGTAGTGAAAATAAACAATGGTGGGTGTCAACACCCACTCCACACATCTTGTGGAGATGCACCAAAAGGAATATGTTGACAACCAACGGTGAAGTATAATTTTCCCGCGGGCTTTAGTTAAACCTCTTCCATGTAAATGCTATCAACAAATAATGGAAGAGCAAAAACCTTATCCATTAAGGATCGCACAATTTACTTTTAACAATACACTTTTTAAATTATAATTTACTTAGATGCTTATAATTTATTTTAAATATATTATTTTTTATATTATTTTTACATTTTAATTCATTTTTTTATTGATTGTAATATAATTTATTTTTTAATATATCACAATCAATGATTTGTCTCCAAAGACAAAAATAATATATTAAATGTAAATTATAATTTTTTAAAAATATATTATTTTAAATATAAATTAGTAAATTAAAAAGTAGAAACAATATTAAAAACAATAAAAATTAATGACAATAAGTCATAATATATTAAAAATAAAGACTTAAATATGTTTAAATATTTATGAATATGATTTTGATTAGTTTTATTCTCTAAAAAAATTATAAACAAGATGAATAATATTAATTAAAATAATTAAGATAGTGAAAAATATTTTAAATTATGATAATTAAATTTAGGTACCTAATTCAATTAAATATTGTATTTAATATTTTAACTAAATAAATTAATTATATATAATTTGTTTTTATAATTCATTTGTAATATAATATGAACAGGAATTTTTATTGCTTTTAACCTTGTTCTTACTTTTCAATTTATTTATTTATTTTTAAATTTGTACTCTTAAAAAAATATTATTTATTTAAATTCTTATGATTTACTTTTAATATTATTTTTACATTTCAATTAATTAATTTTAACTTAATGTAATATAATATATTTTTAAATATATAACAAGAAGTGATTTTGTCACAAAAAAATAAATTGAAATGTATTATATTAAAATAAACTATATTATAATAAAACTAATGAATTAAAATGTAAAAATAATATATTAAAAATAAATTATAAGAGTTTTAGTAAATTATAATCTTATGTAAAAAAGTACATTGTTAAAACTAAAGTGATTTCAAAAGTAAGAAAATTATTAAAAATAATAAAATAACTATTCATAATATATTAAAAATTAAAAATAAATTATAAATTATATGTAATTATCATATTTATGTAAAATAATAAATACATTACTTAAATAAATTACATACCTAAAAATAATTTAATTATCTTAATTTAAAATATACTTTGTTAGTTTAATTATCTCAATTAATGTTATCTATTTTTTTAGTCATGTCGACATTAAATTAACCAAAGTTAATGATAAAAACAAAAAAATACTAAAAAAAATTGTAAGGATATAAAAATAACTAAACAATTGGCAAAGACTAAAATCCAACAAAGTTATATTTGCAGAAATTTAAAACATATTTAAGTCAAAATAAAATGTAAAGTTAAATAAGTTAATGATAAATACTAAAAATGAATATTAAAAAATCTCAAAAATTTAAAAATAAAAAAAAATTGATAAGAATTAAAATCAAACAAAATGTTGCAAGAACATAAAATATATTTCAACTTTTTATATTTAATTGTAGCATTTTAATAAATTGAAATTATTATAATTGAATGAAAGGTTTATAAGTTAAAAAATGACCAGTGAAGTTATATTTAAAGCTATGTTTGGTTAAAATGAAAATTGAAGTAAAAGAAAAACAAAAAAAAAAGAGGAAGAAAAATAAAAAAGGTGAATAGAAAGGTGTTTTTCTTTATTTGGGTATCACATAGATAAGGAAGTAAAGAAAACTTTGGTGAGTCTCACATCAAAATTTGTTTCTTCCCAATTTGGAAAGAAAAGAAAAAGAAATGTATGAATTTGAATAAAAAGATAAAAATACTCATGAGTAGTAAAATATTACTAATTATGTTTTATTTTATTTTAAGAGATAATTTTTAATCTATTATTATTAGTATTTAATTTCTCTTGTATCTTGACTAAATTTATTTTTGTATTTATTATTTTTATTACATTTCATTTTTATTAAGGATATTTATGTCATTTTATATGTATGGACTATTTTTTTTCCTTTCATTTTTTACTCAATAAAACAAAAGAAGAGAAAACTTACACTTTTCTTTCACTTTCTTTTTCATCAAACAACTAAAAAATATCTCATTTTCTCCTATATTTTTTTCCTTTCACTTTTTTTTCTTCTACTTTCTTTCCTCTCATTTTCATTTGTGAACCAAACATAATGTGGAGGTACCCATGTTTAATATCTTACATAGTACCTCACATAAAATTGACTCTAAATAAAATGCATATATAGAACAAAAAATAAAAGTTAAAAATTATAAAAAAATGTAAATATATTCCCAATGTTAATAAATTATAAAGATCCCATGAAAGTAGGATTCAAACTCCCCTTTCTTTTTCATGCATTGTTATCAAATTATTAATTTTGATAAAATTAATTTTAGTAAAATTCATTTTGAAATAACTGAAATTAAAAAATATTTATGTTTAGGAATGATATTTTATATATAAATTTAGAAAAGTTTATTCTATTTTGATGATAAAATAGAATATTTTTTAAGCTGAATATATTTAGTTAGTTTTATATTGAGAAAGTAAACAAGTTAAAAAAAAAACTTCTCTTAGTCAATGCTATCAAACTTAAACTATTGTGTTAATAGCAGCAAGTAACTTGAATTTGTTAACAACTACAACATGTCATGGCAAATTCAACTCAATATTTGAAATTCTTAGCAAATACAAAAATCTGCATTGTCGTCCAACTCTTAATCGCAAAAGGGATAAAATATTAATGTAACATTCTTGATCTTTGCATTTTTTAAATAACAACTATTATTATTAATGTTATTCTTATTTTTATTATTATTGTTATTGTTATTCTTATTGTTATTCTTATTATTATTATTCTTACTATTATTATTATTGTTATTATTATTTTTATTGTTATTATTATTGTTATTGTTGTCATTGTTATTTTTATTATTATTGTTATTATTATTATTATTATTATTGTTATTATTGTTATTGTTATTATTGTTATTATTATTGTTATTGTTATTATTATTATTATTGTTATTATTATTATTTTTATTGTTATTGTTATTATTATTATTGTTATTGTTATTATTATTATTGTTATTACTGTTATTATTATTGTTATTACTGTTATTATTATTATTATTTATTATTATTGTAATTGTAAAGAGTTTGGGTAGCATGCATCAAATTTTAGATTCGAATATAATTATTGTTATTATATTTTTTAAAAAAAAATATGAATTTTGGTCCACTAATTCATAAAACATCTTATAGTCATTCACAAATATATTATTCTTAAAGTATAGTCAACACCTTATTTCTCCTTACTTTTATCTTCTTTAAAGATACAGTGACCTTGCCATAATCTTGTTTCAAAAGTATTTTTTTTCATGTTTTCCTCAAAATTTTCAAGTATTAAATTTTCAATAAAAACAGTCAGTGTGATACAAGATCTCAAAGGTTATAAAAGTTTTTTATAATCTAGTTTACAAGTTTGAACAATTGGTTATTGACATAATTTTATAATTATCTCAATAATTCTATGCTAACAAATTTATTATATTATCTACATATGCTAGATTCTCTTTAAAAAAGTCTAATAAAAATATTGTAAAAAGTAAAAATTTGTGTATCTACACTCTTTTAAGTAAAAGTGTTTAGGTGTTCATTAAATGATCTTCTTTTCTCAAAAGAGTTTTTTAGTTACCAATTTTTAACAAAAAGACTTAATGAATTTACAAGATCTCAAGGAATAAAAAAGAGGATTCAATAGTACAATATTTCACAAATTCAAACATATGATTCTTGAGCATAGTTACACAGTTCTCTCAATAATCTAGGTATTGCATACCAAATATACTTATATCATATGCATGTACTATATTCTCTTTAAAAAAACCTTATAATAATAATAATAATAAATATGTAAAAAATAAGAAATCACATTACTACCCAATTACACACATATCCCCATGAATGTATCTGATAACTATGTCTTGAAACCCCAACTAAAAAGTAGAACACTGCATTGTTATGGTCCTTACTAAGCACTTAGAAGTTCCATGGCTAAGATAAAGTTCTTCATGATATGCTCTGGCACTGAACTAAGGCTCTTTGAAGTGCTTAATGCATTGCAAGAACTCAAAGGAAAAGTTGTAGGACTTATATGTAATTTGTGAAAGTTTCATATGCCTTTTAATTTTTGAAACATCTTCTATCAAATTAATCAGGACCATCCATTGTTTTCTAACATATTACATCTTTATGATCACTACACAAAATATTCCCTGGTGCAGGTTACGTGTACACTTCTGCACATAATTAGTAAAGTCAAGACCTACAAAATCGGCCACAATAATAGCAAAAGCAGTGGTCATTTATGAATGGTGCACTTGGAAGCTGTTACAGCGTTGATCTTGGACACAGACACCAACGTCCTGCACGTACACTTGGATTAAAGGAAACATCAAACATGTCTACCGTGCAAATGCAAAATCAGTGACTGTGAGCCACCACATGGTTTATAATTGTTTGTTTCAAGTTAGTTAAAACTGTGTCACTTCGATGGTTGCACTTGCATCGTAATCATCAAATCTAAACCCACCAAACCAACTATTGTGTTCCAATTTTGCTTTTCATTCTCATTGCACTTTCACTTCCCCTTTTTGTGTCTTCTCAGATTCCTTACACACTCTTCGATCTCAACGCCTCTTGGCTTATATCTCACCAACCCACATCGCCATTTTCTCTATTCTTTGCAGATCACGCACCCCTTTGGGCAGAGAAGAAGGAAAGTCTAGTTTTTGGTTCGTGGGGTTGGTTTCAAAATGGCCTCTTTCTCGATCCCGTGCCCCAAGTGCCCTTGTTCTCCGCCTTTGAGAGTGAAATCCCAAAAGGTTTCATTTCAAAGTGGATTGAGCTTGAAGCCTTTTCTATCATTTGGATCTTTGTCTGCTGAATCTGCTGCATCTAGGATTCGGGTATGACTTTTGATAAGAGAGAAAGAGAGAGGGAGTTCTTTTGTCTGTGAATTCCTGTTTGTTGCGATTCGATTTAGAGTAATTTTTATGGAAGTAAAAAAAATTATATCATGAATGAATCAAAAAGGGTTGTCTAAACCCTAGTATAAATTGGGTTAAAGAATCCCATAGAAGATGATGAGCGCAATACCATCTTGAAATACATAATTCTTTTATAAATTGTTTAATTTTATTTTTATTTGGAAAATAATAGAAAATAATAATATTTATAAATTTTAAAATAGTTATTATAAAAATTAATAAATTTATCATATACATAAATTCGTGATTGGACTACATTATACGGGAAGTGCATACATTATTTTTCTTCAAATTTTGAGCATCTAACGCTTTAAGCATAGAATTTCTTCTCTTATTACTTCAGTAGTGTTTTGTTGAATTGATTTATTTTAGAAATGATGAATGAAGAAATGATACCTTTATCAATTGATTTTCCTTAGGGTTTCTGAATGTTCATAAAATGAAGAGAGAATGAATATGTTGAATCTAGTGTTGACTGTTGAGCATAAATGACCTTCTTAGATAAGTTACAAATACAAAGAATGGTGGCAATATGTTAGACGCAATTTTGCTGTGGGTGATCAATGTTTTTTGTTATCAGTATTTGCAGTGATATACTGGCATTTTGTTAGAGTTAAGAAGTTAGTTAGGACAGTTATTATAATTAGTTAGTAGGAGGGGTTAGTTAGAGGAGATTTGTAAGGTAAATAAATAGGGAATGTAAGAGAAAAAATATTGTATATTGTATAGATTGATTCTTTGTGAAAGGAGAAATTCATCTTGAAGGGGAAATCCTTGGAGAAGAGTTATCTCTTGTATTTTCTGTTCCAATCAAGAAATACAATCTTTCTTTTCTTTCTTCTATTTTCTAATCTGGGTTTCCTAACACATTTATATCCCCAAGCCTGGTAAATATCACCTTTATAATATGTGATGCCTATTAATTTTTTATGATGCTCATATTAATCCTTCCATTTTTTATTTTCAACATGTTATCACTTGCAGAAGTTCAATATATTCACTGTTGCACTTGTAATTTTAGCCATTAGTTTCCAATGTGTTTAAAGTTAAAGAAATTATAACTTGTCAATTAAAACAATTTTAGTTGGTAGATGGTGTGTGATTCACTGAAATAATAAATGTGTCAAATGCTTTGTGGATATATTTTCATTTATTTGATTATTTAATCATTCCATTGTTATTTGTTGTCTCTGGTAGTGCCTTAATAGGAAGCAATTTCCTGTTCTGAGGTCAGTTTACATTGAGTTTTATTATGAATGAAAATTTTATGCCGTTGTTCAAATGTGTTATTTATTAGATTGAGAAAATTTTACCAAAGTTACCCTGCTTTGTACATTGTAGACTGCTGCTGTTGGAAATTCTTCTAATTCTACCCCTGTAATTGTCAATGGACCTAATGGTGCTTCATTGAAAGAAAAACAAGAGCAGAATGGGAAAGCCTCTTGTAGCACTATTGCAGATGAATCTTCAATTACTGCATTCATGTCTCAAGTTTCAGACCTTGTAAAGTAAAGCAGCTTCACTTTGTATGCAATAACTTGTTCTTTGTTAATTATTATATCTATGTCATGACATGTCTTAGAACGTGAATTTGAGTCTAATTCAAATCCTACAAAATCAGTTTTTAAGATGAGGATTGTCTCTCACTTGAATACACTATTCAAGGGACCGTGTTTTGTTTCTACAGTTTTTATTTAGAGAAAACAGACAATGCATTGACATTTAACAATGTAAAACAATATTATCTTAAAAGTCATACCAACGATGAATTGTGATTAAATGATAATGTAAAAGTATTTTACACTGTCAGTGTATAATCATTAAATTTCTTTATTTAACATATCATTTCCATGGCCAGACTCGTGGATTCGAGAGATATTGTGGAACTTCAACTTAAGCAATCAAACTGTGAGCTCATGATAAGAAAAAAAGAAGCATTGCAGCCTCCACCGGTTATAGCCCAAGTATTGCCAGCAATGCACTATGCCACACTTCCTTCTCCACCAGAAGCTGCTCCTGCTCCTGCTAGCTCTTCACCTCCAAAAGAAGTACCAGCCTTACCTTCCCCTGCAAGCAAATCTTCTCACCAACCACTGAAATGTCCAATGGCAGGAACCTTCTACAGGAGTCCAGCACCTGGTGAACCTCCATTTGTCAAGGTGTGTAAACATGCATCGAGGTGTCAATTTGCAAAAGGATAATTTATGAAACTATTACTGCCCTGTTTACTAAATAAATTAAGAATAAATAATACATACATTAACAGTGTAAAAGTCTTTTATACAATTAACCAATATCAAGTCATCATGTATGAAAAATTTGTTTACTTTTGTAATAATTACTTTAAAAATCATATCAAGGATGATTTCTGATTAGTTGACCGTTTAAAATATTTTACACAAACACTAAATGCTTATTAAACTCTTAAATTAATGAATAGCTTAATTAGTTTGTTGTTGCTTCAGGTGGGAGATAAAGTGCAGAAAGGCCAGGTTGTTTGCATTATTGAGGCTATGAAACTGATGAATGAAATTGAGGTATGTGTATTTTTTTCCTATTTGTTTGTTCTTGTATTTTATTACATTTGTTTTTCTCTTTTTACTATCTTGTTTTCTTTCCCATATACTTGGAAGATTTGTCCCCTTGTATAGATTATCCTCCATATAGTACTTATACAGAAATCTTTAATACAAGGATCTGGCAGTTAACATTAACAAATCTAAAAGCACAAACTTGGTAAAGCTGTTCAAAAACTGTTTCTGCTTCTGTATTGCTATATGTTTCAGCAGCATTCACAGACTAATTACAAAGTTTACACTGGGAGTGGTATGAAGGGATTAGGAAATAAGTAAAGTATGTAGTAATGGAGAACATTGAGGGGTAGTTGGGTTTAGGAGATAAATAAAATGAAGGAGAGTCATTCAGAGTGAGTTAATATTTCATAACATCTGGGAGGAAACAGGATACTCTAAGGGCCTGTTGGACTCAATTTTTGCTACTGTAATATAAAGGTTCTTCTTCCGAACCAGTTTCTGTTAGCCAAAAACTAAATCTTCTACCAACAAGTGGTTGGTCTAAGTGGCGATAGACTCAGGCATCAGGCTCCTTAAGCAAGTGGTCAAAGTTTCAAATTCTGACTTGTGTGCGGTGAAAACCTGGTTGGAGGAGGTATCTCACCTTTGAGTGACTTCATAGATACTCCTTAAAAACATGTGTACCAAAGAAAAGAAAAAGACAAATCCACTAATTTCTTTGTTACCTTTCATTACTTGGTGGCAGGCTGATCAATCAGGAACAATAGCTGAGATAGTAGCTGAGGACGGGAAAGCAGTCAGTGTAGACGCGGTATTCTCACTCTCTGTTTGCATGTCTGTTTAGAAACTACATGCTTCATTTCTCTAATTGATTTACTTGTGTTTCATGCAGCCTCTTTTTCTATTAGTTCCATGAGTACCGGAAGGGACTCTTTGAAGTTGATGAGAAATCTCCTTTGTTGGATAGCATGGTATTCTATGATTTAGATTTTCTGTTCAGAAATTTCTTCCTTGCCTACATAAGCCCTCACCCCTCTCTTAATTTATTGAGATATTTTGGACATAAAAGCCCCAGCATATCAGAATGAATATTGGACAATGCAGTTTTTAGCAGTTTTGACGTTTGCAGTATTTATGTTTTCTGATGACGCCCTCTCTTTCTTGTATGAACCTGTTTGCTGGCTGGATGTTACGTTATTACAGTAATTTGTTATGATGCATCTTTGTGGCCAAAAAGTTTATTTATATTCAAAACAATCTTTTTCCTCTGATGAAAATTAGGCCCGGTTTTTGGGTTGTGGCATCCCAACCTCTGAATTAAAATTCTTTGCCACCATGTGTTGGGAGCAATTCATGAACTGAAATGGATTCTTTTTAAAAGAAATTATTTACAATTTGTTAAAAGCGTCATAAATAGCATGAATTGGAATTTTAGGTTTTGTTGTATTAAACCATAACTTAGAAATCACGTCGACTACCACTTTCGTTGTAAATATAAATATAAGTCTATTTTATGTAATTCACATTCATTAAGAAAGTTAATTAATTTGCTTAGTAATATTAAATTTATTTAATCATATGAAAAAAAATTAAAGAAAAAAATTGTAGAATTTTTGAAGTTAAAAAGTAAATTAAACTCTTTTAATTTTAGAGATCAATTTAATTTTATTACAATTTTTAAAACTAGATTGATTGATAAGTTATAATTTCAAGAATTATTTGTTCTTTTATTTATTTTAATTATCAATATTTATTTTAATTATCAATATTTATTTTAATTATCAATTTGACTATTCATTATAATTTCAATGAATAAATTGATTTATAATATATAATTATTTTAACATTAAGAAGCAATTGCCTTAGGTATAGATTACATATTAAATTAATATAAATAAAATATACTTTTGAATTCTTGGATATTACTGTATTTATTCTACTCATTTTAAGTATAGTTCAAGTAAGTCTTGAATAAGCTCCACAAAATCTTGATATAAATAAATAATTTTTCTTCATTGTTTTTGAGATATATATTTTTGTTTAATTCTTGTCATTGCATAAATTAGTTTACTATTTTATCATTATGTTCAACTTTATTAACTACTTTTTTTTTCTTTTATTACATTACTCATCCTTTTAATGCATCTCTTATAAAATTTGTACTTATTTTATGTACCCATTATCTTCTTCGGAAAAGGTCTGATAGTTTGTTACCATTGTTTTCATTTACGTTCTAGAAGAGACTGTTTGGTCTATATAATATTTTTCATTTTCTTATTTTATCACTTTATTTCTTAATTTCAAAAATCTATAAAATGACAATAAAAATAACTTTTTATTGTTTTCTATTTTCACTTTTCCTAATACAAAAATTCAAAACAAAATAAAAGCAGAACATTTTGTAAAGCCAAACTATCGTATCCTGTATCTAGATGATTACCGGCCATCGTAAAATACTCGGACCCCATGTCAATGGGCGAATAATAAATTTTCAATTTATTAGTTCTGTCATAGGCAACTTAATTCGTAACAATCCAAACCAAACCAAATCAAGCTTTATTAGTGCTATGGGAGCAAAAGCAGAAGAAAACAATCAAATTTAATATTTAGATGGCAAAGATAAATTTTCATCAACAAAAGAATGTAGCCACTATATTATGATGCAAATTACAGTAGGAAACAGACAAAAATCATAGTGATCTAAGAAAGGCGCGGAGTATTCCCGGGCCGAGCTTCCCCTACATTCTGTTTCCTTGACCCCTATTCTGTTGGCTCTCATCCTATTCTGTATTTTTTTTTTCCTATTTAATGTACAAGTTAGCCTATCTATCATGTACTTACATAAAATCAATATTGCCTAGAGCTTCTAAGGCTACTCCTGCGGCCACTAAAGTTTATCTTGCGCGTCGCACTTCCACCAGTCCAATTCCCATCGTCATCATCATCCTCCTCGTCGTCCCCACCTGCCACATATACAGGTTTCCGGGCCTGAACTTTTCTTGGTGTAGTTGTAGGTCGCTTTCGTTTTATATTTGCAGTGTAAAGTTTATAATCCACTGTGTCTTCCCTCAAAGCATGTTTAAATTCCTGGTGCAACAAATGAGAGAAAATGGCTAAAGAAACCCTCCATCGAATCACAAGTGATTGAAAGAGAAAATTCACAAGTGTTTAAATACCTGATATTTTTGTGCCAATTCTTGCGGACTTGTAGGCAAACTGAACTGAAATTCACCAATATTAAAAGCAATATTCTGTCTGGAGGTAACCTCTCCAAGTTTTGGTTGTTCATTAGGAGAATAAGCCTTAATGAAAGCACATTCCAAAGAGAGAACTGTTAGTTGCCTATCCCATAATATCCTAGTCAAGGATACACAACATTTAACGGTAGCCTAAGTGATGATATAAGATAAGATGCATTATATAATATTTACCTGACAACGGGCATCATCGAGACTATACATGATTTTAAGGTGTCTCTTGAGCTTCAAAAGAAGCTGCAATGCAATTGCTGATAAACAGTCCGCCTGTACATAGGTAACAAAATGACTAAATGCATGCGTATGAATACAATAACAAAATTGTATTCCATTAGCAAAACTTTAAACATTATTTTCTCACAAACAAATCATTATTGACAAAAATAATGACTGCAGGTTCCAAAATACCTGAACTTTCTCCAGATCATCTTTTGAGAAGGAAAAATAATCTGTGAAACCTGCAGCATGCAGTTTTGCTTCTGAGCTACCCTTGTATGATAAAGAATAATCTGGCAGTTGATGATTTGATCCATTTAAATCCAGTGATCTCATGTCATTGGAATTGGGCTGAACATCTACATTTTGCTGAAATGTTCCATTCAAATCCACTGTCATTACTTGAGTTGTAACAATAGGCTCATCTGTCCCCTGTTGGCACATTCCATTCCCATAATGTGTACTATGATGTGAAATGCTTGAACTCCAGGCTTTAAAGTTCGCTTCTAGTGGTCCGGCCCTTACTTGAACTATCCGATTGATAGCATAGATTAAATAAAGGGGCTCATCAGGTGAAATGAATGGCAGCAATGCTAGGACTTCCGTGCAGTATCTGCAGAAAAAGCCAAGTAAAAGATCATTTAAGAACCCATATAGGAAACAAAAAATAGCAACAGATTGTACTTACATTAAGAAAGCTAAGAACCCATATAGGAAACAAAAAATAGCAACAGATAGTACTTACATTAAGAAAGCTATTACTAGTTTATTCCATCTTGGATTATCAAATTTCCGTACAATCGAGGACAAAAATTTGTTCCTTGATACCCGGTTTCCTCGGATGAGCTTATATATTCGAGAAACCCCAAGTTTAGCTTGAGCAAGTGAGCCAGCCTCGGGCTTCCCTTTTCCAGAAACAGGGATCTTAGATTGGATCTTAGGATCAATATTTTCAGAACTGCCACAAAGAGATTGCATAAACATAAATGACATTTGAAGTCCATCACCCAAGCGGCTTTCAAAAAATGCAGGGTACCTGAAAAGATGCTTTAATTAGTTAATACAACCAAGTTCACATGTACTACATCACCAAAACTATATATAGGAGATATACTTTTCATTCATATTCATCAGAAGATGATGAGCCAACTTTGAATTTGACTCCAGAGGATCAGTTTCAAGTGCTATAAGGTATGGAACACAGGTGATTGGATGAACAAGACCTTGGCGCAGCACAACTTCAACAATCTGCATTATTAACAAATCTCTTATTCTAAATATGGAGGAACAGAAACAATCATAATACAACTACACACACATGCACTCTTCCATTTACTAACTGTTATTGGTTCAAAGACGATATTCTAACCTTGAGGGCTGATTGTCGAACTTGTTTACTGAAATCCAAACATCTGCCCAAAATATTATCCCAATACAACTGAACTATACCCCCACATATGTTTGTATCCCCAGCACCAGCAGCAACAGGTACACTCTGCCCAGCTCCCACTGAGTAACCAGCAACATTTTCATCACCTTTATCTGTCCCCATTTGCCTTTCAGCATCTAAAAGATACTCGAACATGTTTTGCAATCCTTGAATCTGATTACCAGAAAGATTTAGTATACACAGAGAAGTAATTAATTTATATATATATATATAGGAGGAGGGTACAAATTACTCTTAAGAGTAACTTTAAAAGAATTATTCTTCATTCTCACTCTTCCTTTTCTTTTATTTAATGATTTTAACAAGTAATTCACTTTTTAACTGTTAAATTACTCTCCATAGTCACTATTATTTCCTTTTAATCTAACAGTTCTAGCGAATAACCTATTAACCATTAGATTAAAGAAAATAAAAAGTGAGGATGAGAAGTAACTCCTTTAAAATTACTCTAGAGTACTTGGATCCCCCCTCTCTCTATATATATAAAGAAAAAAATATTACCTTAAGGCGAGTATCAGCACCAGAGGATAATGTTTCCTCCAGTATTTTTCCAACATCATTTTCCAACATATATTCAGGCCTAGCAATTAGGACAAACCCTAGTGCCTACAAGAGTTACAGTAAAACATTAACAGACTTCAAGATTAAACCAAGATAAGAACTAAGTTAACAAATAAGTCTTACCTGCAATGATCTAACCTTGACAACAAAATCCTCCACAGAGAGATACTTCATAAACAATCTGAGACTGCTTCCAACATCAATAAGTTTATTACTGGAGCTTGCTAACAATTGATTGCCATAACGGATAAGCAACCCAAGACAGAAGAGAGATCGTCCAACTTTCTATATATAGCAGGGAACAGTCAATTTTTGTTTTACATCCCATATAAAAAATAAAACAACCTTCATCATCAAGCTAATAAAAGATAAGTATAAACACTCCACAAAAATACACTATAATTTTCATGTTCAAGCTAAATATTCAAGACCATAATTCTCTACATCAGCTATAATCCACAAGAAATAACAGCTTCCCTTGACACTAATCTAGTTAATACTTGTTAGATGTATGGTCCACATACAAAGAGTTCATGATATATAAAATACCTATGGTGTCAGCATCATATAGCATAAATACAAGTTTTCAAGAAACAATAATTGAGTACTGAAATCAAATCCACTTAGTGTAAATATAAAAAAAGTAAGTACAAATCTAGCCCCCATAAAAATGCCCCCCTTCCCTATAAAAAGAAATATTAGAAATGATGTAGGTTTAACTCAATCTCAAAAGTTAGCTCAAGGTGAGAGGATTCAATTCTTTGTATTTTGACCATACTCCAAGCCCAAGCCTAAGTGGACAAACTTAACACACCCTCGAAACCAAAACTGGACATGTGAAGTGTAATGTTTGCAAAACTAGGAGACTAGACATCTACTGGTGATCCACATTAAGACTGGATTGGCTCTTACCATGCTTACTGGATTAAGCCAAACTCAGCTCCCCAACCCCACTCCCCGGCCTAGGTCTTACAAAGAGAACATTAGCTCCCCACCCCCAATAATAGATGTACTATATCAAAAAGACAAATTTTAACATGAATCTAGCAATAAACCTGCTTGTTATCAACTGCCTGAGAATCCAAACATTTGAAGAAGAACTGAATAAGTTGTTCAAGTACAGCAGCTCCTTTTCCAGCCATCTTACTCACAGAGCAGAGGCACCTGACAAAGAAAAAGTAAGATCCATAAGTAAGTGAAAGGGCAAGCAAACTCCCTTCTGTTGAAGGGAGAAAAACAATTTTTCTACTAATCCTAATCCACAAAAGTAAGACATATAGGACTGTTTGGGTAAACTTCTCTATGAGCAATTTTTGGAAGGAAGAATAGAAAAAAAAATGAAATAAATTTCTGTAAGTTAAAATTAGCTTATACATAAGCTAATTTATAGAAGCTCTCTTATATTAGCTTCTTCAAAGATTTTTAACTTATGCATAAGCTAATTTTAACTTGAAAAAGTTTATTTTATTTTTCCTTCCAATTTTTCTCCTATAAATGTTCATGGAGAAGAGTTTACCCAAACAGACCCAAAATATAATTAGAAACTAAAATCTTAGATGGAGTTCAAGGTTTTCAGAAACATTTCATAAAATTCAGTTAAAAATTTCTGTTCAAAGACACATGCTTTTGCACTGATATTTATGTATTACATGAGAAAAATATTTAGATATTCTCAAATGCATCACAAATTTATTTAGCAACTATAAACTGTTATCCATCAGGAAAAATTAGAGAACTCCACGTCACATGAATCTATCAGCTGGTTAATTACAGGATGAAGCAGAACAGAAGTAAAAGAACACAGCTAACTGAAGAAAATAATGGTAAGAAACCATAAGTACTTGATACAGGCATGGACAACTGTCAAGAAAGAATGACGGACAATCATCTGTTTCAAATCTTGCTCAAGTTCCCCAACAATACTCGGAGGTAACTTCCCAAGCAGGGGCAGCACAGAATCAATTATGAATAGTATACTCTCAAGTAGCTGTGCAACCGTGCGATTGTCAACCTGAAAACAAGATATGGTGCACTTTTGTCATTTTCAGATCATACTTTCTTGCAGGCCAAAAAAAACTATGAAAGAAATATAATGAAATATCAGAGACCAGAAACTACATTAATAATGAATAGAACAAGACCAAAAGCAGAAACAAAGTTCCTAATAGTATATGTGCACACCTATTGGAAATCTTAGAAGTGGCAGTTGGGGGTGGAATGAGATTTACAAGACTTGTCCCTACCCAGCACCACGACAATTTTCTTACCTATACCAATACTCTTAAAAAGTTTTAAAGCAATGCCTCGTAATAAATAATTATATTTATATAACATCAAAAGCTTGGATTCTATCAAAATATAATAAAGGCTTAATTGTAATTTTGGTCCCTCAAGTATTGCTATTGTGCAATTTTGGTCCCTTAAGTTCTAATTGTGCCAATTAGGTCCCTTAATTATTGCAATTGAGCAATTTTGGTCTCTCAAGTTCTAATTGTGCAAGTTAGGTCTCCCAAGTATTGTAATTATGCAATTTTAGTTTCTTTATTATTAATCTATCATTAAATATTTAACAAATTTTGTTGACTTGACACTAATGGCTAGCATAGCGGGTGATGTGAAACTATGTCATCTATCATGTCAATTGTTAGTTTCACATCACCTGTTATGCTACCCATTAGTATCAAGCCAATAAAATTCGTTAAATATGTAATGATAGACTTACAAAGAGACCAAACTTGCACAACTACAATACTTGAGGGGCCTAATTTGTACAATTAGAACTTGAGATTGCAATACTTAAGGGTCCCAATTGGCACAATTAGAACTTGGAAACCAAAATCGCCCAATTGCAATACTTGAGGGACCAAAAAATGCAATTAAGCCTATAATAAAAAGACAGCCTCTAACCACGAGCTGGCTCACTTGGCATACTAAACTCCATGTGAGTGTACTTCACCAGCAGTGTAAGTGAAACCCACTAAGAACTACCATTTGTCCAAAGTCAAGCAAAAGCTTAATCAGGAATTCAGGAATTTAGTGCCAGTTCAAAAGAATGTGGGAAGCCTCATTGTCTTGACAAGTCCCTGATTCCAGTTCAAGTAAATCCGTCTTGCTGGCACACATTCTTCTAGCAATAGCAGATTTATTTTCAATTTTTAATTAGTTGATCATTTTTGTTCTTTTATTGGTCATTACTGCCACCAGCTGTCCAAATCAACAGGTTTTCTATTATGGGAAAATGAACGAGGATGTGACATATAGGATACAAGCGGGATGCCTAAAATAGAGAAAGGCATCGGAATTTTATGATTGCAAAGTACCATGTTATAACCACTTCCTGTAGCTATATAAACTGTATCTCTGTACTCTTGTAAATTTAATGAAAAACACTTCTTGTTTTACCATATCTGTTTCTCTTTTCTCTCTGGATCTCTCTGAACCTTAACAATGGGAATTTGCATCACTGTTATCACTTCAAACATAAAAAAAAAAAGCTAGAATTTCCCATTATTCTTATCATTTTTTATATTAACAAATTTAACACTTTCCAACTTTGAGCTACTGGGCACTGTATATAGTAAATAGTAAATATAAAATTAACGAAATGAAGTTGTCAAACTTGAGTAGACTTCAGAATTTTATGGTCACATAGTTTCTTCTCCAGGTTGTTTCCTTTCATTAATGTTATTTTTAAAAATGCTTGTGTCAAAATAAAATTTCATAATAATTTTTTTTACCTTAGACATAAAATAAATATATAAAAAAGGTTAGAATTATATATCAGTGAAATTTCATGGTGGCATATCTAATTTTATTACTATTTTAATAAACGGTTATTAGATATATAAATAAACAGTATATATGCATAACCAGAAACTATAATGATAGACAGGTTTATGTGAGACAAAAATGAAAAGTGACAGAGGATCCTAACCTCTGGTCTAGTTAGAAGACAAATGGGTTAACTACCTATCTACTAGTCAGTTTGGCATTGGACGGGGACAAAATAATAAATAGGAAGGAAAAGGGGAATGGGGGGGATACATATTGGAGATTGTACAGACATTTGGGGGGAGAGTTCTGGATCCTATTGAACATCGGACATTCAAGGGAGGTTTATTCTTGTATTATGACTGAACTTCTGTTAATTCTTCTACCAAACTCTAATTCGGTTACCACGCTGGTATTGGATTTGGGTATGGAAATTCCATCAATAAAAGCATCAATTATTTTCTTTCTTCTCATCTATTGGTCCAGTTTTATCAGATGGAATATACATCTTAGCCTCATAAGCTCACCCAAAGTTCAAACCAACCACCCCAACATGGACATGACACAGCAATGCTGAAAATTACCTTCCAGTACATGAATGGCACTAATTAAAGCAATAAAAGAGAAACATTGCACGATTCATAATAACACTTGAGTAAGCCAATATATAAAAGTGATAACCTGAGTCTTCAGATATGGCTGCAAAGTAACAACAAATTGGGAAGGGTTTGAAGCTGGTGCACAGAGAGTTGGGTCCACAAGACAAAATGCATGCAAGACTAACACATATGGAAGTGCACGCACTTCCACTTCATCACTGGTCATTTCCTCAACCTGATCATGAATAAAAAACTTGTCATTTTGATATCAATGTAACCAGGCACAGAAGTTAGAGGCATAAACAAAATACTACCATACCTGCAATATCTTCTCCAGCAAGCATTTGCACATCAACTCACAACGCTTACGCACTGTTGCAAGGGACATTGAGTTGACCCCAATGGCTTTTGCAGATTGCGGCAAAAAATCAAGTGACAAATTGCGCTTTATTACAGTTACAAGAAGTTGGTTATTGGGCATTCCTCTCAACATTTCAACAATTTGCTCTGTTTTCTTAACTATTTCAAGTGGAACAGTACTACCATCCCCAAAGACCTGACCTTGTGATGCAGGAGGCTCCTCAAACCAGAACTCATTAAATGTTTTGCAAACAAGGTCCTGCAAAACCAAAGCATAACAAGGAGAACACTCTTATCAACTAAAGATAGTGAGAGCACTAATAAATGAATTAATGAACATATCATAGGCTTAACATCAAATAAGTATGAGTTTACATCAAATGACTAATAATTTACATGGCACCATGGAACTACCCAATTAAAAAGTACAAACGAAAGGCATAAATAATACATCATCACCAATGCTATAAAACAAGACCATGTTGGGAAGAAAGTATGTGAAATTTCAAAAACAATTATAATTTACACTTAATGGCATAAATTATAATTCTTGACAGCTAGGTATCAAGTACTTAAATTTAAAACATAGTAACATATCCTAGAGGTTCAAGAAATAATTTTAAAATACCTGGATGCTTGCTTCATCATCACTAACACGTGAAATTATCTCTGTGCAAGCTCTTGTAAATCCAGAGAAGTTGATATTTGAAGTGCACATATCTCGAATGATTTTTATAGCTCGTTTTCGAACACTTACTCCAGTATCTTTGATTCTCTCTGCAATCTTCTCAAAATACTACAATACACAATTGAGAACACTGTTTTAACAATTCATCAACCCTAAGCATGAAGTGTCTTCATACCTATGAAGTTTATAAGAAAGGACCAGTTTTGTTATTGACCATTAAGGAAAGATCCAGAGACACATACCTTAAAACCCACATCTGGATGTGAAGCAATATGCCTACCAACAAGTTCCAATGCTGCTTCTCTAACAGATATAGCAGAATCACAAAACCTTCCTTCAACAGCTGATTGTACTCGCTTATCACCCAATACCTCTGGATCAGCCTCTACAATGATACTAACCTGCTCATTATATTAATGAAAGACAGAAGAGATTAATTTGGTGCTAAGAAACTATTATAAGCATCCCATTTTCACAGGAAAGAAGGAAACTTCAAAAGAATATTTTAAACTTACTGCTCGTAAAGCCTTAGCCCTAATAACTGGAGAGTTCTCCCTCCAGCTTGCCTGTACACATCATAAGAAAAATTAGAGAAGTACGATTTTTCAACAAATTCAGGAAAGAATGAATATCAACAGACCAGAAGCGTGTGAAGAATCTTATCAAATCCTCGGCAAAATGAACTGTTTTGGCCCATAGCTAAAGTAATCTTCTTGATTGAATCCCTTGTCAACATAGAAGACACGGTACCAGAATCTCGTACTATGATTTTTGATTTCATTCTAGCAAGGTAGTAAATGGACTTCTGCTGACAATTTGAATCATCTTTGTACCACAAGCAGAGATAAAACCTGCACATCATACAAATGCATTACCTTCACATATATATAACTAAAATGTTAATTCAAAGATCTGTCATGAGTACAAACCAGCAAATGAAAAGATGCAGATCATCAGCAGAGGTGACATCTTGAAGGTAATTCAAAAGCAACTGTTGAACAATATCATGCTTAGAAACTTCAGAATCTTTTGACGCATTGTTATTCTTTTTCACATCATTCTTGCACTGGGAATTGCAACATGATTGTAATACAAGTAGTTGCTTATGACAGATGCATGTCTGGCAGGACCAGTTTCGACTGGAAACTTCATGTTCTTTAATTCCCAGGCAATCAGCATGAAAAAGCCTCTGGCAACCATGACATATGAACAAATTTTCTACCCTCCCCCCCAAACAAACACAACATGTATCTTTTGGATAATGCTGAGTAGCAGCATCCTGACTAAGTAAATCCTGAAGTATCCAGAACTTTTCCTGGCTACAAACCAAAGCATCACGCTTCAACCTTGCAGCAATTGTACCAAGAATATCAATCGCCATGGAACGTGCAGAGACATCCTTAGATTTCGGCCCAGCATTCTGAAGTAGTAGGACACAGAGAACCTGAAACAATTCTCAGAAGTAAACTAATCTGATGCAATTACTAAAATAACATGTACACAGATATGCAGATCCCTACAAAAACACACCCATGCACAATCTACCTCTAGAATAGGAGCTGAAGCAGGATATTCAGGTAAATTTAAAGTTGTCAGTAAATCTGTAACAAGATTCTCTATTATGGATTTCAGCTCAGAAGCATCCTGAGTCTTCACACTTGCAAACCGCTGAAGTACACGGCTCCAAAATAGACAGCAGGCTTCTGTCGCTGCCTCATGGCATTTAATTGGATAACTAGCATCAACCGAAGCTTCTAATACAGCATTACCATTTGATGCTTTTCTTAAAGCATCAGGAAGGTTAGCACTACAATGAATCAACTGAATCAGCAAAGCGGTAACCATTTGGATCTGCCTTTGCTCTTCCTCACGTACGTGATAAGACCTTAAAGCTCGTTTTGAATATGGTAATTTCCATAGAAGCTGAACCATTTCATCTATCACATAAGTGCGATGCTGTGTGTATAAATAGAATATCTGTACCACCATATTGGAAAAACAACAATTATATAAGAGCATATGCTCACAATTATAGAAGAGCATTAGTACAATGATATGAGCATGAAAGATAAAAATCACAAAACTATAAAAGAGAAGTATCAGTACCGCACTGAGTAAACTGATTGCCTTCAATTGCAAAAGCTGGATATTATCAACCAAAAATGTTGTAATGCTTGTTTTTACAAGTTGTAGTATGCAACTATCTGATAACCTCTCTATTAACAACAAATCCTTGAGTAGTCCAAGAACAGTGCACAACTTCTGAAGAATAGTATTCCCAGCAGTAGAAAGCCTAATAAAAGCAAGGACCAGCAAGAAAATAATAAGAGATGTATATATTAACAAATCTAACTATAGATGCACAAGAAAACCAACTTAAAGGACATATAATGTGGACAAAAATAATCAGACCTGCTAGATGCCGATTTCTTCAACTTTGAAGTCTTGCTAGTACGCCGTTTCTTGATGGCTGAACCAAATTCAGCATCATTTTCGTCATAATCATCAGCTGGAAAAATATAAACATTAGGAGTTTGAAACCACAGAGGAAATAATCTCTTTACATTCTCTCCCAGTCTCCCTCCATTCCCATGGTCCCCAATGGGCCCTATTATATATTTTCTGTCAACTCTGTCATCCCATGGTGGCCCTCAAAGATGTTATAATACATCACCAACTAAAAAAAATTATAGTCAGAGATACAATTTAAAAGGAAAGTGCTGCACTTCCTGTAGCATTTTCATGCTCCAAAATGTAAAATTAAGAACAGTAAAAAAAATATATGTTCTATTCAGCAGAAAAACTAAAAAGGCTAACCTTCAAATGCAGTGTTTTCACTGGGTCTGTGTAATGCACGGTATGATGGATCACATGCACACATAACATCCATTATCTGATGCCTGGAAAACTCCAGAATTCTCTCAATGATCTGACATGGATAAATTACTTTCAGATATTACAGATTATTGTTTAAAACAAAAAAGGTAACAGCCTACACAAGTCATGAAAATCAAATCAATGAAATCATTGATTTCACACATACAAAAATACTTTTCTCCCGCTGAAGGAGCTTTATCTTTGTATATACTTGTTTTTCCCAAGAAAGATCCTAATAAAATTCTTGTTATTCATAGTAATAATATTTGCTTGAAACTAGCATAAATAAAGAACGAACCTCTTCTTTATAAAGTTGCTTTGGCATATCAGTATGAGCCATCACTGCTAGCGCAGCATGAATGGACTCCAATGCAATTAAAACAGATTGAACTAACTCTGAATCTGACTGAAACAAAGAACAATAATAAAAAAAATCATAAATATAATTCACTATGTAAATTATGATTAAAATTTTAAAAAACTGCATACAACTACCATGCCTTAATCCAACTAGTGGGGTCAACTACATGGACCAAACAGTATTGTTGTGCTCTATCAAAAGCCAAATTTTAAATAAATCCATCTACAGCAAGGTCATTTCTATGGTTTCTCCAAGTGTTTTCTTTGGTCTTCCTTGACCTCCTTTACTCTAACTACATGACCTTGAAAGAAAGTAAAATAAAAAACAGCTTTAAATATAAATATTATGGGCTTAAATATTACGAATAGTTTATTCATGAATGGGAATAGTATATGACAAGGGAATGCAGACACATGTAAATGAGAAACCATACTGCCATATAGTCAGACTGACCATGACTGCTGAGAATTGAAAGGGTTAAGCTTCAGCTACCAAACTCAAGTCTATGTAGATATAGGTGGAACCTCACAAGAACTAACATATATACTCTATGTACTAAAGTTATTTTGATATTAAATTTCTGTTTACTACCCCAATAGCAAATAGAAGAAGTCAGATTTTAATAAATTTTACTAGAAATTGAGATCATATTCAATGTCAACTAAATCCAAACAAGCCTAAAAAATTCATTATAGACTAATACAAAAGAATTGAAAAGTAAACTTACATTATCACATTCCTCAATGGACAAGCCTTCTGCTCTATGTATCTGATGATCTAAAACTTTTAATAGTCTAACAAGGACTTCTACAGGAACCAAATGTAGAAGTTTCTTTTCATGTATAGAGGTTATTTCATTGACAAGTAATCTAAGATCTGAAAGAGGCAACGGCAACCATTCTGCTTCATCTCGATCATCACCATTAAATTCAGATTTGTTGCATAAGTCCTCCAAAAACTCTCGAAACCTTTCAATGTGAGCGCCTACAAAGATTACAAATACCGATTGATTACAAATGTAAAAACAGCATGTGTGCACTGTGTGCCTGCAGACATGTAATAGAGATAGAGAACAAACAACATTAAAATGTAGGATTTTAGGAACCAGGCATACACCAACCTTGAAGCTCAGCAGAATCAGGTGCTATAGATATTCCATCACCACCTTTCTTTTTGACTTTTGATTTTTTAGAAGACAGTGTAAAAGTATCCTGCCAAATCATTTTGAAAATTAACAAATGAAAAGAATCAAATATCAACAGCAAATACAAAAATATATCATACATTTTTAGAAAAATTATCAAGCTGGTGGCTATGGGTTGCATTATAGTCTTTTTGAGTCTGACTTTGGATAGGAAAAGTTGACTCAGATAGCCTCTTTTCAGGTAATGCACTACCAGAGATCTGCTCCTTGACAGGACCTGAGAAACTTGACCAATACAATAAACAATAAGCAGAGCACCATTAAATTATTTAATAGAAAGCCATAAGACCAAAGTAAAACATAAGCTTTAGGTGGAAAAGGTAAACAGGGCTATACGTTTGACATTACAAAACCAAGTTTGAGTCTTATCAAACAAGCAAACCACACTAAGACTCTTGAAAGTTATAATTGAAAGTAATTTGTCAGCATGAAATCAAACTTGATTCTATTATGGCAGTTTCTCTTCATAATAAATCTCATTGTGACTAAATTTTCCCAAGTGCAAAGGTATCACACCCTCAATCTCTGTCAGATCATTATAAAACAATGAGCAACAACAACCCTATGAGATTTAAAACAAAAACCACAATTGCGAATCGTGATATTCAAACCAAGTACTCTGTTTACCTGCAGCACTGTATTCAAATGCTTCAGGATTGCACCTGAGAACTTCTTCATGGAGTTCTAAAGGCTCAACATACATATACGGAACACCTATGGCTTCATCTCTTAAATTCCTATAGAAGACAAAATAAACAAAGTTGTATTAAATCCAATAGTAACGGAAATAATAGTAACGACAAAAACAACATTAACGACAATGACAGCAAGAATATATATCCCTTTACCAACGCATTAAATTTTAACTAACAAAACAGGAAAAATTTGGACGCGTGGAAATAGCTGGAATGAATGTAATTTCATTTATAGTAAGTCAACATGGCAAATAAAACTCCAACCTGGTTCATGCAAACTTTGCTTGTAAAGTACAGTTACCTATTCTCCACTAAAATCTCTCACATCAAGTTTTACAAGATAAAAAAAAAAAAAAAAAGTCAAGTAAAGTTCTCACAAATAATAGAATTAAACCCTATGCACAAGGTTTTAAAAACCAATCCACGGTCAATTTTGGCCACAACCTGAAGTTTGTAAGCATCTGCAAGGTGACCGCATTTGTCAGCAATATCAGGAAACACGATCAAACCACAATCTCACTTTAAAACCTTGCCTGTGCACTTACTATAATAGCATCCAATATATTTTTTACAAGTCAACACTAATCTTCCTGTGACCTAAACATGCAAATTTCACGCTCACGTGAACAGACACTAGAAATTAAAAATAAACAAATTAATTTAAATTTTCTTTAAAATAAAAAAGAGAATTATAACTAAACAAGTAAGCAATCAACTACCTAAGTCGCAAAATTCATACGAGCACCAAGAGTCACGTTCTCGTCAAATATGCTACAGTGAATCACATGAAAATTCGAGTGCATGTAACTTCAGCTCACAACAACAGCGAACTTCAATTGCACGAATAAATTAACAACAATTCAGGCGAAATTTCGCAACTAATTCAGCATTTGCTTATGAGATTCATTGATTCACTAGCAACTAAAACCTCAACCTCTACGTGCGTAAAATGCCGACCGAAAACGGAAAGAGAAGCTTACAGGTACGACACATCTGTGTGCCGGAGCAGTTCGGCGATCTTGGCGGACTGCGCGAGCACGTCCACGCGGTTCAGCCGTGCCGGCGAGTCGACAAGGCGGAGGTCCTGATCGGAGGCGCCGCAGAAGACCGGAAGAGACGGCAGCGGCAGGCACGCGGCGAGCTCGGAGTGGATGGTGTTGGATAGGCCGATGCCGCGGTGACCGGAGGACGCCGGCGCCGCGACGGCGCTGCCGGAAGTGGCTGGGAAACTCATGGATTGGTCACCGGAAGGGCATGAAGCGTAAAAACAGAGAAATCTGAGGGCGAATTGAGGGGAATTAGGGTTTGCACGGAAGGGATTGGAAGGGAAAGAATGGAGTATGAGCCCTAGAGGGATAGATTTGGAAGAGAAATGCGAAGTGAATGGCGGGGAAAAGAGTGGGTTTGCGAAAATTATGTTACGAATGATTATCGAGAGAGTGAACTCGAAAGTGGATTTGGTTTTTATGATGTAAGAAAGAACCGAGTCAAGTGGTAAATTACATAAATGCCTCTACCCTTTATGCTCAAGATTGCAATGCAAGTCAATTTACACAACATGAAGAAGGGAGAAGGAATGGGGGTGGCCAGGCAAAGGACCTAAACAATTACTATTTAATTAGTGTAAGTGAAGAGATATTCCCTTATCAATTGTGTGTAATTTTAAATTGATTTTGAAGGTTGAATTTGAAAGAAAGTGATTTACAAGTTCATAGTAAATTTTGATTCAAATTGATTAATAATACAAATATATATTTGATTCAAAACTACAGTATATTTGAATTTAAAAAATTGTAAAATAACACAAATATATAATTAATAACTTAAATTATATGTATATTATAGATATATGGATGACAATCTCGAATTATTTATAAATTTACAATGTAGTCTTCATCAAATACAAATATTTTTAGTTTTTAATTAATAAAAATATAAAATTATATTAATTAATGTAATTTAATATTGCTAAAATTTTAATTTTTGACATAAATAAAAGGTGTAATATCATTCATGTGGTTGACCTAATTTAGTAGAATAAAATTTTGTTATTATATTAATGGAGGTAAATATAATAAGTATAATTTATTAATTTTCACAATTTCAACCTTCAAAATATACGAACACGTACATATTTTGATTTTAAATAATTTTTTGAACATTTAAAATAATAAACCAAGTACATATTTCGATTCAATATTAATAATTATTATATATGTATAGTTACTAATTATATTGATTCAAATTTATTTAAAATAATTATTAATATATATTGATTCAAAATTATAACATATTCAAATTAACAAATCATAAAAAATTTATTTTTATTTCATAACACAAATATAAAGTTGATCATTTAAACAATATGTATTATAATAATAATTTAAACAATATTTATTATAAAATTATAAATATAGGATGAAAATCTCACATTTTTCCTTTTGCATTCCACAATATAAATGTTTGATTTATATAATTGAAATTCATAATAAAAACACTGTATATATTATAAAATTATAAGTATAGGAACGAAAATCTCTCATTTTTACTTATGCATTGCATAATATAAATGTTTGATTTTATATAATTGAAATTCATAATAAAAATACCAATATATACATTATATTATAGCTAAATTTTATAATAAATAAATATTTTTAATATAAAAATATATTTTGGTTTTATTTTCATTTTTAATCCTTTTTTTTAGTATTTTTGTATATGAAAAAATATTTAAGACATGTGTGATTGTTATGATCATATTGTATTTACGAAATATCCTTGAATTGATTATCTTGTTTTAAAAATTATAGATAAAATAAAACAAAAAGTGAGGTAGATGAAAAAGAAAATAACTTAAAACAATGATGTCGATGTCGTAAATCATAAATGACAAAAAAAAATAAAACAAACGACAAAATAGAAAAGACAAGAAAAGGGAAGAAGACACCACACTCAACAGAGAGTAAAGAGCTAAGTAAGGATTTGTAATAAAGGTATGGAAACTTATGTAAAGAACCAAAAAGGTTTGATATAAAAACTCGCGAAAAACATCATTCTTAAACTAAAAAAGAAGTGAAAATATAATCTTATTAAGTGGTGAAGAAATAGAGAAAATGCACCCCTATTTATATGGAAAAGTAGCACCTCCTTGCCTCTATTACAAGTGGATGACTAGGTTTAGCACAAGGAAGGTAGCAATTTGTGTTGATCCCAATGCAGTTTAGCTTAAGCCCAACTAGGAGACAACATCTAACCTAACATTTTTATGTACATAGTTTAGCCCAAAACAATAAGTTCAATTACAAAATTATTCCAAAAAGAAAAGGAATCAAATCAAGAAATAAGATGTTCAATTACACAATAAAAAAAAGTTATGCACCTACATTAGGTCTTTCATTAACTTGGATCACTTCAACCATCTTGAGCATTTATTCTTCTAGATTTGACTTAACTGAGAGAAGGTTATTCCAAAAATTTTTTGGCCTTCTTTTCTTTTAATGTTGTCATAAGTCCCCTAAGTCCTTGTAGTGCATCTTTTAGCTTTAATCCTTTAGGCCTCTTTAGGTTCCATTAGTAACAATATTATGACCATAAAAAATTTGTATAATGACTAGTTGATGGGTTTTGAAAAGAAAATATTTATTTGATTTGCTTTAGATTAATATGGGACTTGCCAAATATGTGTTTGGTTAAATGTCCGAATGAGCTATGAGATTCCCTTTGGTAAGCTTTCTTGGTTGGTTTATGAGATTGAGCATTATTGTGGGTGTGTTAATTGTCAAAGAAGAATATGTTTGACATTTGAATCAAGGGTAAGGCAATTCACGATATTTTGATGAAAGATTTAATTAATAGACTAATATTTTATTTTATTTTATCTTCCATCTTATACGTGAATCGAATCTATCAATTATATAAATGTGGTAACTATTCTAGATCATGAAAACAAGTCATCTTTTGTGATTCAAAAGGAATGACTTTCATATGTTGGTAAGTTTCTTTGTGAGTAATACTTATGACACTTAACAACTAATATTGCATATTAGACATGATTTTTCTCATGTAGAGTGAAATGTTAATCAAGGGCTCCAATTATATTTTTACTACTATAATTTGGATCCAATTTTTCTTTGGATACAATGCTTTTGTCATTGATTTTTCTTTGCATAACTCTTTTTGGGTGGTTTGTATTCATAGGAATTGAATGCAAGTTTATAGCTTAACCTCACTTGATAACTTATCTCTTGTACACTTTAATTTATTTCATTTCAAGTATTAATGTAATTACTAACATATTTAAGGATAAATTCCACTCCAAAGAGAGACTTCCTTGCTGAACATATAATATTCGAAGATAGGTTTTAAGATATAGTTATCTTTGTTGCTAATGTATGGTAGAACTTAGGTATTCCATACTTTTTCCATGGGCATTAATATTGATATAAAGGTTAATTAAGATACTTCTTTGTATTCATAGGAATTGAATGTAAGTTTATAGCTTAACATCACTTAATAACCTATTTCTTGTATGCTTTAATTTACTTCATTTCAAGTATTAATGTAATTACTAACATATTTAAGGATAAATTCCACTCCAAAGAGAAACTTCATTGTTGAACATATAATATTCGAAGGTGAATTTTAGGATGTAGTTATATTTGTTGCTAATGTATGGTAGAACTAAGATATTTCATACTTTTACCCCTTATTATTATTATTATTATTATTATTATTATTATTATTATTATTATTATTATTATTATTATTATTATTATTATTATTATTATTATTATTATTATTGTTTGTAATATATGTTTTCTTGTAATTATTATTATCTTGACTAACAAGTGATTAGTTATTTTATATTGTTATTAATTAAATAAATATATTTTGGAAGAAAACAAGCCTTAGGGTTGAAAAAAGCAACATCATATCTTAATATATAGTTGTTCATTTGAGCTGTTTTTGGCACCGTTCGAAAGCTTGATAAAAATTTGTAATTCATGTCTACACCTTATTATCAAAATCAATATCTATCTTAATGAAAATTAACCTTAAAGTAGGTCATTTAATATGATAAAAATTTAAGTGTTACATTGGGCAATAAGTTGATGCATCACCTCCTTCTCTTATATAGGAGTGAGATAGCTCAAGTCTCACATTGGGCAATATAAGCTTGTACATTGTCTCCTTCTCCTATATAAGGAGTGGGATATGAAGCCATAGAGAAGAGAAGAGAGTCTCTAAACAAGTTGAGTTTGATACAAAGCATTTAACCCATGATAATTTTATTTTTCTCATCTCTTGAAGCTTCTTCTAGGGACGTGGGGATCGTTTATTTGGTTTTACTTTCACAATAAATCGTTATCTTGAGAGGTTAGGAAAGAAAAATGGATTGGTTAGGCCTAAGTTTTGAGAAATTTGCGCTTAGGTTGTTGAGCACAATTGTGCTCAGTTCAGTATGTTCGTGCTTATAGTGGGCTGTTAGAGGGAGTTGTAAGGCTCATTTTAGGGATATATAAAGAAATTATCAAAGGAATCGTAAGGACCCTTATAAAGTTGAGTTAATTTTCTTAAACACTTAATCAAACTAGAGAGTAGAGGAAGAAAAACATTTGGAGGAAACCCTTGAGGAACAAGAAGAACGACCTTACGAATTACGCTTTTCAAGTAAAAGGGGGAGTGAATTCTATCTTATTATTCTAGTTTCCTTTACATAAAACGGTAGAGGGGTTATCTTTAGGACCTTAGTTTTGCATGATTTTGGTGATATTTAAAGGGAATTAAACCCCTAGATTAGCGTTGTATTATTGTCTATGATTTTTGTTGGTTTTGATGTGATAATATGCTATTAATTGGTGAATTTCATGGTTGTTGTGCATGTTAAAGTTTGGGGTTGATTTTTAGGTTTCGATCTAAGGTTTTTCATGTTGAATGAAATTGAATGAGATTAAATGTTGTTTCTTGTACCTTTTATGTACTATACTCATAGAGTATAAATGAACTTAGATTGGTTAGGTTTCCCTATTTAATTTTGAGAATTTGACTGAGTTTCTACATAATAGTGAAATGCGAACTACAATTTATCATCTCTCATTGGATGAGAGGTGATTCTTGTTGGGCAAGAGCATGTTGAAAAGAGGATTTTTTCATTTGTGGGGCTCGTTGGGTGAATACGAGTCCAAGAACTCTTTGTGGCTCCATTTGACTAGAGAGGTTCACCAAGTGAGAGCACATAACAAAGAGTTGTCAAGTTATTTGTTAAGCAAGTGGTGAGGCACTCTAAGCGAGAGTGTTAGAACTTGAGAATAATGCTCTCTATGGTTATACTTGTTGGGCGAGGAGTGAGGCTTGCCAAACAAAGGAATGAAACAGAGGGTTGAAAACTATCTAGAATATTCACTAAGCGAGTTGGTGCCTCGAGGGGAATAAAGAGTAGTAACTCTCTATGGCTTATATTCGCTAAGCTAGAGTAATATCACTATGAGCGAAGGGTGAGTGCAAGACCCTAGAGTCTTGACTTGCTGAGTGAGAGCGTACAATAAAGAGTTAAGACTCTTTGTTGGATGTGTTCGTTGAATGAGCAAGGAGTCTTGCTATGTGAGAGGGAGAGAATAAAGAACAACAAACTCTTTATGGCTTCTATTGCTGGGCGAATAGAGTGGTCTGTTGGGCGAGAATGTGTACAAAGCTCCTTGTAGTTATGATTCGTTGAGTGAGAGTAAATTCGCTAAGCAAGGGCTGAGTTATGTATTCTTTTACGAGTTGTGTTCTTACTTTATATACTATGGAATATGTTATATTTGGAGAAGTTTTTTTATTAAGATTACAAATGTTGAGTCTGAGACATGTGAATTTTTTATCCCTTGAATTTATATGTTTATGAAGTTTTATTTCACGGAAAAATAGTTGTATGACATCACATTTTCAAAAGAATTTGGTATTATCTATATTTAAATAATTGTTTAAATAACATCACAAGGTAAAGGGTGTCACAATGGGTGATAACATCAAGTGCAAATTTCTCTTGGTCTTCATCCATTTTAAATCCTTATCTATATTGTAAGGGTGTGGAGAAGACAATATCCAAATGCAATAGATGCATATTTAGAAAGGAAAAGGAAATGACATTTATCATTATAAGAAATTATGATATTCTCAACTTTTTAATACTAAGATATTTTTGTGCAAACATACATTTAATCAATTGTATATTTAGAAATGAACATTTAAAATTGATTTAATTTCTCTTTCTTTACAAACTCATGATTGTGAGTTTCTCTTATCATAAATTTCAATTATATGTTGTTACTTTGAACCTACATTTTCTACTATCTTAACCAATATGTTATATTTAAAAGTATGTTTTGTGATTTCAACATTGTTTCTCTACGTATGTTGGCTATTTATCTAACTATTAAAAGTGACTTTATGTAAATTACTTTTATAAATATTAAAATCTAAATAATTTAGATACTATTACAATTTGATTTTTAAGATTTCTATTAATCTTTGGTTAGATATTTATTCTCGTAATTAATATATTGATACCTTTATGTGTGAAGTTTCCATCAAAGTTGCAAGACAAAAGAAAAAATTATCTAAAAAAATAATTTGTTTTCATGCCGGTGATGAATTAGACATTAACATTATAAAGTCTTAAACCTTGTGGTCTAAATTGTTAATTTTCTATATTAGACATGAGTCTCCAAAATTATGAGTACTTATGAGTTTTGTAATGCAATGGATGATTGAAAATCTTTATTTCCTTTGTTATTGTAGAAATTGGACATGTGCAAAAAGTTTGTGGTCTAAATATAGAGCTTGATTGACATGTGGGTTCAAAGGGCTTTAATTAACAAGCTCGTTGATATTTGGAAGATCCCTCACAATTTTGTGTTTCTACCTTAAGCAATATGTCAACCATTGGACATGATGTTTGTGATCTTTAAGAAGCCAAATTTTTAGTCATTTGGACCTAGAGACATTATTTATGAAATGAGAAACATTAAGATGTTAGATGTTATTGCTAGAGTGAGATCAATTTCTCTATTTGGTTAAGTCTCCAAGATGGATTGTAATCCTTGCCATATGCATAATCTTTGTTACCCTTTGAGAAAGTATTGTAAAGAGAAATGCAACTTTGTAAAAAAAAATTATGAGAGATTATAGGATAACAAATATTGCACCATACTTGATAGATTACATGGTTTATATATTGTGAATGTAATTATGATGGGTTTCTCAGTATTGAGCCTTTACCATAAACAATGCATTGTCTATTATTACAAAATATGTTATCATGTAATTTTATAATTATATTGAGCCTTTACCACAATAGAAAGACGAAACTACGTAGCACAACTATATATATATATATATATTCTTTTAGAATAAGTATGCATGTATAGTTATGCATGTGCATTTATGATAAGGTCTTATTTGATTTGCATATAAAAAAATAGACAAATTTTTAGAAATATGCTACTTTATTGGGTTCAGAGGTTAAAAGATGGGTACAAGACAAAATGGAAAAAAAATTCCATGAAACTCAAAAAGAAGTGTCTCCTTATAAAATTTCTATTAATGGTTGGTGTAAATATTTACTTTTATAATTTATATACCGATGATATCTTTATGTGTGATGTTTCCATATTTCTATGTAAATATCTACTATATAATTTAAATATATAATAATATCTTTTAATTGTATAAATATTTGTACCTATATATTGATAAGCTTTTATTTGTATGATATAGATAATTTTGCATATTTTTAATAATAATTCATTATAATTATAAAATTTTAATGTTAAATTTCACTCATACAACGAATAAGTTAAAATACTAGTATATAAATAATTATAGTGATTAAACTAATCAAATTGTATTGATTTCAAAATAATCATAGTGAAACATATACATGTTCTATACCAAAAATAATTATCATAATTTCATTTAGTAATTTTATTATTTAAATTTTATTTAAAAATGATTTAATTATTATTATAAGAATGGGTGTTCAAGAAACTATTTTGAACTGAATTGATTAACAACTTAACTAAAACTAAACTATTTAAAAAATCAGATTGAACTATTTTTGTAAATTTAGTTTTGTAAAACTGAATTGTTAAAGAATAGTTAATTTAAAACAAAATATATATATACAATAGCGCAAAAAATTGAGACTGCTTTCAATTTGACAAGGTCTCACGTAGTTCCAAAAAAAAAAATCAATTATCTATAGTAGTTTAGTTTAATTTTTTTATATATAAATAGTTTGCTAAACTTATAACAATTCAATTCAGTTTGAGATTAAAATCAAGTAGTTCAATTTGATTCTTTAGAACTATTTTTTAGTTTGATTTAGTTCAATTTAGTTTTCTCTATTATATTTATGGATAACTCTAATTATAAGTAATTTATTCAATAAATATCCTATCTTACAATAGTTTCTTCTTTTATTATATCATTTCTTCTCATTATGACTTTTCTTTGCAAATCAATATTTTAAAATGATGACAAAGTCTAGAAAATATAAATCAAGATTATTAATTTGCAAAGATTTCTAAAGTTTAAACAATAAAATTATTTTTGTTGTTAGTACATTTGCATTAACATTTTTTTTTGCAATTTAACAACATTCAATGTATCATATAGAGTAATTTATTGATAAAAGAAATATTTTACAAGCTACTATACATTTTGTTTAACATTTTTTTTCTTTGTTGACATCTCCAAATCTTTCTTACTTTCTTGGAAATATAGGGAGTATATGTTGTGATATAAATGGCTATCATATTGACACCCATGTGATAAAAAAGTTAAGAACGCACTCTACTTCCTTTTCAAATGAATAAGTTTCACTTTCCCCTTGTGTAATAAAATTCTGAAAGTTTTACTAATATTTCAGGGACTATTAAAAATATAAGATGTGAAGACGAACAATTACTTCAACCAACATAAAAAAATAAAGTCTTATACTCAAAAATAGGAGATTTGTGACATCTTTTACTTTGTGATCTATTTACTAATATTTAAGCAATTGTTTATATATGCATAACATGAAACTCTTTTGTTTCTTAAAATAAATTTCATAAACAAACTCAAGGGATAAAAAATTTACATGTCTCAAACTCAACATTTGTAATCTCAACATAAAAACTTCTCAAAATATAACATACTAGCACTTTAAAGACTAATCCAAACTACTTAAGTCTCAACAAAACATAAAAACATACTTAAACCAAACAACGTGTTCAACCTCGATGTCACAATCATATCAGAGCTCACAAAACCCAAACATAAAATGACATAAAAGGCAGTTACACAAATGCAACACTTTTTACCTTGTGTCTGCTCCTCTTCACCTACAAACGATGTTTAGTCTACACAATAACAAACAAAACATACAAGAGGAGTAAGAATATTTCTCATTACTATTAGGGAAACCTCGACAAGACCGATAGCACACCACAACAACACATAAGATATAATACATACTCACAATAAATATTATACACATGTTATGATAGTATGCATCCTACACACTTCTCCATATGCATGTGTACCAACACAACTTAGAAAAGTAAGCTAATGGCAATACTGCTAATTTTCACCTATGCAATCAGTCATATCATGCTAGCAATATATCATTTGGTAGCATGTTAGGATCAACTAAGCTTTTACCCTGTTCTCCAACTTGTGGGATCAGTCATGATGATACGAATCGTATAAGCTTTGGATTCACTTGATTGATTTAGGCAAAGTCTGAATCTCATACTTAACACAATTGTCATTGCTATGAAAATATGAGCAAGGTTATTGTGAATTTCAAAATATTTCGCAAAAAGAAACTTAAGATGGAAAAAAATTGAAAAGAAGAAAACATATAAGATTTAGAAATAGCTCGCCACTGATCTCGTGAAAATCAAATACGAGAAAACAATATTTGCTACAAGCCTCATGGAGAACTTGATGAGAATTAAGTGTTCTAATCCAAGAACAAGTAGAGAGAACTCTTTCAAATGCTTACTAAGCAAACTATCACAAATGAACCAAAGTTAGTTACAAATTAATTAGGATCAGATATATATATTGATCCTGCTTCCAGAAAGGCACAAAAGCTAACTAACTAAAAATAATTTAGGCCTTAGAACAAACACAACCCCAAAACAAGGCTTTGAGCATGCTAATCAAGAGTGCGTCCAAAGTGGGAGTTCCAATGGGACATTCAAAGGACTTTGGTGCCGTCTAAAGGACTTGGGTATTGTCCATAAAACTCATTATTCCAAAGACTCTAGACGTTGTCCAAAGGGTCTATCATCCAACGACTCTAGATGCATCTAAAGAGGGTCAAGCAAGGTTTCTAATACAAAGTAAACAAACTAAAGGAACTAAGACAAAGATCCTACAAATTACTGAGGAGGCTAACTTCCTCCTTAAACCTCTTCAAGCTATATTAATCATGACTACTTGAAAGACTTTTTGGTCTCTGTATTCTTAGTGTCATTCACATGCTCTTTTTCCTTCCCAGACTCCTATTACACGACCATTGGAATTTTTGTATTGAGCAGCACCCAGTAGGTCTAGTGACCTTATTGCTCGACTCGTGTTTACTTTTTCTTACACCAGTTTCATTTATATGATGAATGTTACACAATTTGTATTCTCATTAGTTTCTCTTTAAACTAGGCCAATAAGAACCAAGCTCGTTGCCACAAGTTAGGTACTTCATCTCACAACCCACACAATAAGCATCACCCTTGACCACACATAGGCCTAGGTCGCTCACTTGACAAAGGTTATTTGAGTTCCTTTCCTGCCAACATTTGGCGTAGGAATCTCGATCCTTACTTATTTTCTCATATAATTTCTCATGCTCGTCTCTTAACAACTATATGTTACTCAAAGTCCATACTTAACAATATATAAAGGCATGGGTATATGAACACAACTCATAGAATAACATAACTCAAGTCTACACAAGGATTTCTAACCACTAAGTTCAACTCTCGCTCTACGAATTAGAGCAACAAGGAGTTTTGTATACACTCTCGCCTAGTGGACCACTCTATTTTCCCAATAATAAGAGTCATAGAGAATTACTACTCTTTATTCCCCTCTCTTGTTTAGCAAGCACCAACTTGCTTAGCAAATACTCTAGACAGAGAGTTCTAACCTTCTGTTTCACTCCCCTTACTCGCGAACCTCACTACTCACCCAATGATTAAGATCATAGAGAGTACTATTTTAAGGTCTTAGCACTCTCGCTCAATAAGCCTCACCCTTCACTTGGCAAATAACTTCATAGAGAGTACTAACTCTTTGTTATGCACTCTCTCTCAACGAGTAGAGCCATAGAGAACTCCAAGGCTCATATTTACCCAATGAGTCTCACACTCGTCCAATGAATAGGCCCCACCATATAGGAGAAAATAATCTTTTGGAAACATTCTCGCCCAGCAAGAATCATCTCTCGCTTAGCGAAATGCTACGAATTGTAGTTCGTGTTTCATGATTCTATAGAAACTCAGCCAAATTCTCAAAATTAAACAGGGAATCCTAATCGATCTATGTTCTCTTATCCTCTATGGGTTTAGCACATAAAAACACACAAGAAACAACATTCAATCCCACCCCCTTTCATTCAACATGAAAAGTCCCAAATCAAAACCCAAAAATCAACCCCAAACCTTAACATACACAATAACCACAAGATTCACCAATTAATAATATAGATTATCACACCAAGACCAATGAAAATCATAATCAACAACACAACACTAATCTAAAGGTTTAATCCTCCTCTAGAGACCACCAAAATCATGCAAAACTAGGGTCTAAAAGACGACTTCTTTACCAGTCCTACGTAAAAGAAACCCAAATAGTGAGATAGAACTCACTCCCCCTCTTACCTAAAAAGTGTAGACATAGAAAACTCGTTCCTCAAGGGTTCCCCACAAAAGTTCTCCTTCCTCCACTCTCTAGTTTGAAATAATGTGTTTAAGAAAATTAACCCAACAATAGAAGGGTCATCACAATTCCTCTAGTTGCTCTTTTATATAGCCCTAGAATGGGTCTCACAACTCCCTCTAGTGGTCCACAATAAGCATAAGCATGCTCTCATAGCGCTTGGCCAACATTGACATGTTACTTTGAGCACAACCGCGCTCGAAGACCTAAGCGCAACTTGCTCAAAACTTAGGCCTAAACAACCTATCTTCCTCTTTTAACCTCTTGGAATGAGCATAAAACTCAAACAAACAGTCTCTACATCTCTAGAGAAAACTCTAATAGATAAGAAAGATTAAACTATTATGGATTCAATGTTTTACATCAAATGCAACTTGTTTCAAAGACTCTCTTGTCTTCTCTATTACTTTGTATCTCACTCCTTATATTAGAGAAGGAGACGATGCATGAGCTAATATTACTTGATGTGAGACTTGAGTTATCCCAATTCTTATAAAGGAGAAGGTGGTGATGCATTAGCTTATATTACCTGATATGAGACTTAAGCTTTTATCATATTTAAATTACCTATTTTCTTAATTTAATTAATTAAAATCCAATTTAAAAATTCATATGTTATTCCAAAAAATATTTATTTAATTATAAAACAATTAAACCACTTATTAGTAATAGTTAATAAAATACAATATTTACAGTCAATAATAAAATAGAATAAAAATTGGGATATTACAAAATAAGTAAAAGTATCATGAGCATTATAGATGAATTAAAACTTATCTAAAAAAATTTAAATTTGGATATTATCAATAGTTGCAATATATAATACAAGTTAGTTATTTTTACTAATTTGTAAAAACATGAGTTGATGATTTTAATTCGAATTTTAAAATCATTACTTATAAATTCAAGACATTCATATTTTCTACACAAAAACATGTTTTGTTAATAGAAATACAAATTTAAGACATACAAGTAACAATTAAACTATATTTAAAACTCCAAGACACGAATCACTCGCAAATTAGTTCCAAATATTAATTTCACTATTTATTGATTATATGAGCACAAGAAAAGATAAGATAAAAATATAGTAATGACAATATAAAAATGAGAATAGGAATTAAGAAAAAAATAAATAAATATTATAAATAAGAGGTGACAATTATGATGTACACAAGAATGAGGATTTACCTAAATGAATTCACAACCACAATGATGCTTTTAATTTCTTTTCAATGCAAATTATTTTAATATGGTTAATGTTATCTCTCAAGATACAAAAGTGACTCAACTAAACCAATTCTTACTCTCCAGGTAATTGAATTTAAATTCTACTCATTATATTTTTTGATAATTCCTTAGATTCTTTAGAGACCAAACTTGTTGCAATGATATAGGTTTTAATTTCAATTTAATGGATTCAATACCAAAAAATAACTCTTAGTCCCCCATTTAGTATCTATAAACATGTAAACAAGGAAATCAACAAATCTGCCTAACATGAATGGTTACTAAGAATTGAGTTGGAAAGAAATTTCAAATAAAAATAATAAATGTTCAATAAATAATATTCATCATAACCCTAACCATAGACCAATACCACATGTCCAATGAAAGCATAAAATCATAATACATATTAAAATATACTTTATTAACAATGTTACTCGTAATCTCTTTAATTATGAAAGTAAACTCTAATGGTACTCTTAGGTGGAAGGGGAAGTAGGAAACTAAAATTTAAGTTCCATTGGCCATATGGACATCCTATTTTTGTTGCATAACCAACTTTTTTCTGAGAAAAAATAAGTGCTTGTTTGACAATAGAAGTTTTTGGAGATTTGATGAGTATAATCGAATTTAATCTAAGTTTAATCCAAATTCAGAAAAAGCTTGCATAGGGTGGACAAACCTAAAATGAAGTATGCTAGTTGTAGGATAGGATGCAACTAAGGATGTAAAGGTTTTAGATCCTGAACTTATGGACTTATAGTGGTGGAAGTAGTGAGAGGAAAATATTGACTTGATGAAGATAATATATAAGAAGAAAGAATGGGTAATTATGGGGGAGGGAGAAGGAGAAGATACGACCTTGACTAAGGATAATGGAAACTATGCTAAAAAGAAGAAGTTTGAATAAAAATGTAGACGTAGAAGATTTTGAATTTAAAGATAAAATAAAATTTAAATCCATTAAAAATGACATTCTTAAAATAAGTAATTTTCCATTAATATCTAGACATTTATATCCTTTGTATTAAGGTGAATATCCTAAAAAGTACACTCAATATATCCAAATTATGATTTATGTTTGAGATACGGTCTCAAGAGAGAAAAACAAGAACATCCAAAAATTTTAGAAATATTTAATATGGATTCGTTGAAAATAGTTGTGAGAGTAATGACATGATTCTTGATGACAGAGAGAAGTCTATTAATGAGAAAAATAGTTCAATGAAGTGCATGATTCCAAAATTTGATTGGGAGAAAAGACTTAAGATCATAAAGAAAACTCTCAACAATGTGTTTTTTAACAAATAATAACATTGTGTTCTAAATAAGAAAAAAAATTATCCTCAATCTGTTAAAGAATTATTTCCTTCCACAAACAACAATAAAAACACAGTGAACCTTTTTTTAGTTGATGGATCACATGTGAAAAATTTAGCTGCACTTTATTTTTATTTGATCTAATAAGAATATAAATATTTCTTACAAGTTATCTTTTCTTCTCTCTTATATTCTACAATTCTTTTATTTAGGCTATATTCACTCATCTCTGTTAAAAAATTTCTTTCAAAATATAAGTGGAAGCTTTAATAAGAATGTATTAATATCTCCTTGGTGATAAATTTATAATCAAATAATCATGAAAAAATTAAGAAAAATCTTGAGGAAGGAATTAGTGTTGTTATAGAATCAAACATAAACAAAAAGAATGAGCAGTCAAATGTTTTCCATTTGGGCCATGAAAAAAGGTTCATAGTCTAGTTGTTGTTAGTGAGAGGAAACGATTCTTTAAACGAGTTGAGATTAATGTTTTTTTCTTTGAACATGCTATTTTGAGTTTAGTCCATGTAATAAATAAATTGTATATATTTAATTTAATAATTATAATAGAAAAATTATACTTGTATATATATACATGCGTGCACGTACTCACACGCAGACATATATATATATATATATATGAGATGTATCATTTATATAAATAATTTTTTTTTTATTTATTCTTTCAAAAAGAATATGTATATTATATGTATGCAATGATGTTTTTTTTTTTTTTACTTTTTAAAATTAGATTTTCTACACCAATTATTAATATAATTGAGCACTTTATAAATACAAAAAGTGGCTTCCTACATCTGTTTTAAAATTAATATAAAAATATTCACTTTCCATAAGAGCTGATTTGGCACCTCTGTAATTGATATAGAAGGTAAAAAATAATTTATGTAAAAAGCTTATCATTGTCACAGGTATATGAATTTTGTATCTCTTTTATAATAGATAATAAACAAGTGTCATAATAAAGTGTCTGGTTACCCATAAGTACATGAACTATTGAATTAAACTAAGTTCGTTAATTTTAGAGAGAAGAAAAAGAAAGTTGGAATTATCTATTATGTGAATTAAAATAAATAAATAAAATAAAATAATACTATTAGCTTATTTTAATTTTTTAATAATAAACTAACTAAAATAATCACCTTATTTCTTCTTGTATATATTAATTGTCATGTATATATTATATTTATTTTAAATATACAATATATACTCAATATAATTAGTTTATTTACCTCATGCTAAAAGAGAAAAAACTCAATGCTATTTTATTTATAGTAATAATCTTTTTCAATGTTTATTATAATCCTCAATGCTTAGGTTTCTTTTGCTAGAAAGTAATTGTTTTAAAAGAAAAATAAAAGATAAACTCTAAAATGGTGCTTTTAAATTCTTCTTTATGTATGTAAAAAAAAAAAGATAGGTGTAACAAAAAAACTTCATATATGTTAAAAAAAAAATGTAGCAAAAAAAAATCTACTTCATGTAAGTTGTTTTCTAATAATTTAAGAATGTAAAATTTATCTCATAGTTTATCAATAGATATTAAAATGCACTCTCATATAACATAATTTAAATATAAATTATATTATAAATCACTTAATATTATATTATTTTAAAAAAATATTTATCTCTTTAAACTTTATAAATCTAAAAGATATTAGAATTATTTTTTATTTTAAATAAAAAGTAGCAAATTGATTAACTACCACATCTCATGCATCAAAATTATCCCAAAATGAGAGAAAAAAAAATTTACATTGACACAAAAATGTGACAACACCTTCCAAGAGAGATTTGCGCCTTCCAATTATATACAAAAATGTCTAAGAAAACACAATTGATGGTCTAACTAATTGCACTGTAATGTTGTGATTGTATATTACAATTTAAAACCATATCAATAAAATTGCATGAAAATGCATGAAAATTAATGTTTCACGACTTAGAAAAAAAAAAGAAATATCAATATTTTAAATAAAAAATTTGTTAAGAACATCAATTGGACATTTTTAATTATTGAAATATGTAATTCATAAGCTTATAAGTTATATATCTTCATCAAGAGATATTTGTGTCTTTGAGGTTTAGATATTGTAATTTTTTAAGATAATAATTATTTTAAGACTTCTAACCTTATAACATCCCTTAAGGAAGATCTATTAGCACTCATATCTAGGATTCTTTCTTCTCGACAATATTTTTTTCCACGTACATTAATTAGGATATGAACCTCTAACTACGTGTTTAAGGGATTCAAGCTCAATGTTGCTTGGTCTAACCACTTATTAGTTAATAATTTATAATATGACAATGTGATAGATTAATTTAAAAAAAGTAAAATTAGTGATTGTACATGAATAATAATAAATTCTACAATAATTTATTTTTCTTCTCTTTGTCTCAAATATGTTAAAATTGACGTGAGAGATAAAGTTGAAAAAATAGGTGAACATATATGATCTTGTACACCTTTATCACTAATCTATAAAAATAAGATAAAGCAACTTAACCTACTTTTAAAAACATTTTAAAAAAATACCATCTCATTTTTAGGTGGGTTGGCAAGTTAATCCCCTAAAAATAAATAGAAAAAAGTATTAAAAAATATTTAATTGAATACACTATAGAAAATTTATATGCATATCCATCTATATGTTTCATACATATAATAATTAATAAATGATAATTTTTTACAAACATTTAAATATTCAACATTTGATATGGTTAAAGAACATTTTGTTTATTTGTTTGGTTTAAAGATTTATTATGTGAGTAATGTGGATGGTGTTATTAAATAACATTAAGAGATAAGAAATTGTTTCTTTATTAGGAAAATGAGTTAAGTGTTCATAGAAAATTGCATGAGGCAAATCCCATAGAAATGAAGGATGAGTTATATGCTAATATTATAAACAAAAGAACTGTGAAAAATTAATATGGTGGAACCTAGTAATTTAACTCAAATCCATTATTCATGATTAGATCATGTATTCATGACTTAAATAAGAGAAAACCTAAAGTTTTAAAGAATTTATTCAACTAAAATATCTTGTCTTATCCTAAACTCATAAGTCACATATTATGTAGGATAAATTATAAATAAACTAATATGTTGATGGGTACTACCTAATGTGTCAAAATGTTATTAATCAAATGAATATATCTAATAAATTAAATCTATTTTTTCTTAATGAGATAATATACATTTTATTTACAAACACTCCCAAAAAATTTGAATATGAAAAAGATTAAAGTGTTTTTTTTTTATTGAGCTGAAGGGAGAGAGACATTTCGACAGCTAGATTATATTTAAAGCTTATATTTTAGGACATAAGAGTGATAGTAATTATTTTTTACAAACCTTATGACTTATCCTTTATTAGGTATGTTATAATTTAAGTTTATTTATTACATAAATTGTTTAGAGTATTTTTAAAAGTTTATTTAATAAAAAAGCTAAAATTTAGGTTTAGGTTATTTAATAATATATTATTGTTATATTAAAGTTTAATTATAATGACTTAAAAAACTTATTACTCTATTTATCAACTATATTATCAACCTTTATAAATAATAAGTGCTTAAATTAGTAAATATATTTAAAAAAATTTTATTGGATTATTTATAAATATTATTAAAAAGTAAACTTTTAAATATATTTGCAAGTTATATTGAATTAAGGTATATTTTAAAAACGACTTATTATGTAAAATTAATAAACAAATTTCACTTCGAAAAATTGAATAAACTCGTTTAAGGCGAGGGTAGACAAATTTTTAATCATTGAGAAAATATAAAATAATTATTTATATGGTATTATTTTATAAGAAGTAATTTTAATTTCATCTCTAAAATTTATGAGATAATTTTTAAATTATTAAATTTTAATTCGTAAACGTTGATGGACAGATACTTTTTAATTAGTGATCTGTATCAAAGTAAAACTAATTTTTAGTAAAAAAAAAAAATAAAGGACTCTAATACTGTTAATATTTAAAATAAATTCCTTATAAATACATAAATCAACAAATTTAATAAACATATATAACTAAGAAGTCTAATGTTAATAATATCCAAGATGCAAGTTTAGCATACATAAACAAAACTTTAATCTACTAATAATCACATTTAAAATATAAACACAACCAACACATAAATTATAAATGTATCTTTTCGTATGTTATATCTAAATATCATCATAAATTTATTCTTCATTATCATATTATCATTATCTTTGCAAAACACATTTTTAAAGACTTTGGAACTTCCAAAAGAATTTTTTGTATTGTCAATTATGTATGAGCAAGTTTTATGGCTAGTCAATTTTCTCTTCTTTAGTTAATCCTAACATTTTAACCTTGTCAACCAAGTCTCTCATGAAAGGTTTTGGCTTTGACCAATCTAGCAATTTGGCTACAACCTTTCCAAAATTAGTCTTGCTAACATTCATTTTATTAGTAAAATTTTAAAGAAATATAGTAGTTAATTAAGACGTGAACATATATGAGGTAGTCTAATAAAAGCATGTTTACTCCTAACAAATATATTTCATTAGAAGTAGGTAAATTATCATGTTGTAGTTAATCATAATCAACAACTTGATTCTTCTCAGTTTCATTTTCCATTGCATGTATAACACTCTTCGTCTTGCAACCATTTGCATGATATTTGTCAAATATATATTGCAACCTTTCAAACTCTTCAATTTTTTTATTCACATGATTATTAAATTCAAGATGTTTCTACAAGTCAAACCAGAAAAAAAAAGATTATCATATAAATAAAGTCATTGAAAACAAATCAATTAACTTTGCAAACTAACATGTTAAATCCCTCTTGATACTCACATAAGACTTGATTGTTGTCACAAATCACACTTTCTCGTGTCATCCCATCCAAGCTATTAATGTTCATCATGCTAACGACATTATTAAGTTTTGTAGACCATATTTTCATCTTATTAACAACTTGTTCAATATTTATAACAAATCCAAAAATCTTATTTTTTATTTTCTTACAAACTTCCTTATAAGTGTCAGATTTAAATGTCTCGTTCTATCCTTTATCATTAGTTATCATCATCTCCTCTAATATAGCAGGCAAAGTTTTTTCCTCAAGTTCAATCTAGTTATGTTTAACTCTTGTATTTCTAATTGGTTGTTCACTATTATTCTCACTTTCACTTTCCATCTCTAAAAACCATAACATTGAAAGATTATAAAAATAAACATTTTGAAGAAGTACAATAAGCTTATACAACACATAAGTGAACAAAATTTAACAACTCTTTAATGCACACTTCATTATACCATAAATAAAATAGAATCCAAAAAGTACAATTCAAACTTAATTACAAATTTAAATTATAATTAATCTACTTACTCTTTATTTCTTTCATTTATTTCTATATTACACAACATTTATTATGTAAGTGCATATTTCATCTTGGTCCATTCTTTGTTAGGCTTGTAGTTCAAACTATGTTGATAAACTTCTCACCTATAAATACCCCCATCTTCAAATGGAATAAATTCTTTTGGATCCAATTTCATATTTATTCGGATGAAGTTATGCAATAAACAACAAGCAATTGTCTTTTGACATTAAGTTCTAATATGATAAAATGATGAACTTCTTAATATACATCTTCTTTTCTTCAATAGTCAAATTTCCAAAGCATTTATCTATTATATTCCTTTCCTAACATTTTTATAGTTAAATAACTCTTTGTGATGTTGAAGTACATGTTAGTTGTAATAACCTACAACTATCACAATTGTTAATCAACAAAAAACTAACTAAATGTTAGAAGTTGATTTAAAAATAAAATCTTGTATTAATTTGTTTATAAAAAGAGCATATAATTTTTCCTTTTTGTGATATTGTATAAAAACAATGTCAAACATAAACGTACACCTGTATACAAAAGATAAATACATGCATCAATTGAAAATATGTACATCGCTTGTCATTCATACAAATATGTTTAAAATAGTATGGATTATATGAGAGTTTATGCTATACAACATTGTACATCAAAAGAAAAGAAAACATTAGGAAATCGAAGCTTAAGGCCTAAGATAAATTGCCTAACATATACATCGAAAAACAAGGGAGACAAGGATACATAAAAACACCTTGAATGGGTCCTATAGAACATAACAAAAAAATAGAAGATCACTAGGTGCCAAGGAAGAAGCTTCATCCTACTCACAGGCCCCTGAAAGGGCAGTGCTAAAATGACGAGAACGAGGATTAGGATGCGAGGGAACACAACAATTATCTCCTGTGAGCTCATCTCGCGTTAAGTGCTTCAACTTCTCCACATTGCTGCTATTGGCAACCACATTCTCAAACGAGTGAAGATCAAGACTGTGGATCATGGACTACCAACTAACATGTATTCTAATATCACCTCCCCTTTATAGCATACCTTATTACACTAGGTCAATCCTCTAAGCCCTGCCTAGACCTACTATGTCACCTCGAAGCATATGCTGAAGTGTCCCACGTAGACTCAACTCCACAATAAGGTAAGCATTCCAACTACATGGTGGTCTTACCATCTACTCCCACAAATATGTTCTATGAAGTCATCATTGTCATACACATCATAAAAAAAGGCATAAAGGTAAGCTTATATCTTTTTAAAAGCAAGCATAAAGCAGATAATATGACATGTATAACATACATCATTTGGGTGCAGAGACCCTTCATTCATTCAATAATGAGTATAAACTCTTAACAAATACAATAGTACATATCTATAATTATACTCACACAAGTTTTATACACCACACACGCGCGCGCACACACATATTATTCAATGAAAAATTCTATAAGTTGAGTGATCATTTCCAACTCTTCCTTAACATAACTTTTGTCAGTGAAAAGTAGAACATGATCCTACGACAGTGATATCTGTAATGAATTATTTTCATTAAAATGAAAAATCATGCTATAACTCAAGATTTATGGATTCATTTGTTTAAAAAACTCTTATTTGTTTATGAAGATGTGTGTAAATTTTTTGCAATCGAATAAAATAGTAAATACAACAATATATGTGCACTTTAGGAATACTAAATGACATCACATGTGACTTATTGACAATAAGTTGAAGTAACAAGTGTAATAGTTTGTGCCTTATGACAATTAAAAGTGATGAGAGTTGATTCTGAATAATTAATTCGTTGGTTCATATTTTGGGGCTATTTGGATAGAACCTAACAAACTTGATCAAATCATTGTTTTTTGATTTGGGCCAAGGGTTTTATTGTTAAACATGTGAATCCAACCCAAGGCTCTATTTGGATAGAACCTTCAAAATTTTAATTTATTATATATATATATATATATATCAAACTTAGGAAATATTTTAAAATAAAAAAAGAGAAAAAATTAAAATTGTTCAATAATAATTAGAATTTCAATCCTGCCCATTTCCATACTCGTAAAAATTATTCATAATGAATCCTCAATGAAGATGAAGCTGATAATTTATCTATAAAATTGAATGAGATAAATGCATGTATGAGTACTATACTATCCAACTCATTTCTATACGTGTGTATGTGTGTATATAATTAAATATCTCACATATATAAATAATATACTTTATTAATCAACTTTAATAATTAAAGCATTACATTTAAAAATAATTAGTTGTAGTAATTTTTTAATTAATATTTTTTTATTAGTTTTACATTTAAGTAAAATGAATATAACAAATGAGAGTATAAATATATAGGTATCAAGTGAATACAAGATAAAATTAAAGTTTCTACTTATGTAAACATAATACTCCATATTTTTATCCATTATCATTCTTAATAATAATAGAAGGGAAAAAAAGTTCCTTTAATATATTTAGTTATTAATATTATGTAACGCTGCATTACTAAATAAATTAGTTTATAAAAATCCTGAACTAATCTCCCGAAGAAATTAGATTTAAGAGTTGAATTTGATATTTCACATAATTAATAATTAAAATATTTAGACTATTATTCAACCATAAATAACTTTTACTATATGTATAAGGTAGTTATGGTAAGAGTTAACAAACTTATTAAGATTTATATAGGTAAATTTTTTTCGTAAACATTTATAAAAAGAGAAAATATGTAACATCCTAAAATTTATTTAATTATTTTTAAAAATAAATTTCATTATTATTATTATCAATTTTATTTTAATTATTAATTGTTGTAGGAAATTATTTTATTAAATAATTGCATTTTGAAACTGAAATGTTATTATTATTATTATTATTCTTAATGATGACATAAAATTAATTTAGTACTTAAATATTTACATTTAATTTTATTTTAATAGAGGAGTTAATGTTTTTATAAACAGATGAGACATTAATTTGAATTATTTTTATTTATTAATTTAATTAATTGAATTAATGGGAGGTTGACGAGTGGGTCAGGGTTGACCCGACCCAGTTAGAATATTAGACATGGGTAATTAGTTTACCCCAATTTGTGTTTTGCGCATACGGTCAGACTTAGAGGAGAGAGAACACAGATGAGGAGAAGTTAGGGTGTTCAGATCGTCCCAGAGTTGCATCAGATCATCACTGTTCTTTGCATCTAAGGTACGGGGGAGATGGGTTCGGTTATATGTGATTGCGAGGTGCACGAGTAGTGAGGGCAATCCCTAAGTCCCTCTAGAATCTAAATTCTCAATTTTGTTTGGTTATTATGTTCTAAAAATGTTTTAATCGGTAGAAAAGATTCGTCAATGTGTACTGTGGTTTTGGTTGACTTAATTGATAATATAATTGTTTGTCTTTAGTGTGAAAGAAAACCTCTATAGAGAATCACAAAGGAACAAGAAGAAATGACTTTGATAAACATGTTTTCTTCATTATGCTTCTTCCAAGTATTTAGAGATGTCAGTTTTATCTCACTATTTGGGTTTCATTTACATAAGAAAGAGCAGTAGGATCTTCCCTAGGGCCCTTGTTAATAATTGTTATTGTATGGTGTCTTGTGGCAATTGAAGGGGATTAAATTCTTGCCTTAATGTGATTTTCGTTTGAAATTGTATGGTCAATCGTCTTATGGTTATTCATGGTTGAGGTTCAATTTGAGACTCAATGGTGAAATTGGGTGGAATTCAATGGTGTTTTATGTGCGTTTCTGTGCGTTCTTATAAATGATTTATGGTAATGATGGCTAAATTGATATGATTTTGGCATGATTATGGACTGTGTGAATGATATATGAATCATGAGAATGAGAATGTGGATGATAATACATTGAACATGGACATGAGATGCATGAGAAGCCAGACGTGGCTATAATACCCTGGCCATATGTGGTGTTTAAGGGGACCCTGGCCAAAAGTGGTGTTTAACAGGGTAGACTAATGTCTTCGCACCGGTCATAGGTGGTGTTTAACTGTGCGACATATCGGCCATACAGGGTGTTTAACGGTGTGACCATCATTAGTGATAACTAAGGGGATTGAGGAGGTTCGTCCATGGTGTGGAGTTTCAAACCGAGATTCTTAGGTGTGGTGATGAGCATATGCATTGTGCGAATATGTGCATTTGGTAAACATGAATAGAATGTGATTGATTTTGAATGCGATGGAATGTGTGATCGATATACGAGTATTTGTTAACTGTTAGTAATTGGGTACGGTAATGGGTGGGATTTGGGGTACTATCTGCATTTATATATGATTGAATGCTATTTCTCACGGTACTCTCTTGTGGTTTTCTTTTAGGTAATGTTGAGGGCACTCGTGGTGCCGAGTTTTGAAGACACGAAGTCTTGCTCTGATTTGTGTGACATCGGGGCTTGGGATTTAGAATAGTGGTTCCATGTTTTTTCATTCGTTCCTTTGCATCTTAAATATTTGAAAATGATGGGCATATCAATAACTTGTATACAGAAATGAAAGTGATTTATATAATTGAAATATGTGTCAAACACATGAATGACGTATTTAGATCAAAATTAATAATTTATGTGATAATTTTTTTTATGTGTACTTAATGTTTGAACATAACAATGACCATGTGAACCTTTTATCCTTAATACGAATTGACTTTCCTTGGTTTTATCTATTATCTTGTCTTTCTTTTTGTTCACTTGATTATTTTAATTTAAGTATTCGGGGTAGAAGTGTGTCACAAAATACAAAGTTTTTCCATCAACTAATATTAACTTATACATAAACTAATTTATAGAAGTTCTCTTATATTAACTTATCTAAAAACTGAATTTTAACTTATGTGTAAGCTAATTTTAGCTTATAGGGATGCTTATTTTATTTTTCTTTCCTTTTTTTCTACTCTTATAAGTGCTTATAGATAAATTTACCAACACAAACCCATAGTTGTTTGTAATTGGACGATTTTGTAAAATTGTTTTATACTGTTAATACACAACTTATTTTCTCTTGTTAAAATGATAGGAAAATATAAGTTAATATAAGAGAGTTTCAACAAATTAGTTTATTTTATACATAACCTAATTTATAGAAGCTCTCTTGTATTACTTATCTAAAAATTGATTTTTAATTTATACATAAGCTAGTTTTAAGTTATAAGAATGCTTATTTTATTTTTTTTTCCTATTTTTTTCCTCTTATAAGTGTTTGTGTTTATGGATAAATTTATCAAAACAAACCCATGGTTATTTGTAATTAGACGATTGTGAAAAATGGTTTTATACTATCAATGCACAACATATCTAAAAAATGATTTGTAACTTATGCATAAGCTAATTTTAGGTTACAAGGATGCTTATTTTATTTTTCTTTCCTATTTTTTTCCTCTTATAAGTGTTTATGGATAAATTTACCAAAGCAAACCCATAGTTATTTGTAATTAGACGACTGTGTAAAATTGTTTTAAAATACACAACTTATTTTTCTAATTAAAATGATAAGAGAAAATTATAATTTTTTATAAAAAATATTAAATAATTTTTAATTGCTTATACTTGATTAATTCGACCTAAATCAACTCATATTGATTAAGTTGATTCGATTTAAAATTTGATAAAAAAATATAAAACTGACTTAACTTAACCCAAACTAATTTGATTGATTTAGATAACAGGTTTAGCCAAACCTAACTTTAATCAATCATCGTTAATAACATTAAAACAGTTGTATTTACGAAAACGTAAAAATGTTACAACAAAAAATAAACCTAATGATAATGAGTATTGCAATGACAAAAAAAATATAGAGATTAAAAAAAATTCTTATCTAGTCATTTAATTACAAATTACCATGCATTATAAGTTTGTTGACTTTTACAATAAATTTCTTAAAATCATTCCAATAATGATTTATAATTTAATGACAATATAAAACTGTTTTATAGAAAATAAATTATTTACTTAATTATTCTATCACAAATCACCATGTATAATAATATTTGTTAATTTTTATAACAAATCTCTTAAAATCATATCACTAATTATTTTAAATTGAATAATAGTATATAACTATATAAATTATTTATGCATAACCATTAAACTTATTTGACATTTAAAATTAAATAGATTTGTTTTACAAATGTAATAATGATATACACTATTGTATAAAATAATTTTATATTATTATTTAATCACTTAATATAATTTTAAGATAATAGTAAAAAAATTAATTAGCTTAGCCTACTTAATATGCTATTAATGTAAGTGGAAAACACATATTCTATTTACTTGAGTTTTAGGTATTCTACGAATTTTTGAAAAAAGCATTTATTCTTTGATATTTTCCCTTCTATATTATTCTTAATCTAATATTATCATCATTATTATGAATATATTACAATAATTATAATCGATAATCAATCAAAAACTAATCTTCGTTCGTTACTCTATTATAATCATTGTTAATAAATTGTCGTCATGTAGTTATTAATGAGTACGTACAATTAGTAATCATTAACCTTTTTTCATTAAAATACATTTTTTTCTCAATGTAAACTTCACAACAGGCGAAACCTTGTAGTTTTTTTAGCACAACTTTTTCTCCACTAAATGTTTTAAATTAATTATTAATAAAAAATAATTAGTAATCTCTCACCCTAACAAAAACAATCTTGACAATAATTTAGTGCTAAATACTTTTGGAAAGGATTAAAATTAATTAATAAAATGATTATTTTAATAATAATTTATTACTTATTATAAACTTCATAAAAAATAAACTTAACCAAGCGAGTGAATTAACTTGTGCAAATTTTAAGAATACAACGGTATTAAATATTTGTAAAAAAAACTTGGTCACCCATAATAGTTTTAGGGTCTCAAACCAAAAAATAACAAAGAAATTCTTATCAATTTTTCAAGAAAAAAATTAGTTAGTATATTTCAAAATAATAAAATAATTTTATCGTCAATAATTTGGCAACGAATAATTTAGGTAATAATTCAAATTAGTTAATAAAAAATTATTTTGACAATAATTCAACACTGAATATAAACCTCGGACCAAAGATTCTTTTCCAAGTTAATGATTTAATAATAGCCAATTCTTCTAAATAATAAAAATAATTTAGAAAATAATTTAAATTAATTAGTAAAAATAATTTAGACAATAATTGAACTTAATAGTAATTTAATTAAAATTCGATTCCTACTGCAAGAGTAATTTATATCACAATTAATTTGATTACTATTAAAGGGTTAGTTCTACAGTAATTAATTTAGTTTTAATTAAAAAAGTAATTTGTATCACAATTAATTTCATTACTATTAAAAAATAAATTGTATCATAATTAATTTAATTGTAATTAAAAAAATTGTATCATAATTTAATTTCAATTAAGTCGCATCCCTTTCAATTTTGTGTCACTATTTTCATTGAATAATTCTTTTTTCTGTATCAATGGGTACAACGAAAATGTATTTCTACTGTGTACTCGGAATACATATTCACTGCTACCAAAATTATTATACTATATAATAAAATTTCGGTCAATGATATTTTGATAAAAAAGAATTTCATTAGAAATTTGAGGTGTAAATTTAACATAAAGGTGCAAACAGTAAACTCACGCTAGCTCTAGCATGCACCACTTTGGCCCAATTTTAAACATATTAAAAAAAAAACCAACTTATATCACCGCATTATTGTTTATTTGTTTGCCTTCCCGCGATGATTTTGGGATTAGGGTTTCCACCTTTTTCAATTTCTGTTTTCTTTTCTGTTTTTCACTTCTTTGTGCTGAACCTCTAAGGATTTAACTAGCTAATTAACTACCCTCTGTCTATTTTTTTTAACAAAATAACGTTTTTAATTAAAAATATGATTAAAAATTATATTAATAATGAATTAAAATATTTATTTACAAGTAATAAATATAAAATGATTTAGAGCTTTTTCTAAAAAATAATATTTTTACCAATAAATTGTAAAAATGTTTTTATAAACATATTTCATATGCTCGTAAAAGTTGCTATGATTATATTTCGTTAAATATGATAGATATTTGTTTGTAGCTATGCATTAGCAATGTTATGTATCAGAGACTCGGAGCTCATAGCATTACTCAAACAAACGTTAAAAACTTTTCTCATGATTTTTTAATTAATAATGGAGTCTTTAAGTTGTTAAAGAAATAAAATGAAACTTAATTTTAATATATTCAAATGTTATTCTCCTAAAAGGATGTTATTTGTGCGGGTACTATTGACAAATATATTGAAATTTAAATATTTCAAATATTCAAACTCATCTCAAATTTCTATGTGAATAATAGAATGCATCAATGCTTCATAAATTCCATAAGAGCAATGCCACTATGATTAATGTTAAATGACATTTTGTTATTAGTGCTATATATATATATTAGTAATAATGTACAAAAACACTATAAATGTACCTTATCTCATTCCTAAAAAAATCTCTTTAAAAGAAATATAAGACAAAATATTGAATTGTATTTTCAAAATTTTTTTGAAAATATTTTTTAAGCACCTTATAAAACAGGTAGCATAAAAATTTTCATAGAAGTTAAGTAACATAATAGGACGAAGCAAACGAATTGTTTGGCTGATACGATGATGTTAGATTTCTAACCCCAAAAAAAATTAAGTTAAAAGACCAAGAACATTTTCTTTCCAAGTTTAACTTTCGTCAATCGATCATGTAATAAGCTTAAAAGATAAGAAAAAAAAAAGAAACACAATTTTTTTTTATCCTGTTTGTTTCACAATCTTAAATTATATCTAGTTTTTAATGACTATAAAGACTTTGATTTTCATGAACTTTTCTAAATACTTTTCTTGTATACTTCTAGTTTTGTGCTATTATGTGATATTTGAGAGTTGGTAAACTTCATAATTTGTTTTTCTTTCTAGAAGAGAAGATTCTTTAAATTTGGTGTAAGCATTACATGACTTATCTTTACTAAAAACCTCGAGGTCCTTGAAAGTTTCCTTATTCGATAAACCATGCGATAGATGAATCCAAAATACTTGTGACAAATGATGCTTTAGTATGAGGCATTGGATGATCATTTACTTGGACAAAACAAATAATATCTGTATTGATAAAAGTTATTATTTTTAGTGCAACAATATTATTTGTTATCATTAAACTTATGGTTATGGGATTGTCTTGGACCAAATAGATCCTTAACATGTCATCTAATTTTTCACTTGATTTGATGATTAATAACTTTCCAAATGCAATTTTATGGTGATTATTTTATGTTGTGTGAAAATGACATTTTTTTTCTCCTCACTTTTATTGTTTTTGTTTACACTTGAATGATTTTACCTTTTACATCGAAATCTAACATTTTCTCCACTTTTATAAGTAAGACACGGAAGGTGATTGCATTTTTAGGCCTTCCTCAACATAGAAAAGAAGTTCAAACCCAATACAAAGCGAATTTTTTTAATAAAAATAAATTTAAATACGAGAGTCTTCCTTTTGGATCCATACAAATTGATAATAAAGATAAAACACTAAAAATATATATTTAATTTTATTTTCTTATATAGTTTAAATTTGACAATTTTTTCTCAATTTGAAAAACTTGTTTCAACATGACTCTCTTGCTCATTGTTTTAGACCTTATCTTATTGAATCCATCCTATATTCACCTCTATTTTTATCAAAAATAGAAAATGCATATATCTAATCTCATCTCATCAAGGGTTAAGAAAACTTGTCTTCCCCTTACTTACAAATTTTTCAGCATTTATTGGAAAAAAATAGGAAGAAAAATAAATAATTTTCTTCATAAATTAAAATTAGTTTATACAGAAACTACTTTGTAAAATCTTTTCCATATTAATTTTTTCAAAAAAATGACTTTAAACTTATCCATAAACTAATTTTAACTTATGAAAAAATTAATTTAATTTTTTTTCCTATTTCTATAAGTGTTTTTAAAGAAATTTATCCATGCGTCTTTAAATTAGTCAATTTGTTTTGTATTCCTCTTTCAATTTGATCAAGGTGTACTCTTTGGTGCCGTTTACAATGCACAAAAAAAGAATGAATGCACCAATGCACAAGACATTTAACCTACATTAAACCAAATTTCACACATTTCCTTTTAATCATGATGACTTTTTTCACAATTGAATCCCTCTAAAAAAACCTTTATTTACAAACAAGTCTCTATAAAACAAACTCTAAGAACCATCTCTTACTCTCTCATATGGCTTTCATTTACAATACATTCATCCTCTCTACCTGTCGTCCAAGCAAACCCATCATAATTGTTAGTATTTTTAGAAACAAAGTGATAATGAGATAGTGTTGAATAAAAAATATTATAGTATTATTAGTAAAATAGAGGAGATACAAGGTTTTTAGACTTTGATGTGAGTAGCTCTTATTTTTTGAGTGCTACCTACAATGATGCTCAAGTACTATAAATAGTATGTCGAAGGTGATGATTTTTTCACTTGATTGTTCTAGAAAACAATAGATAATTCTAAGCTTTTAATTGTTTACAATATTCTAGACATATTCTGACTTTTCTTTAGATAATTCTAGACATTTTAGTATTGTTGTGAACCTTCTAGAAATTTGTAGCAAATTTAATCCTCCTCCTTGATGCAAATTTTGATAACTCCAAGCATAGTCTGAAATTGCTCAAACTTGGCTCTTGCTAGTGCCTTCGTAAATGTGTTTGTAATTTGATCTTCAATAGAGTAGTACTCAAGTTGGATTTCCTTAGTTTCCTTTACTTCTTTGATAAAGTAATATTTAAAAGCTATATGTTTTGTTCATTGATGATGGACTAGGTTCATTGATGATGGACTAGGTTCTTTGTTATTGCTATCACTAATTTACTATTGTGATAGATTACAGTAGGTCTTTATTGTTGTTCACCCATCTCTTCTAGTATCTATTGTAGCCATATTGTTTGACTTGTAGATTTAGCTATTGCCATATATTCTGCTTCTATTGTTGATTGTGCAATTGTTGCTTCCTTCTTTGATGCCCAAGAGAATATTCTCGATCCTAGTAAGAAGGAATATTTTGACGTACTCTTCATGTCGTCTATAGAACCTGCCCAATCTATCGGTGTAGCCGATCAACCTTTAGTTGGTCATGGTTTTGTACCATATACCAAACTCTACCTTGTAGATATCTTAGAATTATTTTGGCTTCTCCATAGTGAATTTGGCTTGGCCTATGTATGAATCTGGATAAAAGACTTGTAGCATACATGATATATGGTTGTGTGGCTATGAGATACAATATATTCTTGATCAAACTCATGTATCGCGATGCGTCTACCTCTTGTGCTTCATCGTCTTTTTGTAGCTTCTCATTTGTCATGAGTGGAGTAGCAACAAATTTGCAGTTATACATCTTGAACTCCTTTAGTAGAGATTTAGTATATTTCTTTTGAGAGATAAATATTCCTTTCTTTTGTGTCTTGCCTCTATGCCGAGGAAGTAATTCATTAAGCTAAGGTCGGTCATCTCAAATGTCTTCTTTGAAATCATTCATCATTTTCATATTGTTTCTTGTGTAGATAAGATCATCTACATACAAGAAGACAATGGGAGTATCATATTGACCTTAAGTCTTGATTTATTATGCTGGCTCATTCTTGCTCCTCCTGAATCCTTGATCAGTGAAGTATTAATCAATTTTGTTGTATCATGCTTGGGGAGCATGCTTGAGACCATATAAAGCTTTTCTTAGTTTCAAAATTTTGTCTTTATTGCCTTTGCTGATAAAGCCTTGTGGTTTATCTACATAAATCTCTTCTTCTAAAACTTTATTTAGAAAGGCAAATTTGACATCTAATTGGTAGATGCTCCATCCTTTTTGTGTTGTAAGAGCTATTAGAGCTCTAATCATATCAAGACAAGCAACTGGAGCAAATATCTCATTGTAGTCAATTCTTGGTTGCTGCGCGTAGCCTTTAGCGACTAATCTATCCTTATGCTTTTGTATGGTAGCATCCAGGTCGAGTTTTGTTTTATGGACCTATTTTACTCCAATTATGTCTTTTTCGTGTAGGCAATCAACAAGCTCCCAAATATTATTCTTCTTAATCGTTTTAATCTCTTCCTCATTGCCTTGACTCAAACTTCTTTATTTGATGCTTCTTCATAACATTCAGGCACAACCATGGCCATGTTGTAAGTTTCATAGATATCCACCAAAGATCTTAATCGTCTTGGAATAAACTCTAGTAAAGATTCTTGTTGTTGTGGAAATGGAGAAAGCATACTTGGATCTCCTGCTACTTCTTCAGCTTCTTCTTAAGGTTGTTGCATTGGAATGTGAATGTTATTTTTCACAACTTTTCTTCTTTCCAATTCCAAGCACCATTTTCATCAACCTCAACATCTTGACTAATGGTGAGCTTCTTTTTTTGTAAGTTGACTCAATAGCCTTTTGATTATGTACTATACCCTAAGAAGATGCCATGTATTGTCTTGTCTTCTAACTTGTGTCTCTTCTAGTTAGGTACATGTACATAGATGATAGACCAAAATACTCTTAGGTGCTTAGTTGATGACTTTTGTCCATTCCAAGCTTCAATGAGAGTCTTGTCTTATATTGCCTTGGTTGGACATCTATTAAGTATGTAGACAACAGTGTAAACTACTTCAGCCCAAAAAGTATTTGACAAGCCTTTCTCTTTTAGAATTGATTTGGTCATGACTATGCGATTCTTCCTCTTAGAGATGTCATTTTGCTGTGGAGAATATGCTACAATAAGTTGTCGCTCAATGCCTTCATCTTCAAAAATTTGTCAAACTTGTGGGAGTTGTACTCTTTGCTGCTATCGCTTCTTAGTACTTTTATATGTTTCTCACTTTGTTTTTCGATAAAGGCTTTAAACTTCTTGAATATTTCAAAAACTTTTGATTTTTATTTAAGGAAGTAAACTCAAGTAATTATAGAAAAATCCTTAATGAAGAGGATAAAGTACTTGTTGTTGAGTGGCGATGTCCTCATCGATCTACAAATGTCAGTATGGACTAGCTCTAGCAAGTCTTTAGATCTCCATACTTCATTAGTTGAAAACGGTAACTTGTGTTGCTTCCTAAGAAGACATCATTCACAGGTATCTCTCATCATGTTCTTCTTATATAAGTAATACAAGGCCTAAGAGTTGAAGTGGCCAAATCTTTAATGCCATAGCCATGAATCATCAAATTCTACTTTTTATGGCAATGTTTGTAGTATACTTAAAGCTTATTGGGAAACTTCTATTTCTTTTCTCCATTTTAACCTGGGCGATCTCCTACCTTTTGTTATAGTTGCCATAGATTGTACATATATCTCCTTCAAAATGAAGAGCATAACCTTTTTCCATCATTTGACCAATGCTTAGGATATTTTATTTTAAGATTGGTAACAAGTAAGATATCTTTGATAAATCTCACATCTTTTTTGTCTCCACCATGATAGTGTCTTTTCCTCCACCATGGTGTTGTTTCCCAATCGAATTTTGACTTTGACCGAGTTATCAATATCCTTGAATATGCTCATATCTTTTGCCATGTGATTACTGCAACCACTATCCAAGTACTAATTTCATCATGTTTCATCACTAAAAATTCAAATAGCATAGAAAAAATGTTGCTCATTATCATACTCTTCAATGAAATTAGCTTGATGCTTATTTTTGTTGCAACAGTTCTTCTCCACATGTCTAAATTTCTTGCAGTACTTACATTGTGATTTTCTGCAATGCCAACAATCCTCCTGTAAATGACTTGTTTTATTGCAAATGCTACATGGAGGGTATTTATCTTGATTGTTCTAAGAGAAACTTCAATAATTCTCTTTATTTCTAGAATTTTCTCCATGTTCTTTGTTCTAAGACTATAAATTGAGCTTTGATTGAAAGACATTTTTGATAGAGTCTTTATTATGCCTATTCATTCTTTGCTCATAAGCTGGTTTGCTCAATCGTAGTTACAATTGCATCATCCTTATGGAAATAAAAATTAAAATTTTCTCAACAATTTTTTTGTTAAGAATATTTTCTTTATATACTTTCATTTGACTAATTATTTCTTTTATCTTAGAATAGTAGTCTTTCACGATCTCATACTCTTTCATTTTTATTAACTCAAACTTACGTCATAGAATTTGAAGTTTAAAGACGCGTACCTTAGCCCTTCCTTGAAACTCCTCCTATATAGTACTTCACACTTCTTTAACACTTATGACACTTATTATTCTTGGAAAGATTGTGTCAACTATCGCCTATTGTAGAATGAATAATGCCCTCGAATCCTTCTGCTTATTTTCCTTCAACTCCCTCTCTGAGGCTGTAAGTAGAAATATTTATTAGAGTAATGAATCCTTCTTCTACAATGTCCCATGAATCTTGAGAGCAAAAAAATATTTCATTTTAATGCTCAAAAAATCATAATTTTCTCTTGTGAAGACAAAGACATGAGTGGATGATAGTTGAAGGGTGTTAGCCATGAGTTGAGAAAAGATTATGGGAATAGAATAAGATATAATGGGATTTTCTGAAAGTAGTTGGGTGACATATCTACGCCCAGTAGATGATTGAACATAGCTCTGTTACCACTGTTAGTAATTTTAGAAACAAAATGATAATGAGATAGTGTTCAATAGAAATACTATAGTACTGTTAGTAAAAATAGAGGAGGTATAAGACTTTTAGACTTTGATGTGAGTAACTATTTCTGGAGTGTTATCTACAATAATGCTCAAGAACTATTTATAGTGTGAAGAAGGTGATAATTTATTTTCACTTGATTATTCTAGAAAACAATAAATAATTCTAAATTTTTAATTATTTATAATATTCTAGATATATTCTAAACTTTTTTCATTAAATAATTTTAGACATTTTAGTATTTTGAATCTTCTATAAATTTGTAACAACTATGACAATAACAAAAGTTAAAAATCAGAACATATCATACAGTAGAACATAATGCTATACTTAAAATACGAATTATATCATTGAATAATCTTCCATATGAAGAAAACAATGTCCTTAAAAACAACACACTTAATAACACAACTAATGGGAAACAACAACAAATTCTGCAATAGTACTGTAATTATAGTAAAAACTTCATCTCATGATCTTCATCTGTGATTTTGAAAAAAAAAAAAAAAAAAACACTCGTTCACAATTATAAAAGTCAAACCTGTTGAAAACCATCAAAATCCCACTCTTTCTAGAACCATATGTTAAATATTCCGTAGGATAAATTTATTCATTTTTATAATAATTAAATTAAAAAAAACTATAAAGTGATACTATAAAATAATTTTACATTAATATCTAATTATAAATAATTATATATGATAAGTTTATTAACTTTTATGGTCATTATTTTAAAGTCATAATAATATTAATTTGTGATTTAGTGATCATTAAATTTATTAAGTTATATTAGATTAATTAACGATATAAAACTTTATACAGAAAGTGCATAAAAATCAAAGTAACATTCCCAACATAAACTACATTTGGTCAAATTTATATTAACTTTACAAATAAACTTAAATTATGCAAATAGCAAAGTTTTTGGGTTGACTTTTACCTAATCTAACAACTATTGCCCATAATCGTTTCACACTTTTTTTTTTTTACAATAGAAACTAATTTTCTTTTTATTATACAATTAGAAACTACAAATATCCTTGGGTTAACTTTGATGTTAATCATGATTAAGTTTTTCTAGACACAATCTTCCATCAAAGTGATATATTTGGGAGAATTAACAGTACATGAATAATTTGGTCATTGAATGATGTTATTTATATGGCTTTAATCCTTGGCAGTTTTGTTTTATGCAAATTAATATATTTATTTAAAAGACAAATGACAAGTTCATTTTACTTTGTTAGCTTGCCATATAAAAACATTATCTCTTTGGAAAACGGTTTATATAAACAAGAACTTCCGAGAATGAAAGCAACACATAATATTCTGAGCAATCTAATATATATTTATTTATTCAATAACCAATTCTTCTATATGCTAACTGAATATTCTTTTATGACACAATTTGTTGTTCTCCTTTTTTGCTTTTTTACTCTATTAATTACACAGTTTCTACTCAAGTTAAAAGAAATCTTTACTCAAATTTTATATCTTTAAAGCTCTACCAATTACCAACGATGGTAGATCTACCAAAAGAGACTAATTTCTTATAATGTGGTGAGTTTAAACTCAAATTTTTATTGAAAAAAAAAATTCTAATATAGTGATTCAATAGCAATAAAGGATTAAGTAGTCAAACTCTACCATTTCTTCTCTAATAATGAGGTTTGAGTCTTGCACAATGAGCCATTCTTCTACAACATGATAAATTAAAATTAAAATTTTTATTGAAAAAAAGTGTATATTTTGGCCAAGGGCAACAACCTTGGTTAGGCTTATATGATTATTACCATGTCATAACGGGTAGTAAAGCAAAACACCAAAAGCAAGCTGTATCACGTTAGACAAAACATGTTGGCGTATGTGTGGGTCATGGGTCTCCAACCAAAAATCAGGAAGGTACTGATCAGTGACTCACTCATGCCTCATGGATGCAGATACAAATACAAATACAGTGGCAGCTAACATTTTTTTCTTCTAAAAAACAAAAGGAATAAAGCAAGAGAGAAACCTGCACATGCCACTGTAAGCAAGTTAAAGTGGTGCTTATCAATGAAACCCAAAAGATGTTACATCACATCTCTTTGCATTTCAGGGCAATCCCATTCCCTTCATCATCTTGTTCCTCACGTCCATACAAAACCCATTCTGTTTGTACAGGATAGACAATGACTTAAGCTCCATGCACTGCAAAAGTACTTCTACATATGCATGCTTATTACACTACCATGTTTATTTTAGTCTGTTGGTCCTTCTATTAATGTACATAACATTTTCTGTTCATTAATTTAATACAAAATATTTAGACACCATACATATATTTTTGGAGAAACAATTCTATTTGAACCAGAAAAAATTACGTGTACTTAGAAAAGAAGAAAATAGAAAAAAAAATTATATTAAAATCAGTTTATGGATAAGTTAAGTTATAAAGATTTTTTCATATTAGTTTTTTTAAATTGTTTTTTAACTTATTCAGAACCTAATTTTTACTTATTGAAAAATATATTTTTATTTTTTATTTCTATTTTCTTCTTTCAGTGATTATGGAAAATTTTACTCAAATATGTCTTTATTATATTTGTATATGTAAAACTTAAATTTAATATTACTAATTAAGTTAAAATAACTAAAATCAACCTATACTAAATGACAGCTAAAGCAAATATTAAAATATTTTATTTTAGATATTAATTTTTTTTTTATATATGTAATGATTTTGTATGGTGAACTTAAAACTCAAACTTTTTACCTTTGGACGGAAATTAATAACTCCATCAGGCATATGCAGAATGTGAATTTGAATTCCATAGAATGGTTCATTTAGTTAGACAATTGTAGCTCTAGTCAAATGTAAATTCATAAAACTGAATTAACCACCAACATGCTCTGTTTATATATATATAAATAAATAATCATGCTTTAAACATGTAATTAAAATTTTTATTTCTATATTTATGCATGTGAAAGAACGTTTATTAAAAAAATATTTTTAAATAAATTTCAATATTAATTTTTGATATCCCAAATTAAAAAAGAAGATTAAATTAATCAATTTTATTAAAAATCTTGTATCCATAAAAAATCATCTAAATAAAGTATTTCCTAAACATTGTCTATTATTGTAGCTCGATTTCAGGGATTTTCATAGTTTAGTTTATTTTCGAAAATAAACGAATTAATAAAATTAGTTTAATTCAGTCTAATCTTCAAACCCAAACCAGACAATAAATCAAAGAACCTTATTGTACAGCCACACACTTGAATTTTTATATTTTATAATTAATTCGATGCAGACTAATACATTGATTTTGTGCTATAATGTACACATGTTTATTTCATTCCTTTCATACATGTATGCATTTATAAAGGATTTGATCGTATACTTTAATTTTAATATGATTTATAACATCAGATATTTTAATCTCTCTCAATGGTCATGTGTATTACCTTTTGATGTTCAACAATTATAAAATTAAAACAAATTCAAATATTGCTAAAGACGAAAAAAAAGCTACTTAAATATATATCTTTTTCTATGGGAAAGTGGTTTCAAGCACCCAAATCCAAATTCAATTGGATAACGCTAAAGACTCTGTCTGAGTCACACATGTAGAACCTACACATGACACACATGCCGAATAGAAAAGTTTGGAAACCAAGTACATACACGTGCCTTCTAATACACTTTTATATATATATAATTTAATTAAAATACAGTTGCATGATATTTAATTATAAATTATTATATATAATAAAATTATCAATTTTTATAATAAATTATATTAAAAATATATTTTAAAATAATTTTTAATTGATTAAATAGTGTAATTTTTTTTACACATGTAATGTATTAAAACTAGAGTCTAATACAGTAAATAAAAAATCATCTTTGATATTTAAAATAAATATTATTGAGACTGTCAAATTTATTATATATATCAATTTATAATTAAATTCTTTTTTAATTTTTTCATAACCATTTATAAAAAAAATATAAGAGAATAAAATTAATAGTTAAACTTAACTTTTATAAAATTCTTTCATCATCTAACTTTTAGAAAAAATAAATTTATGAGTTGATTTTAGTTCATAAGAAAAGCTTAATTTTCCAGATATATTTATATATAAATTTATTCAATAAAATCTATATAATAATTTTATAAGTGTGAAATATCTACTAATTATATCAATAACTAAAACCAATTTAGTGTAATTTCTCTTTCAGACTACATTTTTTTTTACCTAGGATATTCAAATTCAAATAGTTACTTTAAAACAATGTGTATCTTTACATTATCTATACAAGTATTATTTAATCTTGAAATTAAAGACATACATATAATGATAGAAAATTAACAGTAATTAATTGCATGTTGTGGGGAAAAGAGAAGATTAGATAGGTGGCACTTGATCAGTTCCATGCAGGGAATGTGCAGAACATGCTGTACATTTCATGCTGCCTCACTGTCCCCCCTTTGTCACATGCTCTCTCTCCCTCAAAGACCATGCACTCCCAAATCTCTCTCTCTCTCTCCTCATGTGCTAGCCATGTGCTTCTTCTCCCTCTCTCTCTTCCTGTAACGGAGCCTTGCTGGCCCATATCATCTTCACATGCACTCTTCTGAAGAAGCCACACCCCCAACACAACTAGCCTCCTCACACCACTCCTCTTTTCTATACTCAACTGACCCAAATGCCCTTTCACTCCCTTACCACATTTTTTTTTTCCAAGAATATGCTCCTTATCAAGACAAAACTATTCATAAAACAATTATAGTTTAAGTTTTAGATTTAATATTTGTTATTAATTTTTATAAAACAAAAATATTAATATTAACAATATAATTTTTTCATTTAAAATGGAAGAGAAACTTTCCGGTTATCATAGTTGATAAATAGTTAAATTTCTTAAATATATATATTATCATATATCAATTCATGATGATTAGATATATTGAGAAAATTTTGTTGAAAAAGAGAAATTTATTTTGATAATCAATTTCTATGTCTGAAAATAAATTAGTCTGTGAATATTTGATGTGGGATATTTTGATTAAAAAAAAAGAAGCTTCCCCTGTCTTGCTACAATGTGTGAATGATCCCATATCATCTTCTTCTATTATTATGGGATCCTTTTCACCTTTTGTTCATGAATTTGTCCTCTTTCGATGGTGCCAAATTAGTAGTAGCATACATGGTACAATTCATGAAATATTTTATTGTCTCAAGTAGTACTCTTGATTTGTATATTTAGGTTCAACACCTATTGTGCTCTATAACGTACCTTTTTCAAATCTAATCTTAATATTATACTTGACGATATAATCTACATGTTAAGTTCATGTGCAAATATCACAATTCACGACAACTGCAAAAGTCTTTTCTCAATACACTTAATTTGTACATGTTTTCTTTTTCTTTCTTTTTTTAATATTAGAGTACTTTATTAGTGTGTTTCCCAAAGGGAGAAAAACATGGCATATTCATGTACGATAAATTGTATTTAGGGGTATCATTAATTAAGTTTTGATTAAAAAAATTAGTTTTATAAATAGAAGAAATAATATTTATATGTGTATTTATATATATATATATGTAGGTATGAAGTAGTGAACATTGATATCAAATTCTTGAAATACTCCATACATCTTTTACTAATTGAATCTCTAAGCAACTCGTCTGGAAGAATTTTACTCTCTTATATTTCTTTTATATATTTCTTTAGTTTCTTTACATAATTAGTTTCAACATTCTTATAATCAACAAAAATGGGAAGGAAAACAAGTAAAAGAGGCCAATTAGCCATGTCATATATAAATATTTAGAATACTCCTAAACAAAAATATTTTTTATTGATTATAAGTTAGAGTTAATTTTCATGCAGCGTTGGGGTAATGATTTTTGTACAATGAATTAATTAAAAATAATTTTAAATATAAATTTTAAAATTAATATTATTAAAGTTAATAATTTTATCTTATATAACAAATTATAATTGAAAGAGAGTATAAAAATGCATTCTAATTAAATTTTTATAAGTTTATCTTAATCATTTTTTTTACTAAGTTCATAAAAAAAAATTAGAAACATATTTTTTCTAATATACTTATTATTATAAGGTGGAATTTAAGTATGTTTTATTATATAGAGAATGAAACCTATATTATTTATAGTTGATTTTGCAGGAATATTACCCAATAATAAATACTACGTTAAAAAAAAATATGATAAGAAAATGTTATTAACATTTTTGAACAAGACAAAAACAACCCATATTATTTAATTGTTATAAGTGAAAAATTAACTTAAAAGTTAATATACCTGCTCAAAAATAACTAATATCTTCAATAGGGGTTGGTATCATACTATTATGTAAAATCATTTACAAATAATATTGCTTAATGAAGTAAACATGATTATTATAAATATAAGTCTTCCATCATTAAAAAAAAGAAATACAACACTGCAAGTAATCTTAATTATCATACAATTATTTACAATAGTAGTTCTATATCAAAAAACAGTTTAACTGTAATTTGTGGAAATGTGGTATGTAATGTATCCTCTCAAGAAGGAAAAGGACCACTTTGATTTCTAGATTCAAGTTTGAGAGTAGCCTTTCATGCTCAAAATAATGAAAAAATAAAGATGCATAAAAGTATTAGTAAAAGAAATTGAAAAAAAAAAAAAGGAAAGCACAAATCAAAAGCTATCACCACATGACAAGATACTTTGAGAGGTATAATGAATATTTTGAAAACAAAAAAATATGCACACCAAAGTTTACCACTAAAATACAAAAAGCGATGCTCAATCTAAGAGACACTCATATTTTTAAACTCTTACTTGAAGACCATGGCATTGATCTGAATTAATTGACTGTAGCCAAATGTTGTGTAATTTATTTTGGATGGTGTTGGGGACAAAATAGTAATTAAGAATAATGTGAAGTTCCCGGGACCTTCACATGTGCCGTTACAGAAGGGCAGGCTTTTCTGCCTCTCTGGCTCGCAAGTTGTGCCTCTCTTCCCGCTTTCTCTTTTTCATTTGGGGTCACATAGGAAAACTAGTGTCCTCTACATAACCAAATTACAAAAATAACCCTTTTTTTTTTCTCGGATATTCTCGGTGAAGAGTTAAGTTAAATCTTAATATCCCAAAAGATATATTAAAGGACCAACATCTTTCAATAAAACACAAATTATGTACTTAAAAAAAATATGATTGTCAGTTACGATGCTGAAAATTACAAACATAACCTTGTTTCATAGAAATATCCAATTCTTTTATGTTCCTTGGTCCCACTGTTTTTACAATAAAAATGCTTGCTTCACCTGAGGATTAATTGCACTGGACGTTATATTTAGTTAGTTGGGGGCAAAAACAAAAAAAAAATTGTCCCCCTCTTTTGGTTGACAAAATATCATTTAGATTCTCTTTATGATGGAAATAATATTATTTTTTTATTAGGTTGTATGAATTTTGAGTGACTAGTTATTAGTAATAGGGCTAATTAAAAACAAATGTGTAAAATAATTTAGCTTCCATCACCCATCAACAAGTAGAGACATAGGGATGATAATGGTAAAAAAAAAATTATATATAGATTCCTCACATTTTACACATGAAAAATAACAAATACTCATCTTTAGGTTTATAAGAATACACTATTCGAGCACCACAGTTTCAACACCTCTATTAAAAAATTACTAGATTAGTATTGGGTTAAAAATGTAAAAAAGTTGAAAAGACAAAAAAAAATTCAATCTAATTTAACTGTTTATAATTAGTCATTTATTTAAGTTAGGATATATTTTTGAAACATAGGCACTTAGCTAATAATACACAAAAATATAAATAGTGAAATTGAAAAGATTATTTGAATAACTTTCTTAGTTTAATTTTGATGCATTGTGAGTATAAAGATGTTAGTATTAGTTAAAAATTATTCTCCACATAGTTTGTAAAATAATTATTACAAAAATTAATATTTTTAATTATATAAAAAACAATTGAATGGAAAAGTAATTTTTTTACACTATTAATATATTTTTGTTAAGTTCATATTTTGTTTATTCCATGTCACCTCATCTAATAAATGAAAAATTAATCGTTCAAAATGATCAAATATTAAAAGCAAATTTTTTCAATAATGGTTTTTTTACATATACATTTTGACACAAAATAATATACACCCATAGAATAGAAGAGAAAACAAAAAAATAAATGTAATAAATAATATAACAACAAAAGATAAAAATAAAGAGATATAAAGTGAATATAAAAAATAAAGCCTAAAAGAACTGAAAGTTATTAGAATCATCAATAATTTCACTTGATTATCTAAATAAAATTTTATTTTATTTGCATATTTTTTTTCAAGATCACATATATATGTTTGTTTTTTTTTTAAAAAAAATTATTATATTTGAGCTAAATACAATTATTATGATATTATAATTTTTATTTGAGTACATTGGAATCTAACTTTTGTTATTTTTCTATATTTTTGACTTTTATAATTATTTTTTTCGTCAAATTTTCAATCTTGATTTACTGTATTATCAAAAACATTTCTACTAAACTTAACTAATATTAGGTACTCTCTGGATATGCATGAAAGTATAAAATAAAACGAGTAGTTAGAAGGAGCGAATAAGAGAATAAATTTAAATTATATAAATATACATAGAAAATTAAGATGAAATGAAAAAATAAATTATACATTAATGTAATCAGAATAGATTTATTTATTTTTATAATAAATATTTTAAAAATTATATTAACGATAATTTTATAATTAAAAAAAATGTTTTACAACTATCATTCAACTCACTGAGAGTTAAACTTAACAAATTTGATACAAAGAATAAACAGAATATTATTTTATAAAAAAACAAAGGGAGTGGCATTTCCGTAATAACCAAGAGGATCAAGTGGCAATCTCTTGAAGTTCCATTACTTAAACCCAGAACCCCCTCTTCTCTGATGACCAAGTGACACACTCACCCTTTAACCCAAAAAACACACCACCCCCAAACCCACTTCACTTTTTCCTCTGTTCAATTTTCTGGGTGGCCATGACCACAATCACGAGGCACAGTTACAAACTCTCTATCAAAAGAGCCACAAGAACAAGAAGAAGAAGAAGACAGCCACAAAAGCGAAAAGCCACATCATCAATTGGGTCCTTCAAATCCATGCAGGGAAAGTGCAAGTCCAATAAGCTTTCGCAAAAACTCGAGGCCCTCAAGAACCTCATTCCCACCCACAATGGACAAACTGTCAAACCCGACCAGTTGTTCAAGGAAACTGCCGATTACATCGTCTTGCTGCGGACACGCCTCCTCCTTCTTCAGAAACTCATCCAGTATTATGGAAACAACAACAACAATGAGAATGAAAATGTTGTATTGTTATAGCTTTTCTTCCACTCTCTTATTCTTTGTGTTTCTTTTTAAATGTTCTGTTTTGTCCTTTCATTGATCTTAAAAAAAAGATCTTTGTTTTTTTTTTTTTGTTTTTTTTTTATTTTAATTTTACGATTTTTATTAGATTTGTGTAGGGACTTTGGTAGAAGAGAAATTTGAATGGGAGACGAGAAATGGAGAAGGGAATTGTGGAAATTTGTAAAGAAAATCCAATGCATGTAACCATTTTTATTTTTATTTTTATTTTATTTCTGTCTATTGATTTTTTTTGTTTCTTTGGCATAATCATTGCTATTGGATGGTGTTTCTTTAATTTTCCATCCTTGCAAAAGAGAAATTGCGAATTTTATAAGCGGTAAACCAAAGGGTTCTTTTTGGTGTAAGGGGAAATTTTGAAGCCACTTTTTGTTTGGTTAAAACATTGATTAGAGGCAAAATATAATGTACCCGCTTCAAATTAAGCCATTTTTTCTTCTTCTGAATACCGAGTCTGGTTTTCTTTCAGCAGCAAGAGCTTGAATTTGATACTTACACTGTTCGATTTGGATGACACACCATTAGAAAAATTAAACTTGGTAGCTAGTGATTGTAATAATACTGTAATAGTTAAATTTTGTTGATGAAAATGCATCAAACTTAAATGCAGTTTTTAAGTATTTTTATATTTTTCGAAATACCAAAATTAACATAAAAGTAAATATAGGTTACTAAGATAAAACATTAATTTTAACTAGAAAACAATATCACAAGCACTTCAAAAATTATATGTAAGTTTTTTTTTTGCTTAAGATAGAATATGATAAAATAAGTTACGTACTATTAGAATTACTATCCTCCGATCATATCATAAAGTATTGTGTATCTGAATATGATAAGTTTCCTCCAGTCATATCATATAATAAATGATCGTGTATATATAAGATTATTGATTTTTATAATAATTATTTTAAAATTATATAAATAATAATTTATGATTAAATGATAATATAAAATTATTCTATAGGAATGATATATGATTATTAAATTTATAGAATAAATAGATTGTTCAGAAATAATACAAATAATAATTATCTATATTGGGGATAAGTTTAAGTTTATTAATTTTTATAATAATTATTTTAAAAATTAATTAACCATGTAGGCATGAAAAATAAATTAGTAAAATTTTTGTTTTAATTATATTTTTGGTTTTCTTAGTTTGATGTATGTATAATTTTAATTTTTGTAATTTTAATTGTTTGATTTTAGTATATAAATTAAAAAAAATTAAACAATCTTAGTTTTAATTATTTAATTTTGATCTTTATATTTTAAAAAAATAAATAATTTTAATTTTACAGTTAATTATTTAACTTTTAATGAGTATTATGAGATCATAAAATTAATGAATTATTTTTTAAATTGAATAATTTATGATAGATAGACATATAATGTGACATTAGTTATTTAATTTATATAAATTATATAATTTAATATATTAATTAAAATGGATTTTTTATTTTAAAATATAATATTAAAATCAAATAATTATAATAAAAATAATTAAAATTATTTATTTTTAAATATGTGAATTAAAATCGATTCATTAAAATTGAGAGATCAAAATTATCCATACAAAGAGGATAAAAATAAATTTGTTTTTTTAATCATAAGAGCATGTAATCAAATTGAATTTGAATTGAAAGTGAAATGAATTTGTGATATATTTGCCATCAGGTGGGAAGCAGTTGACACAAAAATAGAGAGTTGGAGAGAGTGCAGCATTTTCATTATTATGTGTCTGCCTCAACTCTAGTGATGTTCATTTAAGAGCATGGGCTAGTGAATGGCACACACAGTGAGAGTCTCTCTCAGTGAAAAGGCATAAATGCACACACACACACAACCAATGCAAGCAAAATAGACACACAACAGACACTCACTGCACCTAGCTGCAAAGAATTATGGGGTGGCATGCGCTCATCATGTTGATTGATATTTCAGATAAAATATCTGAGTGACATGGACAGCTAGCTATAGGCCCTCATTCCTGTGTTCTTATTATCAACATGCTCTGGTTGTCACCACCATGACATCTTCACTCCACCACTCAATTTTTTTATTAATTACTATGTTATATACGTAAAATATTTATTAATTTTGTCAATTATTAATCTTTATTAAAAAATATAACTAATCACATGCAGTAAAACAATTCTTAATTTTTTTAGTTATATTTTTTTCATCAATCCAAGTGTAATAATAAACCCATGTGCAAAAACCAATATTTAACCGATGTTTTTGTGTGTTTTAATTGCCCAGCCCACTTACAATTCTGGTTACAAAATGGGTTGCAAACATCATGTGGTTATCTATTTTCACAATGTATGTTTGTCCCATACGTGTGTATTTTATTTTTTGTTCTTGTTGTTGTTTGGTTAACTGACATACATACTGTTTTGTTATTGGAAAACTATTAAATAAATAATTTTAACTATGTGGTGTTTTGTCGAATACTTCTTTTATCCCTCTAAGGAATTTTGTTTTGTCCTGTGCGTTGGAACAAAGACAAAAAAAGAGAAGAATGTGACATTTATTTTACTTAAATATATTTTTTTATAGGATAAGCACTAGAGATAGCTTGGTGGAGACCCAATGAGATGAGAGAAGGGGAGTGCCCTGAAGACAGTAAGGCCATAAGGCAACTGTCTTATGCCTTGTTTTTTATTTTCACAAATTATTGTTACAATTATTACAAATTGGGAATACAAATCCTACATTTGTTGAGAAAAAGAAATTAAATAAGGATTTGACAATGACACAATTGAAAGGGAATATATAGAGAGGCATTTTTATTAATGTACTTAATTATATTTGTGAAAAAAGCCAAAGTATAATTATCAGTAAATGTTTTAAAATTTACAACAATTATTAGACGACAATGAATTGAAAAAAAAAATATTAATTTTGAAAAGTTTTTAAGGTTTAGTGAATATTTTGATGTTGATTTAAAAAAAAATTCAAAATTAAAAGTATTTGAGAAAAATAATAAGAGAAGATCAAATTAATATTTCAATTAATTCTTGAGCTGATAAAACAATTTAAGGTAACATTATGTTTATACAATTGAAGTCAGTTTATTTAGCAAAAGTAACTGGGTTTGACGGATCAATATGACAAATTTACAAAACGAAATTAGTTTTTGGTTTTGTGAGCATAGAAAAACTCGTGGAAAATAAAAAAAAATTCAATAGAAATATTAAACTATTTAAAAAAAGATTAGATTATTTGTTAAATATAAGTGTTGTTGACAACACTTGTATCACTACATCTGAAATGTAGAAAATTTCAAAATTAAATTTACTTAAATCTTATATATAATTAACCATATTATAACATAGATGAAATGAATTATCCATTTTATCTATTTAGAGTAAAATGGTAATTAGTTAATTATAAAATTTTAATAAATAATTTTACAACTAAATATTAAAATTTTAATATAAAAATTGATAATTTTATTACATTCAATATTTTAAAATTTTACCTTAAATTTTAAAATTTCTAGCCACAACTCTAGTAAATGTAACTCAATGTAAAATGAAGTAGAATGCATTGCGATTTGCGAGGATTCTAAAGAGAAATGATAATTTTATTTTATGGCAGGTGTAGTTAATTATATTTATCACTTTGATGGGTCTTTTGCTTTTTTATATCATATTTTGGTTTGGTTAGTTGTGAGATTTTGCCATTAATAGTTTGTTGAATGAATCTTAAACCCTTGAATATGTCGGTATTAAGAAATTCATCAAACAATCGTGATAAAATTTATCAATTAAATTATAGATGATATTAAGGGTAAGTATGATCAAATTTTTGTGGCTCATTCAGCTAAAGAGTAACTTCAACATATTTGAATTTTAAAATTAGATTTAAGATATTTTGAGAAAAAGTTTAAATTATGCTTTACGTTATTTTAATATAATTTAATGTCATATATTTTTAAAAAATATATAATTTATTTTAATAATTATATATTAATAATAAAAAAATTATTTAATAAATATCATTTTGTATAACATAATATTATATATATTTATAAAATAACATATCAAAATTTTAAATGAAATAAAAATAAAAATAAATCCATTCTAATTCATTATTTACTCATTCTAGCTGGTTCGTACACATAAGTAATTGAAATATGGCTATTTTTTTTTTATCAGGTGTGCTGTTCTTTTATGTTTCAAATTTCAAATTACAATTGTGCATGCATTAAGAAAGTTTTTTTTTTTTGGTATTCTTAAACTACATGGATCTATAGTACAAAGCTTATTTGTAAGGAAATTTACTTTTTACTATACACTCACTTAGACAATTTTCATTTTATTATCATTATCATTTTATGAAAATATTTAAAAAATTATAATTTCAGGTATAAATAAAATAAAATTAATACAATATATTATCAAAATAGATATATATATATATATAAGAGTGTATTAGAATGATATTTTAAAATACTATTTTAACTTTAAAAAGGGTCGTGAATTTTAAAAGATTATATAGGAATGTAATGATTTATAAAAAAAATTTCTTAAAATTAAAAAAAACTTTTTAGATTTATACCATTTGTAATTTGAATTTTAATGGATTTATATCATAAAAATTTATAAGATTTTAAAAAAATTCGTAGATTTATAAGATTTTAAAAGACTTTGTAGATTTATAAAATTAATCATTCTAACTTAAAGTTTATCTAAAATTAGCATTTTTTTTGGTAATATCTTAAAAAATAAGTCTTTCTTTACTTTAATATTAAGCAAATCAACGATTATGTAATGAGTTTTGTCATTAAAATTTATGATTTTTTTAATAACATCTCAAATATTATTATTGTTCTCTCTATCTTTTTTTATTAAATTAATATTTTTTTTCAAAATTGATAGTAATAGTCTTAATGTCAATATAAATATTTTCTAAAACTTTGATTTTATAATTGGTTCCAACAAAGCTAGAACTCTCTCCATTCTTGTATCTACTTCTTTCATGATGACTTAGTTTTTCAGTGGAAGCCTTCAAATCTAGAGTGAATGGGATGGTGGACTACATTAGTTAGGTGATGAAGGTTGGTAGGACGATTTATAGTGATTAGGTGTTATGGAAGCATTATCGTTAGGATCATCAATTCAACCATTGAACAATCATATATAATAACAATTATCTTAAGTAACATAATTAAATTAGCGCAATAGGTGTAAAAAAATATTACACAAGACTTGATACATGTAGTAAATTCTATCAAACAAGTTGATAAAGACAAAAAAAATTGATTGTAGAAAAGGCATGTATGATTTGAAGAAAAAAGATGATGAAAATAAAAGAATTATGAGTTAGAGGAGAAAGAAAAGTCTGTCATCCAATAAAATAAAGTTTCAAGGTTTTAGGTGGAATTGTTGGATAGGTGTGATATTTATACATCATACTAAAAAGTCACACGAAATTTATTCTACAAAATAATCTATTAAAATCTTTATGTTTTTGAATACTAGAATATTTTTTATAGGTCGTAAAAAATCTCAATTGAATACCATCAAATTTCATTACTTTTTTTTTTAAATCTTAATAGTTCCAAATGAATATCACTGAATTTAGTTACCTTCTTTAAAAAATCCTAATACTCCTAATTGAATACCACAAGACTTATTTATATTATTTAAAAAATCTTGATTGAATACTAAATGATTTTTTTATTCTCAAAAAGTCTTTTAAAATATATAAAAATTCTAATCCAATACACCACTATAATTTCTGGTAAGATTTATCCAATAATAAGATTTGTCTAAGGAGTATTTCCCACACCATCTTACTTAAGAACAATATAATTGAATTAGGAATTATATAAATAAACACCATAGGGTTTGAGGTATGCTCTTTAACTTTTACCCTCCACTTTGTGCTTAGCATATAATGACTTGAGTGGTGGAGTCTTTGCATATACAACAAAAGAGTTCAACTTTTAAGAACTCGTGGGGATTGAATTTGGCTTGTGAGAATGTGTAGAAATTCTATTTGAATATTTTGTATTGTAGTGGTTCCATAATTAATTAATTAATTAATTTAATTCTATACCTCTTCCCATCTTTATTATAAGACTTAATTAATTAATTTACTAGGATTAAGGAAATTAATTAATTTAGTTAGTAATATTATATTTGTCATAAATTTATATATTTTTACAAAATTACCTTTAACATTACTTAGACATACTTTTAAACTTTTTATAAATATTTTTTTATTAATTTTAGTTTTTTTACTCTATCATTATTAATATATTTATTATTTTAATTTATATTGACTATACATGTAAAAGTTAAATTAAGATTTTTAAAATACTTTTTATACAAGACAAAGTTACATCTCTCAAAAGAGTATATACTGTATTTCATTTATTATTTATTGACCTTCAAAATTACTCATAATTAACGGTATTTTTGTGAAAAAATAATCAACGTATGAGATGTTTTAGATTGATTTTTATAAGAAAAAATAAGGAAAAATTCAAATTTGAGTCTTATAAAATAATTAAGAGTAACAATTAATGTAAAATATAATTAAATATTATATATAATAATATATTTTTTCATAACTATATTATACACTTTATGTTGTTTTTAATTCACTAATATTATTTTTCAGTACTTCTCATCAGGTTCAATTTGTGACTTATCTTTGATCTCTAACTTAGACTTGTATTTCAACTTGGGATAGGTTAAAAATATTTTATTTATTGCTTCAACTGGCGTTCCTTTTCTTGAATTTTAGAAGCTATATGCCTATTTTCATTTTGAGTTTTTATTTATTTATTTATTTGTCCTCACTTTTTATTTTGAGTCTTTTTAATTTTTTCAATTATTTTTGTTTTTGTTTTATGCTATAAGTCTTTCTTTAGATGAGAACTCTAATGTGTGGGAATCATGTTTAGGAGTACGGGGTATAGCCTTTAGTTTGAGTAGCTTATTTATCCAAAAATGTCTTTTAACATGGATTCACAATCCTCTTATTTATATATTTTAAAACTCATTTCTAACTATTAATATATGAATTCTTCTAAACCACATTCTTAATGTTTAAGAAGTTATATTTTGTAACCCCCTTCCGCTATAACAGTAACTTACAATAAAACATAAAAAATTTATTATCGAAATTTCGATTTCAAATGTTGAAGAGGTATGATACAATACCTCAATCATATTAAAATAATTTATAATAATAAATCTGTATATAAGTAAAAATAATTATACTTAAATTTAATAATTTCTTACATAAATCATATAAATATATTAAAAAATTCATCGACCTCTATTAACAAATATCAACATTAAATAAATAAATTTGTTCATCTATAATTAAGTTTTTATTTAAATAAATATTAACAAATCTAAGTAAAATTAAATAAAAAAATATTAAGTCTTCAAGTCTCATCCTGTGAAGAATTTCCGGCGATGAAAACAACACTTTTAGTGAAATGTAATATTAGTGAATAGAAATAAGAAAAAAAAGAGTTTGTAAATAATGTTTTGTTCTCTACCAGTGCTATAATAAAAAAACTCATCCATTGTATCCACAAAATAAATTTATAAAATGCATTTTCAATCAAGTATAAATCATTCATCTTACCTATACAATAAAAATAACAGATTTTATAAGCAAACAAAATTTTAACTCAAAATATTTAATTATAAACATGACTCAGTAATTCTTAAAATCACTTAGCTCAACTCTTCGGTTCATAGAACTAATATATATTCCAGATTCACCTTCTTTATTTTAAATGGAAATTTTATTCTGAATGAAAATATCATATATCTTATCCATGATATAGATATGTGACAGTATAATGTATCTCATCCTATATGATACCACCCATTTTCTCTATCTTAGGTAAAGGTATCTCATTTCTCAATGTAAAGTTCATAAATAAACTTTTTTTTTTCTAAATTAAGTGTAAGACATACACTTCATGCATAATACATTAATAATTTTCACAACCATATTTATATCTTAACAACTCAATTCTATACACTAACCGATGATACCCAAAATCATCATACTTGACTCATTAGTTTTTAGAACCTATATGAATTTTATATTCACTTAATTTTTTAGTTTACAAAACTAGTGCTAGTCTCGAATCCACAATGATCTGTGAGCTCATATCCATACAATGATGTCCCATTACCTTTTCCATCTTAGATTGAGGTATATCATAACTCATATTAGATGTAGATATGTTCAATTAATATATATATCATTGATGATATCCAGTGTCTTATTCTCGAAATATGATGTATATCATAATTCCTTCTTAGAAGGTAATGATGGACTCCCACAATAACACATTATGTGATTCCTAATGACTATCAAGTAGGTTCTTAAGCCCCAATAAAATTTTCATTAAGAGAAACAAATTTCAATTAAATTTTAACAAATAATCAAATCTCCTTGAAATCTATAATTTTCTCATCAAAGGCTAAAGGAAAATGATTTTTCAAGAAATCATTAAATCGAACACAATAGTTAGTTTACATAAAATTCCTGAAATTTTTTTAGCCAGAAAACTCTAAAGAAATCACATCCCATAAGTTCATATCATGGAAGTTTAAAAGAGAGATTATTCTACCCACCATGAACAAATGTTAAATGGTGATCTTCTATTGCCGTAACATTTCCTGAATTTCTTTACTTTCTGTTTCTTTATCTTCTAAGCATAAATTAGATTTTCTAATTGTGAAGATAAATTTTTTTATATATATAATTAACAACACAATAACCTTCTACTATTCCTTTAAAAAATATCTTTTATTATACTAAATTATCCACTCAAATATATAAAAGATACATGTATATATACATAGACATACACATTTAACAAAACTCTCTTGTCTTTAACATATACATTACGCAGATTATATAAATAATCTAAATTAGAATTATTTAATAGCAATTTATCCTTTGCATATATTATAATTATAAATTTAATAATAAACTATAAATATGATATGTAAACTTTATATATAATATTATATTCTTATCAAAATATAATATTTTTTATATTATTTAACTTATCTAAAATTAGTGTAATAACATCTAAACTATCTTAATTTTGTTATAATCTAATTATTTCTATTTTTAAATTTTGTAATTTTACATAGGTTCCTAAATAAATAGTCACAAGCACTAAAAAGCCCACTAAAAATATGTTACACATAAAATAAATAAAAAATATAAATAAATAAAAAGTTGAGTTAATTGATGAATTCGTTTTTGTTATAATTGATACACCTCTTACCTAATTAATACTCTCGAGTTGAGCCTGTAAAACACTAGGAAGTTATTTTCCATGTGACATCACTTTCTAAGTACGTAAGAATTTCCCATTTTGACGTGTGTAGATCCCTTCTCATGCATATCCCATATTCATGAAAGGGATCTCCATTAATTAATGTGAAGATATTCGAGTTTTAACCTTATACTCCATTTACTTTACATGATCATGCTAACTTCCCCACCGACAAACTATATGTGTTGCAAAATCCGTGGGGAAGCGTGGCAATTTCCTTCCCACATATGGCTATATCCTCTATAATATTGCTCACTAATCACGATAAAAATGTTATCACGTTTGCCTTTTTTTTTTAACGATAGCATATATATATATATATATAAATCTTAACGTAATAAATAAGAATTATAATATAAACTATTAAATTATATTTAAATGATGAATATGAAAAAAATATACACATAAATTTTTAGGTAGTTATGTATAGTGACATACCTATGTTAGTGAGAATGTACTTCTCACTCTGCGAAAATTATAAGTATATATTTAGAGTTTTGTATTTTGTCTCCAATTTTTATATATTTGAACTTTCTGTTCCAAAATTTCACCCTGCTGTCAAATTTTGTCTTTTATTAACTAATTTCTTTCTTACATGTTGTTCTACTTTTAGCTCAATGGCTGCTTTATGCTTTATTCAGCTAGACATGTCATGCTATCTCACATTTCTCATTTCTGGTAATAATATTTTTTAAAAATAAATTGTTCCCACAGAGAGACAGTCCATATGATTACTAATTAATTTTTAATTTTGATTTTGTGGTTCAGATTTATAATTTTTATTTATTATTGTAAAAATTGTTGATATACGTACTTTACTATGTGTATATAGAAAAAATATAACAAAAAGGAGAAAAATTAAATTTTAACCATTCAACCATAAATAAATAGTTGAAATTAAAAGTTCTTTAATAATCACATTATCATTTAAAAAAATGTTTAATCTTAATCTTTTATAATTTATAATTTAATATTATGTTTAAAATTTATTTTTTACTCTCGTACTAAAGCCATATCTCACTTCTTTTGTATTATATAAGTTTTGTGCCCATATATATTATGCTTCGAGGGCAGGGCCCTAATCTTTTGCCATATTCCTGTACCTGTGGTAAACTTTGTCAATATGTGTATGTCATTATGCTATAACCTGTGTAGAAGTTTCGTTTTTGTAACCATTCACAGGGTTATAAAATGATAGTGGCCCCGTTATGGTTCATTGAAAAGTTGCGGTATAAAAATTTATGTGAGGTGGATTTTGGAAGTTTATTAGATCAAGGCAGAACTCAAAATTTATAAAAACTTATAAAGGTGTTTATAGATCATTGCCAATAATGTTTTGATATTAGTAGCAAGGACTGAATTTAAATTCTTACTAGATATAAGTCCAATTGTTACTAGATATGAGTCTGATTCTTATTAATTGGATTTTTTTATGTAAAACAAATAAAAAATAAAATAGAAAAGTTGCTGATGATGCTAGCTAGCTTGTTCAGTATTTGCTGCTTGGAAAGAAAGGGACGAGGATCCTCTCATGACAGGACATTCATGTTTTGTTGCAAAAAAAGAAAGACAACATTAAAATTAACGAATCTTACATAAATAATATTATACTTCTCATTATAATTGTTGTGTCTTTTGTTATCATAATAGACGAAGACGAATGCAAGAGTATCCAAATTCAAGATAAAGTGATTGTGAATAGCACTTAGCCACTCAGATTCACTAACAATTTTTCTTGGATATGTAAATATGCTGGATGTAGGTGGTAGACTAAATTGCTACTATACAAAAGGCTTTGGACAAAAGAGTAATATTCAAATCACACACTCCACTCCCTTTTTGTCATTGGATTAATAAATCATACATTATTTTGAATATTTATTTATTAATTAAAATTTATTTAAAATAATGAATTTTGATAGATTTTATTTCAAATTTAATAATTTTTTTCTTGATTTTGTAATTTTAAATATTTTAACCAATAATAACATGTTAGAAAAGTGTGTTAAAAATTATGTAGGCCATAATTGATGCAAAAGTCTTGGGATCCTACAACAGTCCTAAAGATGATTGTTAAAACAGTAGAGTAGCCTCTGTAAAGATGTGGAAGTGTTGAAGACGAGGGAACTTCACATGCTGTCTTGTTTGGGTGTAGAAAGAAAGAACCATTTAAAAATATTTGTTAAGTCTAGAAATCTGTTTTAATTTTAGTGAGACCTAACACCTAATTCATTTAAACTTACAAAATAAAAATGATCATATTTGTCAATAAGAAAGTAGATTAGTTTTTAAAAAATAATATTAATATAAAATAATCTAGTAATTATTTTTTAATTTTTTTTAAAAGAATAAAAACTAATTTATGTTTGTTTATAATAATAAAAGTTGATTTTTAAAATAAGGTAGCTGATTTTTACAATAAGTTATTCAAAATAGTCTTTGATTTAAGAGTTCAATGATAATAAGCTGTACATTCTGTTCAGTTTGTGATTGTTATGAAAAACTAAAACACACACATAAAATTTTTTAAAAATATTATTAAAAAGCTGTGACATACGGACTTATACTCACTTTTTAATATCAATTTAGTTCCTAATCCTTATTCGAAACTAAATTAATCGATTTCAAAAAAAAAAAAATGGTGACTTCCATCTTTTACATATTAATATGATGGACTTTAATTTTTAAGTGATCAATTGATGTTTTATTTGGAAAATAATTCTCTCATTTATTTGAAGGGTAAATTGAGAACAAAAAATCATTTTTTCTTACTTATTTGGTTGAGGAACAGAAAAAAAATAATAACAGACAAATATATGAATTGATCTTAGATTTATTATTTTAATAATTCTTTCAACAATTTTCCCCCTCTTGTTTTTTTTTCTTCATTTGGCATATTTTTTAAATTTCACATATTTTTTCTCCTGTCTCCATTTGAACTAAGCAGTAAAACACACACATATATAAATATATATATATATATATATATATATATATATATATATATATATATATATATATATATATATATTAAGAAATGCTAGTAACCATATTTGTTATTGATTAAAATTATAAAATTACAAGTAAAATTTATTAAATAAAAAATGATAGGATAAAATTTTATAATTTTTAATAAGTTTTGTCTAGTAATAAAAAAGTATTTAAAATAATGTGTCAAGGACCATGTGGTCCGTGTTACTCATTCTTTATTTCTCTCAGTTGATTTTCTTTGCACCCCTTTTTTCCACATTCAAACGAGCAAAGCTGGGACATTGATTGATGATGAAGGCCAGTGACCTAGCCAAGAGGCAAAGAAGTTTTTATGACTTATTATGAGGGGTGTGGATGTGGTCAGAGGGCAGTGGTTACTAGGGTGTTAACTACACAACTAGTACAGAGGAGTAGTAACTATCATCAGGCCCTCTCAACCTATGATCTTCCAACTATGCTGTAGAAAAGAAACAGATTGAAAGCCCAAGCAAGGAACAAACACTGTGTGGTCCTTGCCAGACCAAATGCCTAGACACTCACTTCTCCAAGTTAGTACCACACTAGAAACACAACCTACAACTAGAAGGGAATAGACCTCACCAGCCCTGAGAAGAAAAAGTGAAACACATACTGTAGAGGCCAGGGGGCTGATAGCTTAGTTGATGTAGTCATGTTTTAAATCTACATGACTTCTGTTTGCTCCATTTTCTCAGTTTAACTTTTACTATCTAGGGAAAGCAGAAAGGATGGTAACAATTTTAGAAGTTGCAAGGTAACACGAGAGGAAGTAAGCTGAATGTTTTGTAGAACTAAAATGACCAAAATTATTTAGTTAAATTTGGATGCTGGCTATGTAATGTTTTAAGTTTAAGAGAATAATTCCTATTTAGCCACGGAAGCATATACCCTTTATGCATCTTAGAGACCAAATAATCGGATAGGATTTTGTTCTAGACTAGGCTTGAATCCTAATCCTATAGTGGGTTATCTCGGTCCAAACATAGAATCAATCTATATCAACAATCAAAAGTAAGATTTTGAAGATGAGATCATGACAAGAGCATATGGCTCTTGAAAGGCCTTGGCCCCGTATCAAAGACTTTAGCTTATTTAGACTCCTATAAATAACAAGCAATACAACTATATGAGATATGTATTTATTACATATAACCAATATTTATTGACTTGAGTAGCAGAGTATCTTTTACATGTATCTACTTATTTTCTACAGAATTTCAACATTGTTGTAGTTGTACAGCTCATTATACCTAGGAGACCTTGTATTTTGGCTAGAGACATAAGCTTAGTCCATTTCAGGTAGATTATTAGTATTACATTAGTTTAGTCAATCTTGAACACATCAACATGATCCATCTAAGACAAAATATATTTCAATGTTAAGTGTGGTTAAAGCTTTAAGAAAAATAATAGGCAGGTATTCGAGAACAAATATAAAAGGATGATATATAATTTTAGAAGAGAGAGAAGCTAGCTTCTTAAAGAAGCAAAGACTGAAATTTATATGAAAGCCAAGGCTGCAAGTAGGGTGGCAGAGCAATAAACATCCGAATCTTAAGGAATTCAAATAGATGCTTCTTATCTTGACAGCTTTTCAGTTTCTCTTAGATTTAATATTATTTAGCAGTGAAAGGGACCTTCACTAGTAGGTGCATAAATTTCAGTATCCCATACATATGATAGATGTATTCATGGTTAAAAATTATGGCATCTACATGATGATTGATGCGTTTGGAATTTTATTATTATAATACGATTGATTGAACAAAGAAAAGGAGCACATAAAATGCTTGTAACTTGTTAACATTTTATCCACTTGATGAAGCTGTCTAGATTATTGTTTGACAAACCACCTTGTCCAGTGCCAATTTGAACCTTCTCCTTGAAATCTCTAGCCCTTGCTTTCAATTGTTCATCATCCAGAAGTTGTGTGATTTTGCTTCTGATTTCACCTTGCGTGATCATGCCCCTCCCATCTTGCTTAAGCCCCAGCCCTACCTTCCAAATATCACAAACATAGCTCCTGTTTAGGAACTGATCAGCAAAGTAAGGCCAACACAAGACTGGGACCCCATTGCTGACACTTTCCAGTGTGGAGTTCCAACCACAGTGGCTTATGAAGCAAGCAACTGAAGGATGGCTCAGTATTTTCTGCTGTGGTGTCCAACCCACCATTCTACCACGATCACCTACCCTTTCTTCAAATCCTTCTGGATATGCATTTTCTGACCCTTCTGTGATGTCTGGTTGCACAACCCAAAGGAAAGGTCTATTGGAAAGTTCAAGACCCCAACACAGTTCTTGGAACTGGGTAGGACTAAAAGTTGTAAAGCTTCCAAATGCAACATATATTACTGAACATGGTTTCTGTTGATCTAGCCATTTCAAACAAGTCAGGTCTTGTGACCAGAAGTTGCCAAGCTGATTGCTTGACAGAAGTGGTCCTATAGGTATGATTTCTGGAGCCAGGGAAAATGCTGCAGGCTCAAGTTCATGAGATGAATGGCAAAGCAGCCACTCAGTTTTCTGCATGGAGTTTATGTTTTCCACCATGAGTTGGAAAATGTGCTTCTGAGTAGTCTTGTTCCCCACACAAACCCAGACAAGGTTTTCTGTACTTACACTAGGCATTGTAGGGGATAGCTGAATGACCTGTTTCTTCATTGGAATTCCTGGATAATTTAAATGTTGAGTAAGACATAAATACTTATGAGTAACACCTATCTTGATTATAGTTTCATTTCAGGAGTCAGGAGAAAGGTTTTATGCTAAGGAATGCTATCAATTTAGGAAGTTTATAAGGGTTGGAAAATTCTTCATAATTAATAGAGCACCATATTCAACTAATCTTGTTAATGCATAAGAGTTACAAGGACACCATGAATTCCAGGTTTATCATTAACTGTCCTTTGTTACTCACTCTCGAAAGAAGTCACATCCCCCACTATATATATATACAAGGGGACGGACTTGTGAGGAGTAGGACGATCCCATCAGCATTCATCCCATTCAACATAGCAAAAGTGACAAGTGAGAGTTCTTAATTCTTATAATCCTCTTTGAGAGAGAGTTGTATTTTCACCGTACTTAGTGAGAATGGAGAGATATTGTAAATCATCCTTGTTAAGTGGCATTAAATCATCATTGTTAGGTGAGAATTGAGAGATATTTCAATAAAAGAGGCATCGAATTCAGCAAATTTTCTTCCAAGTGTCTAAGATTGTCTCAAGAAGGAATTATAAAACCATGGATATCATATGCCTTCTTCCTTTTCCATATATAAAAGATACTTTTTAAATATTACATGACATGTCTAATTGTCAAAAAAACTGCAAAACCGTCACTTGTATCGAGTCAAAACTTCAACGATATATATGGGATATTTTCAGTAAGATATTTCTCAAAACAAAAAAACAAACGATGAACCTCCTTTGCTACACACTTTTACAAATAAAAAGAGAATCTTTAATATATAAACACTCAAAAGTACTCTAAGCTGGCTGATGTAGAACTTTTAACCTTTAGACATACATCGCACCACAACAATATTATTGTAAAAGAAAAAAAAAATAGAGAATCAGTTAAGTAAGAACTCACCATCTTTGTCTATGATCCCATTATCAATCAACTTTGGGATGCTCAATCCCAACACCAACTGTGCTGCTGATGCAGGACAGAAAGCTGCTCTTCTAATTCCCTTTCTCTCTGCAATATCAAGTGCCCATCCTATGCTCTGATCAGCAAGCACACATGTGATCTTCTCACTTTCTGATCCATTGATGCATTCAATTAGCTTCTCAACTTTCTCTGGCATAACCTTCAAGACTGCTTCAGATGATTTTCCTGGCTTTTTCCTCTCCTCTGAGGACTCTAATCCATCAGATATCCACACTAGACTAATTTGAGATAACAAGTCATTCCCACTAGGAAATGCACTCATGATCCTCTCATGGTTATCTTTGGTGTTCACAAATGTTATTTTGATACCTTGTTTGACTAAGAGCAGTGAAAACTCCATTAGAGGAGTCACATGCCCTTGTACTGGGTAAGGTACAACCATAACATGTGGCCTTGCCATCCTAATTGTTATTCCTTTGCCCTGCGGATTCACTTAGTGATTCCTATATAGTAGTATTGTCAAACTTAAGTTAATTAATCTCGAGATTCTAAAAATCGTGAGGGAAGGAGAACTTGATCCTAGTGTTGTCTCAAGTGTCTTCATATATCGTCACATGTTCTTGTAGTATATACTATGAAGACACAATCTGTCTATTCCATGAAGCTACCAAATACGTGATCAATGCTGAAATAAACAAAATCCATTTATTCAAAGATAATGGCGATGACCAGGAATAAATAGTGAAATGGAAATAGACTATGACTAGTGGCTAACTTTAGCTCTGAAGTGTAAAGGTTCACATAAGTATCAAACATGTTTTTCTCGAACATAATTGTTTTAAAAAATTAACATGATATACACGTATCAAACAAACAAAAAAAATACTAAATTAACCACTATGACAAGACTTCAACTAATAGTCACACTAATTTAAGAAGAGCAATGTTTAGTATGAAGAAATACCACGAATAGACAACAAATTCAACTAGTTTACATTGGATAATTATGCAAGTTAAGAAATAAGTAAAATTAGGGAATGTAACCCTGCCAAGTCAATATACATAATTTTTATGCTAGTAAATCAGTGCAAATTATCAATTCTCATTTTTTTATTACTATGTTATAAGTGTGAAGTATTTATCTATTTTATTAATAATTAATTTTTATTAAAAAACTGATTGATTATCTTTAATGAAAATTTATCTCTTAACTACATTTTTTCAATCTACATAATTTTGAGGCCTAGCTTAAAAAAAAGTTCAATTATTTTTGTACCAATGTAATATTTATCGTTTTTCATTTAAGAATAAAATATCCCATTAATGCTTGACAGGGAGTATTACAGTTGTGCCGCCTCTATCATAGCAGCGTTACATAAGACAAAATTTAGATACAAGAATGATTTTTTCAACATTAAATAGCCTTAATTAAAAATATATTACTAAATTAAAAAACATATCTACATATCATTATCTGATATAAGAACAACTACGGCCTTACTATTATGTATTCCGAATGAAAAGGTCTCGAAAATGTTAATCTTGAACAATATTATTCCGTCAAATAAATAAAAGAAAGAATCAATTTCTTTTTGAATATTATAAGGATTTGGTAAATTCATGTACTAGAAATGATTTATTAATGTTGTCATTTGTTTTTCACTGAATGTGGGGACAGATAAAGTCTCGATCACATCATCTAACCATTCTCATTAGAAAAAGAATTTTAGACTTTGGACAACGGTTTTTTGAAAGACACACCTAATAAAGAGTTACCATCAATATATATATGTCATGGAGGATTCAAACTTAGGTGCAAAACTTGAAAGACGAAATAGGGGACCATTTAATTATTCAACTACCCTCCTGTTGGCTTGGTGTTACCATTGCTTTCAATTTTGGCTTAATTTAATAATATATAAAATATAATCAGTACTACATATATGAATTATGATAGAAAATTGCTTGGCGGTACCATTTTGTTCTGCATGAAACAAGAGAAGCACATCCTATTTTTATATGAACAAGAGAAACATTGCTTTCATGGATAAAATAATCGATTCAATTTAGTACACAAATTATAAAGTAAATCGACTAGAAAATTTTATATGAAGGTGGCTAGCAGCTGTCCAAAGTCACAACAGTTTTATTAAGAAATTTCATTATTCAAATATGAAAAAAATTAACATAGTACAAAAATTAAGAAATTTCATCTTTCTACTTTCAAAAACATTTTAACAGTAGTTAAACTTCCTCTCTCCAGTAGTTAAACTCTCTGTCTCTTCATTGTCTTATATCATTTTAATTTATATAAGCATTTATTTTAAAAAATATTGTCGTTATAAATATATTGTGCTTGTATATGACTTATATACATAAATTTAATAAAAACTATTAACCATAAAAAATATTTTATAAAAAATTTGTAATTATTAATTTTTATTTAAAAAAAAATATGTTTCTACCATAAAGAAAAGTAACATTAGTTATAAAAATAAATGCATGAAAGTATTTAAACTTATAGGTTACAATAAAAAGTTAATGATGAATACAAAGATAAAATACTGCTTATATCAATTTTGCCATCTCTTCAAAATAAATATGCAAGTAGCGTTTACCTTTACGACTTTCACTAATTAAAAAAAAAAATCCTAAAATCATATAAAGGTGTACAATTTTCGTCTATAAGTTGTATTTTAAATATACAATTTATTGTTATTTAGATAACTTTTTAAAATCTACCCAATTTAGTAATTTTGATAAAAAAATTCCGCTCCAAAATAAGAAAACCAACAAAAAGAGACAAACATACTGCAATACTTGCTTTAAATACAAAACAATATCCAACTTAAGTATGCCTAATAAAATTAGTAATTTTTGAAATGTAAAAATAAAAAAAATTTAAATTTGAGAACTAAAATCAAAATTAGTATAAATTTAAAAGATGAAAAATATATTTAAATTAAAAATTAAATAATTAGGCTAATGTAAGTATCAGACTCTCATACCACACATTCAAAAAAAATAAAAATCTAAGATATTAAAAAATGCAAAAGTACTAATGTAAAATTTTAATATTACCCTATTTTTTAAAGTGTTATAGGGTATATATTAATTAACCTTTCCATTTTCCCTGTAAACACCAAATTGCAAAACAGGACCGCCCTATAAACCTAAGTTATGAAAGTGCAAGAGACACGACAGATAGAGCACAATAATACCATGGCTTAGTTTAAACAATTTAACTGGTTTAAATGATCATTTTTAAATAAAATTATGTTGCTTATCAAATGAATTGTGATTATCTTCTATTAGTCTGTATACTTTTTCATACTAAACCCAAATGGTCAAATTCTCTACAGCACGATCTATAACAGTAATTTCAAGCTTCTTGCTCTTTTCTAAAAATATATTATATGAAAATCAAATTTAGTCCTTCTTACAAACTCAATATGTATTTTTTTATTTTTTATATTCATATTAAGAATACGTTCTAAAATTTAAAAAACATCTTTTATTATTCTATTTTAATGTTTATAAAACTTTTTTTATAACGTAGTTAAATTGGAATTGTATAATATGTAACAAAAATCTACTGCATTATTCTTTGCATCTTACCGAGAAAATATTTTTCTTTTTTTATAAAACATTATTTTAGTCCAAACCAAATTGAATTCAATTTTGAAAAATAAAATTTAATATTTGAACTTTATAAATAAAAAATAATTAAAAACAAAAATTTTAATAAAAATAACTAATCAAACTATCTGACAATAACTTATTCCACAAAACTAATACTCATAGTTGACCGCTGTAACATGTTAATAAAAAAACAAAAGGAAAAAGTTGTACCAAAACGACGCAGTATTGTTAGATTCCAAAAGAATCTAAATTCTAAAACCCACGACAACTGAACTCGCAAGTTGAGAAGTGAGAACTGTTAAACCCTAGCTTCTTCTTCTTCTTCGTTTCGCGTCTTCGTCTCTCGCGCTTCGTTTTCACCTTCACCTCGCAGAAGAAGGAGCGTAAAAGGAAACGAAGATGAATATGGGCGAAGAGATTGGTGAAGGGAGCGCGAGGAGGATCCAAGTGCGGTTCGTGACCAAGTTGAGTGCGCCGTTCAAAGTTCCGACCTCCGCCATCGCCATCCCTGCCGACCTCGCTCGATTCGGACTCTCCTCCCTCGTCAACGCGCTCCTTCAATCCAATGGTAATTAACTTCGATTTCTCAGTTTCTAACACCACATTTTTTTTTTAATTTTAATTTGGTTAATTTTAGACTATTGATGAAATTCGGTTAATACTGTTGCCGGTTGATGTTTTCAGACGCTGATTATGAGCCGGAACCGTTTGATTTTTTGATTGATGGCGAGTTCGTGCGGATGTCGCTTGAGCAGTTTCTTCTCGCTAAGGGAATCTCCGCGGTAATCATTTTAAAATGGTTACACATACAAATACTGTTCTTGTTATCTCTATTGTTGTATGGTTGTGTCTGAATGATAAAAAGTCAAACTGCAAATTGATTTTATGTATGTACTATGTACTAAGATAATGCAATTTTTTTTTATGGAGTTGTTCTGAATGAAGTTTCATGGAATGGGAATTTAACTTGGGAACTAGGTGTTTAGATAAGTAGGACTAGGAGTGCTTGATTTGTCTATTGGATTCCAATGAATTATTTTAGTTTTGTACTCTTTTTTTTATTAAGGATTCCATTTGATAGCGTGAGTGTGTATCTCAACAAAACAAAGAAATGCTATGCTTGTTATAGTGTTAGTGTCGAATGTGATGATGCAGTGGATTGCAAAGGAATTTGTGGCTGTAGTATACTAGTTGCTAAAAATGTGGTAGTTGAGGTTGTGTCATTACTCATTACAATATGACTGTTAAATTGGTAGGTGACAATTGCAATTCATTGATTGGTTGTGTCACAGTTGCAGTTGGATCAATTGCTAAGTTGACATTTTAAGATAATTGGTTCCTATGAGTGTATTCAACATTTCAATCGATTTTGTCTATAAAACATAGAAAACTGATGCTCATGGACATTCTGTACTTATGTGACTTTCGACGCAGATCTCAAATTAAACAAAATTAGAGGTTTCAATCATGGGAAACAGAAATAATCTACAACCTTATCCAGGGAATTGTTGAAATTTCAGGGATTGAAATTGGGTATACAAACAATAACTTATCAATTTCTTTAATCTTGATGATATTTTATTAGCATAGGAAACAAACCATTGTTACCTTTTGATATGATGTCATGCGATTATTTTATTAGGATTATAGCTAACTGTATTGAAATGATCAATTATAGGAAAGGATATTGGAAATTGAGTACATAAGGGCTGTGGCCCCACGAAAGGAGGAAGACCCTTCTTTACATGATGACTGGGTCAGTGCTGTTGATGGTTCTTCTTCTCGGTAAGCTTGCAAATGTGTAATTTTTTGATGTAAAATTTATCAAAGACTTGTAGTATTTATGGCAATATTTAATGCTAGCAACTGGCAATATGGTGATGTTTATATGAGAAACTCCTTTTATTTAACCATTGTCTGTGAAAGATTTTACTGAGGTTGGAAGGTTGAATTTGAGTTAGTGTGGTTGGTTTTATATGCTTCCTGTAATTTGTTAACCATATTTGGTGATTATGGCAGGAGTGGTTGGTGTAAAATTTTGATAATATAGGGTTTGAGTGCATCATCACTATCAGATGTTCACTGTCTGAGGTTTATTTTTACATCGTGTTTGATGGCAGTAGTCAGAGGACACAATCTAGCCTCTTTGTAAATAGGTTCTTTAAAGTTTTGTTCATTGCATGAATGAATGTTATTGTAAAGCCTTTTGTTTGTTTAACCCGTGGCATTGTGTAATTTTCACTGGCTATAATATTATAATTTTGGTTCTATTTTAGTAATTTAAATATTTTTTACTTGTATGTCCTTCACTAAGAATTTAAAGTTGATTTTTTACTATTTCTGCAGGTTCTTTTTGACAGGATGTTATGATGGTTTAGGGAGGTAATAGTCTTGCTCAATTTTGTTCTTTTAGAATTATTAGCATATTGTATTATTGATTAATATTATCATTTGATTACTTTCTCCATCTACTGAGCTTCACCATGGTATGATTAAATTATATTTTAGGGTATGGAAAGGGGCTGGATTATGTACCCATATATTGGAGGGACATAGTGACGGGGTCACTTCTGTGAGCATCATCAATCCAAAAGGTATAGAGACAATACTGCCAACTTTGTTTCTGTTTATTTTTCTGATTGCCAGTTGTCAATTTTTTGTTGATATTTAATTTATTTCTGATGAGAAAATGAAGTTTGTATCCAACAGTATAAGAAAGCTTATGCCTGTTTTGCCTTGGGTATCAAGTTCGAATTCATTCTATTAAATTAGCTATTTACATTTTGTTCTTTACCCATTCCTTTATAGGATTGGGATGATTATGCTTTGTTTGACTTCAGTTAGTATTTCAACACTTTAATTTCCTTAAAACCACTTCCATTTATAGCACAAGATAAATATGTGCTGTCTAGTGACTATATGCTCTTATGTACATCAGAGCAAGGTTGTCAAAATTGAGTTTAAGCATTGGAATTTGGGGGGGAGGTAGGATTGTCCAATTGTAACACATTCTAAAATTCAAAATTGTGTTTGTCTGTGTGTGCATAGAGAATAACAGATAAGAAAAGTAAACTCTAGCATGGAATGCTAGGGAGGCCAAAGCATATTGGATTGAATGATCCTATGCGATGAAGCACAATTTTGACGACATTGTATCAGGGGTCATATTTCAGGATTTTAGTGGGGAAACATTTGTGCTCATTTCGTTGTGTATCCATGTCATATTGTTCCATACTATAGATTCATAGTATTATTGAATTGTTCCAATATATCAAGACTTGTACTGTATCCAGGTTTGGAAACTGTTACAGTAGCTACCGCTTCGAAAGATCGGACATTGAGGCTATGGAAGGTAACTAAAAGAAACTGCTAAGCTACAGTTCCTTATGATGTGCTTATGCTTGCTTTGTTATATGTTCCCATTTGTGTGAAAGCTCAATGCAGAGGAGCCTGTAAATCATCCTATGAGGGTTAGGGCTTACAAAATCTTGCGTGGTCACAAGTCTTCCGTACAGAGTGTTGCAGCACAGCCTTCTGGAGAAATGGTTTGCATTTGCTTTCCTATTATTGTGTTCTCCACCTTCTTTCTCTCCTTGGTTTATGAGTAGAGTAATAGTGGTCTGTAACATTAGTCTTCTGTTCTCTCATACTTAGGTTTGTTCGGGTTCTTGGGATTGCACCATCAATTTATGGCAAACTAATGACTTTAATGCGGAAGTTGACCTAGTGTCTAAGAAGAGAAAAGTTGGAGGTCAAGCTGAGGACTCCGAATTAGAGGTTTGTAGAAGTGCCTTACACCTTATTGCTTATCTTGTGCTGTTGAAATTTGAATGTGTAGTCACAGTTATATTCCTTCCAAACATTTTTGTAAATTTGTTAACTTCCAAGGGATAATTAGTGATAGCATTTTATTCTTCTTTCTCTGGTGTGATGTAATTGATGAGTGAAATAGTAAAACGTTAAGGATGTGGCTGTATGCATTTTCTACTGGTTGAATGCGAAGTATCAGTGTTACTGTTTATGCTGGCACAAGAGGCTGGAGGCCATGAAGGAAGATATTTTTGGAACTATTTTAGACTCTAGAAGAAATTTGACTATCTAATTCTGAGACAAATTCAAAATTCTTTTAATATTATTGTAAACCTGTAAAGTTGTTAATTAAACCTTGTAGATTTTGTAATTTTTTTTTTTTTTCATCTTAATTGGTGTTTCTTTCCCTTTTGATGTATCATTCTTTAGTTTTCATCAATATTACTCTTTTGTATTGTAGGGAGAAGCTTTTACTACCCTTGTGGGCCATACTCAGTGTGTATCTTCTGTGGTTTGGCCACAACGGGAGTCAATCTATTCTGCATCATGGGATCATTCTATTAGGAAATGGGATGTTGAAACAGGCAAAAACTTGACAGATATAGTAAGTTGAAAAATGGTTGCTCCCCCCACCTCCAATTTATTTAAAATTGTACTCTATGGTTCTCTGCCATTGATTAATTATGTCTATTTGTGTGTAGTCAGGCAGCTAAATTAGAACTGGATTAGGGCATGCCTATCAATTTTCTTCTCTTGTTCTTGCTATGCATGTTAAAGCTCTTTTTTCTTAGTTCTTGTTCTAGTGACTTTGAACTTGTTTGTTTCTCTGGATAAGATTTTGTCTATCTTTACATTTAATTGTGCTAGATCTTCAAATTTTTTACCCGAGTTGATTGCTGATTATAATGTTTATACTGTTTTACATGGTTCTGGACTTCTCATAGTCCAAAGTTGGGTTGTTACAAAGCAATCTTGGCTTTGGCCCTTGATTATGTCTAATTTGGCATAAGTATGCTTAATCAACTCTAATGTTTTTTCATCTGAAAAATAATTTAAGTGGTTACTGTGATGCTGGTTGAACTGTTGAAGTGGAACCCTATTGTGGGCACAAGTCTGATTCATTATGACAGATGCGATGTTTTTTGGTTATTTATTTAATATTTTCCTTCATTTATTGCTCTATAAATTATTTGTATACAAAATTATTGTTGAAAAAGATTATGTTTGGCTATTAGAAGTAGAAGAGCAATGCAATTACAAAAAATCAAAATTTAAGATTAGATTGTCTTCTGTGTATAGTTCTGTGGGAAGGTTCTCAACTGCCTTGATATTGGTGGGGAAGGTTCTGCTCTTATAGCTTCTGGTGGTTCTGACCCTGTCCTTCGGATTTGGGATCCTCGTAAACCAGGTTTTTTAAATAAAGTTAATTTATCATTTTCTCTGGCCTCCACAATCACGTGCGTGCTAGTATCTTATAAACAATTTTTTCTTCTGCAGGCACTTCTGCTCCTGTTTTTCAGTTTGCTTCTCATACTTCTTGGGTTTCAGCTTGCAAATGGCATGATAACTCTTGGTTTCATTTGCTTTCTGCATCCTATGATGGGAAAGTTATGTTGTGGGACCTGAGAACTGCGGTAATATATCTTTATTCTACCAAGAATTTTTCATTCCAGATTATATATCTATCTTTGGGCTTTTTGCTGATAATTTTCACCATTGATGTTGCAGTGGCCTCTTTCGGTCATTGAATCGCACAGTGATAAGGTATAAAACTTTCTTTCCACTGTTTTAGTGTAAAAGAAAAAAATACCTCTCTCCAACATCTTTATTAAGAGTCAGAATTGCCATTTATAGAATTGTCATTTGTTTAACTCAGGTATTGTCTGCTGACTGGTGGAAAAGTGACACTGTTATCAGTGGTGGAGCAGACTCAAAACTATGCATCTCTGCAGAAATCCCAATACGGTGAGCTAAACGTTAACCATAGTATTGTCACTTTTTGAGATGGTGGGATAGGGACAGATTTATTATATATAGGAAAGGAGAAAGTTTTGAGCCAATTTTGTCTAGGTACAACCGTCAAGTGCGTCAAGGGTTTTATCAGCTGTTGTGAACGGAAGTCCTGTGTGGCTACCGGCTATAAATGTAAACGCATGAAATTTATTCATATCTTGAACCCATTCTGCATGCTGAATCTTCAGACAGTTTACTTATTTGTGTGGTACAGTTTGTTCCTCATTTCATGGGCTTCCATAATATATGCATTTGGAAGAGAACAATATCTTCATAATTAGTTGATAGAGTTAGTTAGTCAGAGGATCATTTTTATATGATTTCTTTTAAAACTTTGAAATATGAAAATATTATAATTATAATTTAGTAAGAAAAAATGACGTCATAGTATTTTTTATAAGCAGTGGGTAGTTAATGTTTATGATAATCAATATTTTAAATTTGGTTAACTCATAATAAGGTTAACTCATAATAAACAAGTTACTAATTAGAAGAAACAAAGTCACCGTAAAATGAGTGACTTGTTTTAGAAGAATAATATTTATTCCCAACATATTCATAGGTTAATAGTTTTCTTTCATTTTTTAAAGAAAAAAATACTTAATAATTAATTTTGGTAGGGATATTCCAACTAAACCCAAACATTTTAGTTTTGATTTTAAAATTTTTCAGATAGAGTTTATCTAACCTAATCAAATTTGCTGTTTTTCAAGTTGGGTATCAAAATTTAGTGTTGAACTCATGAACGAACTCAACTTAACTTATAACACACTTTAAATTTTAATTTGTTATATAAAAAATAAAAAAGTTACATAATTATTTGAAAGAAAAACAAGCTAAAATACATATACAATACAACTATTTGAATCTTACATCAAAATTCCTTGGAAATTGGTATGAAAACAAATGTAATTTTAAAAAAAATTTCTGTCAGGAAACCAACCTATATTGTTATTAATTGAGTTGTTTCGAATTCTCGTTATTAATTGAGTTGGTTTGAATTTTGGGAGAAATATTATACAAATTTATTTGAGATTATTTCAATTGGTTGAGCAATGATTTAAATGAAACTCAACTTTGTTTGGGCATACCATACCATCCCAGTACGCGAAGGAATACCGATTTTTATATGCTGATTTTTAAAGCATTCATAAAGATGTATATCTTGATCCTTGAAATTTTGTATACTATACATTCTTAGTTAGTTCAGTAGATTAAATTATCAAAGATTTTAATTTTGATAAAATATTTGGATACGTGGAGGTTCCCATTATCTTTTTAAGTTGACTATATATTCATTAAATTCATATAATTTTAAAATATCTATTAATAATTTCAATTAGATTACTTAATATTATAATAATTAAATAAATAAATAACTGATATAATTGTATTAAAATATAATATTTAAATAATTAATAAAAATAAATTTTAAAATAGGAATTTTTTCTAAGTGTGAGATAGAAAAAAAGCATCAATACTTTGTTTTATAACATTTCTACTCTCTCTTAGGGTTTTTGTTTAGGTTGTTCTAGAAAAAATATATCAAAGTTTGGTTGTATCAAGGTGAATTTGGTTGAGAAAGTCGATATCGTCGAATGATGAGAAGTAGAATTGGTTAGGAACCCTCACTTTACTACCGATGATCATATATCTATATCTTTTTCATTGCTCAAAGTTGAAGAACAAAGATGTTTTTTATTTTTATTTTATTTTATAGGAGAGTATTGAGATTTGAATCGGTCATATTTGTAAAAACGTTGAATTGCATGAATATTTAATTTTGATTTCTTATATTAATCTTTTTCACTCACATCATCCCTCATGATATTTTTACCTTTCATTTTACAATAACTCATTTTTCACTTATTTTTGATATCTATTCATCTTTTTAGTAATAGTCAAATTTTAATCATGTTGTGCAACATTTCACTTCTCTATGTTTTACAATTATTGCCGTTAAGTTAATAAATTCAAATTTCAATAACTTTGAATAGAGATTGGAACAAAAAAAAATATTATTAATTTGAAAGTATTAAATTTTTTAAAAAGTCATGAAATTACAAGTAAATATAGATATAAAAGAACAAATATATAAAATATTGTCTTACTTGTCATTATATTATTGATACGTTGTTATTAATATTACTAATATTTAATATAATAATGTAAAATACTAAATGAAACTTTTAATAAATTATATATTATTTTTTTTTCTTATTTTCTAATTGAGTTTGGCTTTCAAATTTATGCAGTTAATTTCATCTAGTAGTAAATATTTATATATCACGGACATCAAATTTATGTAAAATATTTTTTACCATATAGATAATTATTTCTTACTTATAGAAAGATTTACACAAAATCATTGATTTTTTATATAAACTTATGTTGCTATTGCTAAACAGGTTGTAGTTGACTACCATAGTGATGAAGTAACTTATTATTGTGGTAGTGCTGCTTGACACACTTGAACCACCGATGTGGGACTTGAGTTACATAGTGTGAATGCCATAAAGCAAAATTTTATATTAAAGGCAGCAGGAAAGCACACTTGCACCTAGTGATGGACTTCTACTTTGTCTGTAATCCAACGTTTTATATATAAGGCAGCTGTGTAACACACTTTTAAAATTCATGTATGACTTAATTTACAATGTAATGTAGCAAATATTTTGAAACAGCAATGCAGTAAACTTTCACCACAATGCGGGACTAATGTTTCCCTTAAAAATTAGAGGAAAAAAAAAAATACAGCACATAATCTACTATATATTATGTGGGATCTGCAAAAGTGTTTAACTTTTTATTAACCTATTAGAACTCTGAGTAAATATACATGGCCACTAGTTCTTTGATTCAAGCAAGAGAAAGAAAAACTTTGAGTAACAATAAACTATATATAAACTTTTTGTATCTTAAATTATGTTTCAAAATAAGAATCATAATAATTATATATATATATATAATTTGAATCCTAAAATGTATAACTTTTTAGACAAATATTTTAACACAGACTTTATAAGTAATGTCTAATTTTTATTTTTAATGTTATAAAATAATAATGTTATTTTTAATGTTATAAAATAATAATGTTATTTTTAATATTGCTTTTATATATTATGTTATAATTAAAAAATATCATTTAGTAATTACTTATTCAACTATAGTTTGAAACTTTAAACTGGTGTTGTGATTATTTTAATGACTAAATTTAATTTTTAAAACATTAATGTTGATAAAATATCATGTGAGATTATTTAATAAAATTTTTAAAGTTTTTGAGTTGAATACGTAAGTTTTCTAAATTGTAAAAAGTAGTTATGAATGATGGATAATAGTATAACCCATTTAAGAATTAAAAAAAATGAGTTGTGCAACCAATGTTTTAAAACTCAGATCAATCATAAATTCCATCAAGGTATTGGATTACTAAATTATTAATTAAACTGAAGAGTCACGAACTGCCATAAAATTTAATATTATGTTTGCAACATATTATTTTGAAAAATAAAAAAACTAATTGACATGGTGGTAAACTTTGTAGCTTGGGTTCAGTGTTTTATTCTTATTCCTTCACAGCAGGATGGAAGTGTATCAAGAACTGAATGTTTGTCAAGACACTAATTTAAGGTTGAATGGATCGAATTAATAATATTAAAAAATATAAGATTTTAATTTAAAATTATTTTTTTTAAAATTACCAATTTTCTTAACCTTGAAAAATAATATCACATGCTTAGAAATTTCAAATCATAAATTTCTTAGCATAACTAAAAATAGAGAAATGATATATATATAATAATTCAAGGAAAAAATAAAAGAACAAGAAATGTATGATGTAATAAATAATAAAGTGTAAAGATATAAATGTAAAAAATAATATGATGATATATATATAATAATTCATAAAACAAATAGAAAGGAAAAAAAATAAAAGAGCTGTAATAAATAATGAAGTGTAAAGATATAAATGTAAAAAATAATATAATACAAATTATTATACATATATATATCGCTCTTAAAAAATAAAAATAAAAACAAGGCGCGACATCTCTTTTAAGTTCAAGCTAGGTACATAATTTTGTCACATAATAGATCAAAGAAACCTATATTTCATAGTAGATAAGACCATAACCAAGTCAAGTTAACCATTGAAGAGAAACACTTCAGCAAGGTTAGGACCAAAGACAATCTCTATGCTTTCAAGATTTCAGCCAGTTAACAAATCTACTTATATTCTTTGAAGATCCACCACCTTTTGCAATGTTGTTAATGACAGTCTCTTTCAGCTCTAGACACCTTGTTCTTATTTGTTCATCACTAATTAATTGATCCAATTTCTTCTTAATCTCCCACCTTGACACTAGTCTATTTTCATCTGAGTTTAATCCCAGTCCAACCTTCAACTCATCACAAATGTAACTTCTGTTATATAATTGGTCAGTAAAATATGGCCAGCACAAAAAGGCACCCCATTAGACAAACCTTTCATGATAGAATTCCAACCAAAATGACTAACATAACAAGCTATGGCAGGACGGCTTAACACCTTCAGTTGAGGAGTCCAACCAACAGTCTTACCTCTATTCCTCAAGAATTCCCCGAGGTATTCCATCTTATTGTCTTCACGTACAACCCAAAAAAAAAGTTAATTCATTGAATTGAATTGGTTTTGATCAAGAAGTATAGAACTACCAAAGGTAACATATAAGTCAGAACAATGAAGTTGTTGATCGAGCCAATTCATGCAGGAGAAATCTTCTTCCCAAAACTGTCCCATTGATTTTGTAGCTGCACTTGTATTGTCATAACTTCTCGACAAAGGGCCAACTGGTAGGAGCTTTGGAACACATGATAATGGTCCAGATTCAAGTTCATATGTGGTGTTGCAAATGCACCACTCAGTCAGATTTAAATTTTGCATACAGTCACCAATAATTGAATATTTTCTTCTCTGTTGCTCGGTTATAAAAATTTGACCACCAATCCATAGCCGGTATGTTAGGTGTTATTTGAAATGTCCTTTTTGTAATTGAGAATGCTTCCGTAGCAAACAAAATGAAGTTATTACTTGGAATGTTTTATATATGAATAAATAACATGATCATGGAAAATATTTTTCAAATTACAAACTAAAATAAGAGACTAAAATGAAATAAAATTTTTGCACAAGTTAAAAATTAACTTATATATTTATGTTTTTAGAAACTCTTTTCATTTTATTTTTCAAAAATTAATGTGTATAAGTTAATTTTAGTTTACAGAGAAATTTAATGTAATTTACTTTTTTTATTTTTTCTCCTATAATTACATATGGAGAAATTTATTCAAATAAAACTTAATTATATACATTTACAATGTAAAGGGTTTTTATACTTTTGTTTAATAACAAATTATGTAGGATATGTTTGTTGATTTTTGTAATAGGTACATTAAAAATTGTATCAATAATAATTTCATATTAATTATTAGTATAAAAAATAGAATATGTGTAGGTAGTAAAATGGGTTTATCTGGTCTAAACTTGCCCGACAAAATGATGGATTTTGATTCTAAATTTTATGCTCAAATTGAATGTGGACATTTTTAGCTCAATTTGATAAAACCTATGTCATAATCGGGTTTGAACTAGCCTGGTCGGGTTCAAGCTATCCACTTCCTCCTTGTGACATACAATCAAATATTAATGCTTATTTTTCTTATTTTTCAACTAATGTCTTACTCAAATGTGATAATAAGTTATTTTAAAAGTTGTCTTACAATATTTCCTATATATATTTATGTAACTTTTGCAACAAGTGAATTAACTTTTACGCCAAAAAAAAATTGTGATATAGTAGTTATATATATACACAGACACCCACACAGATAAACACGCACCTGCACATAAGCTACCTGCTTTCTCCCTATGACGTACAATCAAATATTAATGCTTATTTTTCTTCTTTTTCAACTAATGTCTATCAAATATTAATGCTTATTTTTCTTCTTTTTCAACTAATGTCTTACTCAAATGTGACAATAAATTACTTAAAAAATCGTCTTACAATATTTTCTATTTATATTTATGTAATTTTTACAATAAGTGAATTAATTTTATACCCAAAACAAAACTGTGATACATATAATGGGTAATTATATATACACAGACAGACAAACACACCTACACAGACACCCCCTCACACCCACACAGACACCCCCTCACACCCACACACATGCGCGCATACACACCACACACACAAATGCACACTTGCACGCACGCACACCTGTACACCTACACACACGCACGCACACCTACCCACACACACAACACATGCACACGCACACCTACCCACACACATACAACACATGCACACGCATCCCTACACACCCACACATACGCTGTCTGCACACACATGCATGCACGCACACACATGCATGCACGCACACATACGCACATAGGTACACTCGCACACACCCGTGCACCCACACGCATGCCCGCACATCCACCCATACACATATGCCAACACACACACCCGCACACCTGCATACGCCGGCACACCTGCACACATACGCACCCCCACACGCACGCGCATACACCACTATAAAAATTAATTTAATAATTTTTGTGTCTTGCTACTATACACGGATGACATGACAATCATTTATTGGAAAACATGTATTATGTTTCTTAAATAATAGGAACTAAAATGAATATATTCTAATAGAAGAGGTACTAATATAAAAATTTACAATTTTACAGGAATTAAAAGAAATACTATTAAAAACTAAAACTATAGAACTAAATTGTATATGAACCAAAATCATAATAAAAATTTTATAAAGACTAAAAATATAAATCAATTATATTATAGGAATTAGAAACAAATTATATATATATATATTAAAGTTCCAAACATAATTCGAATTATAAAATGATAAATGATACTATCTTTATATAAATGTTATTATAATAAAAATGATTGCACTGATTTTTTTAAATATAATAATAAAATAGCATAAATATTTATATTTTATTTATTACACTAAAATAAGTATGAAAAAAATTTATCATAATAATAGTTATTTTTGAATTTTAGAAAAAATAAAAAATAAACTGAAAAAAAAAAAAAAAATATAGGATCGACTTGTGTAGCTCGCATGATAGGATTGAGCTTTAACATTAATTCAGAGGACTGAATTAAATGCGAGACTTGCTTCCTATTTAAACTTTTTATGTATTTGTTCTCCATTTTTACAAAATAATAACAAAATTTTCATATTATTTTATTTAAAAATTCTACAAGAACAGTGAAAACAACAAAACTATATCTTATTCTTACTTTTTTTTTTTTTACAATTCTTTGAAAACGAAAAGTAAAAATATGATAACATTTTTATAGCTATTTGTAAAAATAGGCAATGAACAAATATATAAAATTTTTCTAATACCAAATTAAAAGTTCTCTTAACAAGTGGAGTTTTTTTTTTTTTAATCTAGAACCAAACAAAATTAGTTAGTGAAATGTGATACATGCACTTATCATGAGAATCTATGATGGCATCTTGAATAAGTGTGGGAATGTTGTATTGCAAGGCAAACATAACTTCTGATGCTGGCCAAAAGAGAACTCCTTTGATTCCTAGCTTACTCCCAACTTCCAAAGCCCATCCTATTATCCTATCAACTATTATGCTTGTGATTTTGTCATCACCGTTCAAATGAATATCTTCTATTAGCTTCTTTAGCATGACAGACATGGTGTTTAATACAGAAATACATAGCTACTCTACATCGCTTCTGTCATCCTCGGCTCCTAAGCCATCCGGAATTGTGACCAACTTTATTGCTGATTCATTAAGACTTTCTTGCTTCGCCATTGAACTCATCACCCGTTTTTGGATGAACTATGTATAAAACTGATTTTATATCCATACTCAATGATAGAATATTTTTGAGACACTTAATAGTGACTTATACTGGATATACTGAGACAAGAATTTTTCCTGAAAGATGAATAATTGAGTCAAGAAACTTCTTGAGTTAGTGGATTGTTGTCATTGACACATTCTAAGCACAATTTGTTGAACCTGTGTTATTGATATGTTTTTTTTTTATAAAGTGACATTTTTTTCGAGATAGAACACCAACCAATTGAAATTCTAGAAAACTTAAGATCGTTCAACTAGTGGATAAAAAAATTCTTTTTGACCAATGCTCAGTCAAACTCCATTTTCTAGTGGACAATAGAATCCATGTTAACCAATGGATACTAAAACCTTTGGACCTTTGTTTAAAGAAAACCATAATGACCAATGACAAAGCCCTAACCCTAAATCTTATACATAGGCCAAGCATGGCTGATTTTCATACTTTTCCCAGCCATTCTCCTCCCTCTTTCTTAGATTTTTTGTCCTTCCCACACCTTCTTGAAGCATCTAAGTTGTGGATCAAGTTTTAAACCGCTTCACTAAAGATTTCTTTGTCTAAGTCTCCATTAAAGTAAGAGAAGCTTACTTTGGTTGTTTTCTATGGTTGCATGTGTTAAATTAATAGTTAAATTCATTGTTGTATGTTTAGAAATGCATGAGTAAGAATTGAAATGAAGTTTGGAGCCATTTTCATAAGTTTTCAGGTTTTGTATGAATTATTGATATAATGATGAAATTGACTTGCATGTTGTTTTTGATGATTAATTTACATTATGATGATGTTATTTGGTTGATCTAGTGCTATTGAAATGATAATATGATGATTTGATTGAATTTTGATAAATTTATGAGTTTGCATAAATCGACTTTAGGATTTTATTAGGTGAGCTCATCACTCGTCGTGAAAAACCATATATTTTGAGTTTCTATTGAAGACTTGCTAAGCACCTTGGAAAATCTGGGTAGATTTATGAAAAAAATGAATATTTTTGCTGAGTGGCTTGAAGGCTCGTCAGGAGAAAATGAAGAACAAATGAGCTATATAAGTGCTCATTAAGCGAGTGACTAACTGGCTAAGCAAATTTGAAAAACTTAGTGAGAAAACTAGAAAAGTGATAAACTTTGCTGAATGATTCAAGTGTTCACTGAGTGAGAATCTTGAGAACCTAGAAATGCATAGAATTTGTTGGACGAGTCTTGCATTTGTTGAATGACTAAGTTAGTTCTAGGAGTGAAGAGCTCTTTGTGGTCCCTCTAGGTAAGAAATAGAGTAAGGATGAGATAATGAAGTTTCTATGACTTCATTCTTTGAGCGAATAAGCCCATTTGTTGGACGATTAGGACGAGAATTATAAAGGAGCTCTATGTTGCTCTTCCAGTTGGGTGAGGAGGATGCCTCGTTGGACGAGTAAGGATAAAACTTAGTAGTTAAGTCATTGTGGCTTGGCTTGTTGGGAAAATAGGACGTTTGCTAGGAAATTGAACAAAAAATTATCTCTTTGTGATTCCATTCATTGGGCAAGTTATTTACTCGTTGAGTCAGAGTACATGTACTTGAGAGTCTACCCTTACCCTCACTGGGTAGGATTCATTGAGTGAGATACCCCATTTGCTGGGTGAATCAAGTGGTAGTGATACAACTTGTCTTTAAAAACAGAAATTCCTCACCTCTTAATTAATAATATACTTTTAAAAATATTAAATAAAATATGTAGATGAATATGTGGGTAGGATGATGTAAAAGAATGAAGTAGAACCTTAATAGTATGAAATTCATAAGACTTGGAAATGCTTTTATCCATGGAAATATGGATATTGCATGTTTTGTTGATATAGGGTGTAGCATTAGCCTTATTTTTGGAGAAGTGGTTGTTGAACCATTTCTTATTATGAAGATGGTACAACTTGCCTTGAAGGTGACCATGATGAGATGGTGGATACAAGTTGTTGGTATCAAAGTTCAAAAAAGTTGGAAATGATCGTTGGATCATTGTTGTTGTGTGTTATATGAGTCTAACTACGAAAGCTAAAATGAGTAGACACATAAGTTGTTGAATTGTCATGGGGATTCTTAACCTATAGTTATAAGGAAGAGTGAGGTAATGCAGAATGGTCTTGGGGATAGAACGAACAAATGAATTTCATAACGGGTCTTGGTCATTCCAAACCCTGCATCGTGGTAAAGCCATACCTATGTACGTCTATCTCAATTGATATCATTGTTTACTTCCACAACATCATTTTCTTCTTTCCCCAATGTTAAGTAGTACGGGTCTGAAGACTCTTACGAAAGTTAAGTGAAAGAAGTGTCGAAAATGATCGCTTAACTTATAAAAGTCTCCATGGAGTATATTTATGTATCTATCCATGTACTTGTACGAGTATACGTACAAATGTGATTTATTGTTAAGAGTTGATGCTTATTGATGAATGAATGTAGGGTCTTGGTATCTAGGATGATGTTATGATATGTATGTTGTGTTATATGTTAAATGCCTTGTTTTTTAGATATAAGAGTATGTTAGAGTAAGCTTACCCTTATGTCTTTTCGGATATGTGTACAATTGTGATGACTTCAAATGACGTGTTCATTGGAAGGAAATGCTGCAATCACCAAGGAGCTTGAAGATTCACCACATGCCACGGGGAAGAGTGTACACGAGACATTTCAGCTTGCACTTTCGATATACTAAGGTGGGCCTAGTAAGGGCTCAGAGGATTGATCACATATAGCAACACATCTAGTACCAATGAAATGTGATAATGGAGTACATATCGACAAATATTCCATATTTCACTATCACTTTTTGCACCCACTTGGACATCTGGTTGCCTATATAGGAAATGTGGAGCAAGCCTACACATTTCACTCGTGATCAGTTAACTGGGAATAACAACCGTCATCCTTCCTGTCTTGGTTCTTGTTCTCTCCATTTTAGGACCGTTCCTCTGAAGACCCGTAGTCATGATTGAGCTTCCTCTTTTGTATATCTGCCATAATAGTTATGTTATTTTCATTTCTGTTAGTTGTAAGGACCAACTCAAGGTGTTTTGATGTATCTATGTTCCTTTTTATGATGTATATGCTTTGATGGGTAGTTTGATGTAAGCCCCCAACTTTAGTTCTTGTTGTTTTCTTTTGTTCTTTGATATAAATGGTAGGTGACACAAACAATGTAATTAAGAACCAACCTTGATGTTTATCTTTTTGGTTGATTCCTTTACCTATCTAAATGGACATGTAGATATTGTTTATATTTTATGTTTGTTGCATGGGTTATCATGAAAAAGAAAAATTTATACACTCTTTTTGTAATGAAATTAATATAAGGTTTTACTTAAAATCAACATTCACATGTTTAGTTTCCATTGTTTAATAACTATTATGACAACAAATTATTACAAACCGACTTGTAAAGTAAAGATTACCTCATGTATATACTCTATTCAGGTCATCTCACTAGTTGATGTAAGATCTCCAATAGTAATCGAGCATTTAATAACTAGTACTCTTATAATTTATTAGGCCTCTATAGTTTGAACATCAATTCCAAGGCATATACTAGGAAGATCCCACACCCTTTATCCTATCATTGACCTTCCTTTATCCAATTCTCTTATCACCTTAGTTGATTCATCTATCCAAGTACGAATTCAAATGATATGTTGTTGCAATGGTGTAAACACCAATTTTTCAAAAAAAAAAGAAAGAGAACAAAAACAAAAAAAATGAAAAACGAAAGTAGAGGAGGAAGAAGGAGAGCAGAACAACTTTTCCTCTTTGGCTTCCCCACTAACAACCCCTTCCCCTCCAACTACTCCATTATTCACTTCCCCTTCAACAAATCTAATCTACTACTCTACAACCTGGCTCTTTTCTCTGCACCCACCCTTCCTCTTCGCAACTTCTGTAATATCCTAAAAATTATTTAATTATTATTTTTAGAAAATAAATTACATTATTATTATTATTATTATCAGTTTTATTTTAATTATTAATTGTTGCAGGAAATTATTTTATTAAATAATTGCATTTTGAAACTGAAATGTTATTATTATTGTTATTATTCTTAATGATGGCAGAAAATTAATTTAGTATTTAAATATTCACATTTAATTTTATTTTAATGGAGGTGCTGATGATTTTATAAACTGATGAGACCTTAATCTAAATTATTTTCATTTATTAATTTAATTAATCGAATTAAGGGGGGAGGGGGCTGAAGGGTGGGTCGGGGTTGACCTGACCCAACTAGAATATTAGACAAGGGTTAATTAGTTTACCCTAATTGGTGTTTTGCACGTCAGACAGCTAGACATAGAGGAGAGAGAACGCAGACCTGTAAGGAGGAGGAGTTAGGGTCGTCAGATCGTCCTGGAGTCGCATCAGATCCTCGTTGTTCTTCGCATCTAAGGTACGGGGGAGATGAGTTTTGTTATATGTGAATGCGTGGGTGTACAGGTAGTGAGAGCAATCCCTAAGTCCCTCTAGGATCTAAATTCTCAAATTTGTTTGATTATTATGTTCTAAAACTATTTTAATCGATAGAAAAGATTCGTCAATGTGTACCGTGATTTTGGTTGACTTAATTGATAATGTAATTGGTTGCCTTTAGTGTGAAGGAGAACCTCTAGAGGGAATCCCAAAGGAACAAGAAGAATGACTTTGATGAACATGTTTTCTTCGTTATGCTTCCAAGTATGCAGAGATGTCAGTTCTATCTCACTATTTGGGTTTCATTTACGTAAGAAAGAGCAGTAGGGTCTTCCTTAGGACCCTTATTAATAATTGTTATTGTATGGTGTCTTGTGGCAATTGAAGGGTGTGATACCCTTCTATCCCGAATACTTAGATTAAAATAATAATGTAAATAAAAAGGAAGATAAGGTAATAGTTAAAACCAAAGAAACACAATTCGTATTAAGGATAAAAGATTCACATGGTCATTAAACAAGTAGGTACAAAGTTTTCGAGAAGATTTTAAATCTAAATATTATAATTGAAAAATAAAGTCATTATCATCTTCAAACAACAACAACAACAAAAGAAATAGAACAACTATTCTAAATTCCAAAGCCCCATCTCATACTAATCAGAGCAAGTCCCGCCCCTTCAAAACTCGGCACCATGAGTGCCCTCAACATTACCTAAAAGAAAACCACAAGAGAATACGGTGAGAAATAACATTCAATCATATATAAATGCAGATAATACTCCAAATCCCACCCATTACCGTACTCAATTGCTAACAGCTCACAAATACTCATATATCAATCACAAGTTCCATCACATTCATAATCAATCACATTCCATTCATGTTTACAACATGCACATGCTCACACAACGCATATGCCAATCACCACACCTAAGAGTCTCGATTCGGAACTCCACATCATGGGCGAACCTCCTCAATTCCCTTAGTTATCGCTAATGATGGCCACACTATTAAACACCACTTATGGCCGGTGTGTCGCACAGTTAAACACCACCTATGGCCCGTGCGAAGACATTCTAAACAACCGTTAAACACCACCTGTGACCGGCATGTAGCATGGTTAAACACCACCTATGGTCGGCGTGTAGCATGGTTAAACACCACCTATGGCCAATGCGTATGAATGTCCCTCATCATTAGTCCACCCTGTTAAACACCATTTTTGGCCAGGGTCCCCTATTAAACACCACATATGGTCAGGGTATTATAGCCACGTCTGGCTTCTCATGCATCTCATGTCTATACTCAATGCATTCTCATCCACATTCTTATTCTCATGATTCATACATGATTCATACATTATTCAAATAGTCCATAATCATTACCAAAATCATATCAATTTAGCCATCATTATCATAAATCATTTATAAGAACACGTAGCTAATATTTTTCAATCAATCATGGCAACATCACATACATTACAATTCATAACCACATGATAGACAACGATACATACCGAATAATCTCATATTTCCATACTTCAATAATTATATCTACTCCATATGTGATTATAGATTAACACCTTTCACAAAAAGCAACCAATTAAATTATCAATTAAATAAACCAAAACAACAAAATACATTGACGAATCTTTTCTACCGATTAAAATGTTTTTAGAACATAATAACCAAACAAATTTGAGAATTTAGATCCTAGAGGAACTTAGGGATTGCCCTCACTACCCATACACTCCGGTATTCACTTATGGCCGAACCCATCTCCCTCGTACCTTAGATGTGAAGAACAGTGATGATCGATGCGACTGCGGACGATCCGAACACCCTAGCCCCTCCTCCATACATAACAGTAAAACACAAATTAGGATAAGTTGATTCCCCTGTCTAATATTCTAACTGGGTCGGGTCAACCCTGACCCGCCCGTCAGCCCCCCATCAATTCAATTAATTAAATTAATAAATAAAAATAATTTAGATTAATGCCTCATCACTTTTTAAAACCATTAACTTCTCTATTAAAATAAAATTAAATGTAAATATTTAAGTACTAAATTAATTTTCTGTCATCGTTAAGAATAATAATAATAACATTTTAGTTTCAAAATGCAATTATTTAATAAAATAATTTCCTGCAGCAATTAATAATTAAAATAAAATTGATAATTGTAATCATGAAATTTATTTCTAAAAATAATTAAATAAATTTGAGGGTGTTAGAAAGGGGATTAAATTCTTGGATTAACGTTTTGTCTTAATGTGATTTTTGTTTGAAATTGTATGGTTAATCGTCTTAATTACTTGATTCTCGTGGTTGTTTATGGTTATTCATGGTTGAGGTTCAATTTGGGACTCTTGTATTTAATGGTGAAATTGGGTGGAATTCAATGGTGTTTTATGTACGTTTCTGTGCGTTCTTATAAATGATTTATGGTAATGATGGCTAAATTGATATGATTTTGGCATGATTATGGACTGTGTGAATGATGTATGAATCATGAGAATGAGAATGTGGATGAAAATGCATTGAGCATGGACATGAGATGCATGAAGCCGTGACGTGACTATAATACCTCGGTCATATGTTGTGTTTAATAGGGGACCCTGGCCAAAAGTGGTGTTTAACATGGTGGACTAATGATGGGGGACATTCATATGCATGGGCTAAAGGTGGTGTTTAACCATGCTACACGCCGGCCATAGGTGGTGTTTAACGGTTGTGTAGAATGTCTTCGCATGGGCCATAGGTGGTGTTTAATTGTGCGACACACCAACCATAAGTGGTGTTTAACGGTGTGACCATCATTAGCGGTAACTAAGGGAATTGAGGAGGTTCGCCCATGGTGTGGAGTTCCGAATCGAGACTCTTAGGTGTGGTGATTAACATATGCATTGTGTGAGCATGTGCATGTTGTAAACATGAATGGAATGTGATTGATTTTGAATGCGATGGAACGTGTGATTGATATATGAGTATTTGTTAACTGTTAGTAATTGGGTATGGTAATGAGTGAGATATGGGGTCTTATCTGCATTTATATATGATTGAATGCTATTTCTCACCGTACTCTCTTATAGTTTTCTTTTGGGAATGTTGAGGGCACTTGTGGTGCCGAGTTTTGAAGAGGTGAAAATGATGGGCATATCAATAACTCACTAAATGTATACAGAAATGAAAGTGATTTATATATTTGAAATATGTGTCAAACACATGAATGACGTGTTTAGATCAACATTAATCATTTATATGATAATTTTTTTTATGTGTACTTAATGTTAATGTTTGAACATGATAATGACCATGTGAACCTTTTATCCTTAATACGAATTGAGTTTCCTTGGTTTTATCTATTACCTTGTCTTCATTTTTATTTACTTGATTATTTTAATTCAGTATTCGGGTAGAAGGGTGTCACAACTTTAGATTTCGATAGGGACGAGACAAGCTCCCCATTGTTATACCCCAAATCGGTCCGGCCCAATCTTTTGGAATCTTCGAGTCAACCCCGAGTCAACCCTGGCCCGCCTAGAGGCCACCTGGACTCAGTCAAACCAAGACTGGAAGAACATCGGACGAGACCGAGTCCGCCTCACCCACGACTCCGATTCTCAACCGAGTGGTCCGGATCTTAGGAGAATCTTAACCGAGACCGAGTCAACCCTATCCAATCCACAGCCAAGTCGCCCAGGATCTTAGGAATCTTAACCACCCCCCACACGCTGGCCGCCTCTTTTCTAGCCCAACAACTACTATCATGCGAAGCCTAAGGGGGACCATCCAACCAACTACCAACTATATAAACCCCGCGCTACTGGCGTCAAGGGGAGGAAAAGAGGAGAGGAGGAAGGATAGAGAAGGAGAACCGGAAACGAAAAGTCGACGATTGCTAAGAAAGGAAGGAAGGGCCCCGAATCCAGGTTGAAGGGCAAGCAGAATACTTTGGTCTACAAGAGCAAGAGTCATCTTCGCCGCATCCAGGTTGGTTGGTCCCCTTTTCTTTTCATAATTAGCGTAGTATTGTTCGCATTGTCAAGCACGATCCCTCCCGGAATCCCCTCTTAGCCTAGTAGTCCCCAATCCGAGAGAAACCGAGACTCCACCCCAAGGCCGAGTCTATCTCGGCCTAAACCTCTTGACCGAAACACCACTCGGCTGAGAAAGACGAGGCCACAGTCAGCCTAGCTCCCCACTCGCCTGAGACCCAGAACTACGTAGACTTTGAACCCTCTAAAGCCGAGGTACGTAGGCCTAGAGGGCACACCTCTATCAAGTCAAAATCCCAAATTCCTCAAATCTTAAATCCCAAAAACTTTGTAACACCTCACCGAACCTCCTTCTCCCCAAGACTTAAACCAAAAACACAACCCAAATACAAGCACTATCTCTCTCCCCATATGGTTAACTAAGGGTAACTGTCAATGATAGGCATGCCTGGGAGCCCTCATGCCCCTAGCATAACCAACTCCAGAACCTACATCCCCGACGCCAAACCAAAATTTCTTTCCCTAGGTTTCCTATATTCCAAAAATGTAGTGGCGAATTGCATGTCCCTAACTGAGTCGGTCATAAACAGGTGAGTCGGTCCTTGCGTCACGATTGGGTTGTGACAGATGGCATGACTCCACTGTGGACTCTTTTATCGAGAGTCGAGCCTGTTAGTTAGCCACGTTGGAGAGGGATATGTTTACGATGCCGAAAGTGTTGTGTGAAATCAGAGTAGAAACGACAATATCTTGCCATTATACTGTGGGTGTATATGGGGCCCCCTTTAAGAGGGCTGCCATGATGATGTATATATCCACGAAAAATTCCCATTCCCGCACTGAAAGAGTTAAGGAGCGCGGAGCTTGTAGCGTACCATACTGAGATTTCTCTGCACTCCTGGACCGTGATAGTTCCACTGGGCCGATTTGACTGAGGGAGTTTGAAGCACACTGGGAAATTGGTCCTGTTTGTGTTGGAAAAACCCCGTGGGAGTCCATAAACCCGTGAGCCTAATGGAAGTAGGAGGTCGAGATATCTAATGGTGAGAACCTAAGGGGAAACTGATGGGGGTAAACATTAAACCAAATCCCAACTAAACCCTAATCCAAGTCAGATACCTTAGTCCAAGTCAACCCACTCAACCCTAGTCCAGTCATGATCCAAGTCAGCCAACTAAAACCCTAGTCCCAGTCATAATCCAAGTCAATAACCAAACCTTAGTCCGAGTCATAAGCCTTAAACCAAGTCAACCAGCTAAACCTTAGCCCGAGTCATGAACCTTAGTCGGATAAACCTTAGCCCGAGTCATGAACCTCAGTCCAAACCAACCTTAGTCCGAAATAAACCTTCGGCCCCAAGCCAACCAAATAAATCTTAGCCCAAGTCAACCAAATAAACCTTAGTCCAAGCCACCAAACCCTAATCCGAGTCATAAAACTTAACTCAAGTCGGCCAATTAAACCCAAGTCCGAGCCATAAACCTTAGTCCGAGTCATGAACCTTTAGTCCCGCTAGATAAAACTTAGGCCAGTCTTGAACCTTAGTCCAAGCCCTTTAACCCAGTCTACTAACCGAACCTTAACCCGAAGCCTACTAAGCAAACCTTAAACCGAATCTACTAAGTAAACCTTAAACCGAAGTTTGCCAAGTAATCCTTAACCCGAAGTCCCAAATTAGCCCCAACCCAAACCAGCCCAATCCATCCTCACCCGGCCTTTGCTAGCCTTTACTTGGCATTGCATGGTGACACTTAAACTAATTACGGGACTTTAGAAAATGATAACCGTATTAACGCCCTCAGCAGCAGGGATAGGATATCGAGTCAAGTCGGGACTCTGCACTGCACACTCCTGCAACCTCGGATCATTTAAAGGGCAGGGCGTAGGGCTTTGAGAAGATGCATGGGAAACCTCCTCAAAGAAATCTTGAAGATTGAGACCCAACCGAGGCCTTGAAGCCCCGATCAAAGATTATGATGCGCCAAAGATGCTTCACTTTTCAAAGCAGCTTCCAAATGGCCTAGCGTTGGAGGAGTATGAAGCCTTTTTCGGCCTGCCTTGGTAGGCGGAACAACTATACTTCCACTCAAGAAAGCGGCTTACCTTCACGGGGCACCATAGCCCGCCCGTTGAAGACCGGAGGAGGAGGACATAACTCGAGCTAAGAAAACGAACGGGCACGTAAGGCCTCCCCGAGCTTACCCGAAAGAGACTCACCATTCCGGCTAGGAGAAATCTGGCCCGCCTTATACACTCTCGGCCGCTAACATATGGGGATCCTAACTACCCCGCATAGAAGGTCATGTAGACCGCACAGCCATGGAAGTATTTCTAGCTGGGGAGAAAAACAAAGGAGAAAACCCACCATGGCGTTCTGGCAAACACATTTCTCCCTCCACCAGTGTGGTGAGCATCCGGGGATAAAGATGTTGCACACCCTTTCTATATCTTTGGTTGACCTCCACCTCTTTCAATGCAAACACCGCACCACCTGTCCTATAGAGAGCTTTAAATGGTTTGGGTTCCCCATGACTAACAAAGAATGGGCTCGTAAGCTTCAGGAAGAAGCGACGAGAGATCCGTTCGCTGGTACCCACCATGGAATGAAAGAGAACATCATCATCGTCAAATGCGAAGGGTATCCAAACATACCTTTGCTAGTGGACGAAGGGGCGATCAACTCTGATCCAGGGTGGCGGTTAAGAAGCCCGCTATCCGATAATCGTCCCACCATCAGAGAAGGCCTTGACCCCCAGCATTGCTGGGACCCGAGGCATGGAAGGGATCCATTACAAAGATACGGCGTGCCTTGATTAACCCCACCAAAAGGACTTTAAAAACTCGAGCGCGGGCTTCATTAGAATATCGCCAATGGGTGGAAAAACGGGTCAAGGACCTCAAACTTCCTGGGACAAGGTGCAGCCCCAAGGATCGGACACCAAACCATATGAAGTGCAGGAGACTCGAGGTCGAAAGGCTCAAAAGATCTGGACCAGGCGAGGGCCGAAAAAGCAATACTAGAAACGGAAACTCGAGGAAGCACTTGATGAGGTTTACCACTAAAGCACGTGAACGATGAGATTACCAAGAAGGCAGGTAGAGCACGAGGCCCGGTTAAGAATCGGCAGTTGCCCTCAGGCCGCCGACCAGAAATGTGCGCAAGAAGGGCCGAGCGAACCAGGTAAACCAAAAGACAAGGAACAACTCGAAAGGGCACTTTTGGAGGCGAAAAAGGGAGGCTGAGCAACAAGAGCAACTCCATCAACTATAAGGGAAGCTGCGTCTCCTAGAAGAAGAACTCACAAGGCCAATCTTTTCCAAGGAACTCCTAAGGGAGCAAGAGCGTAAACCTACTAGAAGCGGTCGGGGGGGGATGTACAAAGGCCGAGGAAGAGAGGCTCGGGCAGGAAACCATCCGGGAACTCAAACAGGCAGCCCAGGAAGGGTGGGAGCGACGATGTCAAGACATAGCTGACAATCTTTGAAGAACAAGTAAATGCAGCCACGGCCGCCTCCCATTACGGAAAGACAAGTTCTTCAAGTTAGCAAGTCGGGCAACAGTTAAAACACATACCCTAGAGCCTCGCGTAGCAAAAGGGCATGGCCGTCTTCATAAAATTACCTAGGAAAATAACAAGCTTTTTAAATCTTTGTAGGAAGTTTTATGACCACTTAAGGGCCAGGTCCCCCCCCTGATTAAATTAGGCGGTAATACTTTTGGGAACTATTTGTGTTTGGTGACTCGTTTTTGAAATAACACCAGTAATTAGATATTTTGCATGCATACCTTGTTTATTCCTCTCCATCCATTTTCGCTAAAATTCCTTTTCCTTCACGCCCAATCCAGGCCAATCACGATACATACACTAGCCACCAATATCGTACTCGAGCCCACCCGCCACATGGAACAAGCAATAGACGAGCTCGGAGCAGAAAGCATCAGACAGGGCAAGAGGTCGCCAAAATGAGGGAAAACATGGGAGAAATAAAGGAACAAGCTGAATAGAGTGTTCGACTTTTCTCCACTCCCACGGATACGATCGAACGGCCTAACGCCGCCACCCGTGGAACCCCAACATACCCCCCAGCTTCACTCCCCACACGGAATGCCTTTGGGGTGGAACGACCACTGAAGCCCCGACGATAGAAGAACCTGAAACAGCGACCTCTCCTCCGCCACGACAAGTCTCCCCCATCAGTTCTTATTCCTGCCCAGTGGATCACCCTCAGCACTCGGAGGTCACCCCCGTCCGCGATGAAAAGATTAGTTCTTTCGGCAAAGGATTCGACTCATTATAGTAACCGGGGGCCACGGCCTAGATCTTGCAGACCTCTGCCTAATGTCCGATGTAGCCTCCTGCACTTCAAAGACCCCCCAAATTCGAAAAGTACAAGGGTAGCTCTTGCCCCGAGTACACCTGGCTATGTACCGGAAAATGGCAACCCCACGTCCACCACGACAAGATCCTGGTGCATTGCTTCCAAGATAGCCTTACAGGCCCTGCCTTGACTTGGTATGTCAACTTAGAGAAAGGGCAAGTAAAAACTTGAGAGATCTCGCAGGCATTTGTTCACAAAAGAGATATTAATGAGGATATGGCGCCAGATCGGTCCTTGCCTCCAAAATTTGTCTAAAATTGACTCCAAGGGTTCAAAGACTATGCCCAATCTGGCGTGAGTCGGCAGAAAAGTTGCTCTCCCCAATCGAGAAGGAAATGGTTTCACTGCTCATCGAAACATTACCAGCCCGCTCTTTACAAACTGTGGGAAGCGTGGCCTCTAACTTGCACCTGGTAATCGAGGAGAGAGAATCAAAGTCGCATCAAACGCTGGAAATTCATCAACAATTCTGCCAATCCTGCAAGAAAAACTCCTATTTGAAAGAAGGAAAGGGGAGGCCAATGCCGTGACCATCTAAGTCCGACACCTCCCCAATCACCCTCAACCCTTCAGGGATAATCGTCTCCCCCAACACCCAGAGTCCAAGCGGAGGCGAAACTGCAAGCCCGACCAACGCCCGGGATCCTAGACAAACCGTGGCTCGTGGAGAGTCTTCACCCCTATACCGATGTCACACGACCCTCTTCCATCAGCTCCTGCAAAAGCAGATGATCACGACGGTGCCATTACGACCTCTAACCCCGCACTTTAATTACAATCAACGCCAAATGCGAATACCATGAAGCGGGGCCGGGCCACACCACGGAAAACGCTGGGCAGACACAAAATACAGGATCTCCTGGAAGGGGGATGGCTCAAACTGGAGGCAAAGAAGCCCCAATATAGCACCAACCCTCTCCCACCTCACTTGGTGGAGCATCAAATAACGCCTTGATCACGAATCCACGGGCAAGACACCGAGGGCAAACCATCCCCCCAGATTGCGGTAATAGAGTTAAAGGCGAGCCCCCACAAAGGGAGCCAATTACCCATTTTACTACGATCCGATGCAAATGAGCCAGGCCCTTCCTCACCATCGATGTCACAAAATTTCAGCCCGACTTTACCGTGACAACCCGCCTTGGTGCACTCGGCTATACGAACCAGCACTTCACCGGAGATAGCCAAGGAAGAGCATGCAAAGAGTCATCAATATAGTCGAGGAGGAGGCCTCATAGAAGTGGACGCATCTATACGCCCGAGACTCTCCGAAGCCGAAAGCTTGGCGACAAAAGGCCCGTAGTCCAGCAACAGCGTTAAATGCCGAAATACCCATTCGAGCACCAGGAAAAGAGGATGAGGAATTCCTGAAGATCATAAGGCACAGTGAACATCAGTTCCTCGACCAAATGAAACAAAACACCTGCACGCAATCTCGCTCTTATCTCTGTTGCATCCACCCGAGGCCCTCACGAACCTCCTCACCGAAGGTTTTGCTATAGCTCATGTGGCCCACGACATAACCACGGAAAGATTCGGCACCTTGGTTAACAACAAAGACCAGCAAAGGTCATCTGACCTTTCTCGGATGATGAGATACCCAAGGAAGGAAAGTGTCGCAACCAGCCACTCCACATCTCGGTAAAATGCGGTGGGCTATATGATTGCGAGGGTCCCTCATGCGACAACGGATCATCTCTGAACGTCCTCCTGGGTGACACTGGATAAGCTCACCCCCCATGGACGCACAATTGAGGGCTAGCTCCATAGTGGTGCGGGCATTTGATGGGGTCAAAGCGAGAAGTCATGGGAGAAATCTCCCTACCCATCCTCGTCGGCCAGCCTTATTCAATATTGACTTTCGGGTCATGGACATCCGTCAGGCCCAGCTGCTGCCTCCTGACGACCTTTGGATACACGCTTCTGTAGGCGCCCGTACCAATCCTCTCTTCACCAACAGTGAAGTTCATCAGTGACCACCGCATAATCAGCGTCACGGGAAAAAAGGAACTAGTGATCACCACTCCATCCCCGAGGAATACATCAGGAGACAACTTCGAGACCTCCTTTCAATCATTAGAGATCGACAACGGACAGAACCCAAAGGCGCCACATCCCTCAGGCAAGCCAGCGCTTACAGATCATGATCAAGGGAGTGATACCAGCCGAGGCGAAAGGACAGGCCCCCCTTTGTGCACACGCCAGCCCTAATCCAGGTGTCCGAAAACCCGGGGCGATTTGGAATCGGCTACCGTGCAAGCAACCTCCAAGGGGGCGTTTCGGGGCTACGCATTTGTGCGAGGGAATGTCAGCAATTAAAGCTGACGTGGAAGACCGAGAACCATGGGCATACGCCAATTTAAGAGGAGCTCACCAACCTGACCACGGAAGATTACTAGACCTAGACCTTTTTGAAATGTAATTTGTTTGATGACTTGTTTTTTCCTTTCATTTACCTTTTTTGTAAAGACCAACCGGACCATTTCATTGCAAATAAAGTTTTTAGCATGTTTTGTTTTTCTCTTTCACCTTGTCCTTTCTTTAAATCGCGCTAAAATAAATCTCCTCTAAAAAAAAAAATAGTCCGACTTAACGACCCTCTAGGGAATGAAGAAACTTGACCGACTGACATGCCAAGCAAAGGCATCGACCACCTAAGTCGAAGCTCGTAGACATAGAACGGGTGTGAGCACAGAAATTAAGGTTCGAGGCCCAGATAGTAGGACCTCGAAGGGTGAGCTCGCAGAAGAAATAGGGGGAGGAGGTTCGTATAGGCAAACAAATACCCTCGACATCCGCAGTCAAGCTCCTCCAAGCCGAAGAGTACGCAGAACATCTTTGCCTGGTCATATCGGGACATGCTGGTTTGGATCGACAGATTGTCGAGCATCGGTTCTTTACTTCAGGGGGCCACCTCAATCGAACAGCAGCTACGAAGAATGAAACCAGAGGCGGCCCTCAAGATTAAGGAGGAGGTAGAAAGCGGTGGAACATGGGGTTCACCAGCGGTGGCCCATTACCCCAAATGGGTAGAAGCATATAGTGCCGGTTCCCAAGAAAGACTTGATAAGTGCGAATGTGTGTGGATTACAGGGATTTAAATAGGCCATCCCAAAGATAACTTCCGCACTCCCCACATTGACGTGCTAAGGACAACACCGCTCAACACTCCTTCTTCTCATTCATGGGCGATTCTCGAAAGGCAACCAAATCATCGGCGATGCTCCCGTAGGCTTAGAGAAGACCACGTTCATTACGCCATGGGGACTTTCTGTTACAAGGTCATGCTGCTCGGGCTTAAAAAACGCTGAAAAGTAACATAACAAATGAGCCATGGTAGCCTTGTTTCATACATGATGCACGAAATTGAAGTACGTGGGACGACATGATCGCCAAAATCAAAAAAACAATAGAGCAGCACATATAGGACTTACGCAGCTCTTACCCACAGACTCATAAGTATGTTACGTAAACCCGGCCAAATGTACTTTTTAGTAAAATCGCAAAATTTGCTCCGGTTTTGTGGTCAACGAAAACGTATCGAGGTTGACCTGGACAAGGTCAAATTATCAGAAATGCCAGCCCCTAGAACAGAGGCAGGTCGAGGGATTCTGGGCAATCAACTTCATCTCGTTTCATCTCGGTAACAACCCACTCACTGCCCGTTTTCAAATTCCCGGAAGAAGCAAAGGAAGGAATGGATTCGGAATGCCAGGAGGCTTCGACAAGATCAAGCAGTACCTAAATCCCCCCGTACTTGTACTGCCGTGCTGTGCCACCACCGAGCATTATATTCGATCAGACTAGAAGAATCCATGGAGGCATGCTAGGTCACGGACTGAAAAGGAACAAGCCATCTACTACCTCAAAGAAAAAAGTTCACGGAATGCGAGGCAAGATATTCTGCATCAACGGACTTGTTGCGCCTCGTCTGGCCGCCAAAAGGCTCGTACTACATGCTTGCCCATACAACCCGGCTAGTAGCCAAGAATGACCCTGGCCAAATACATCTTCGAAAAGCCCGGCCTCACCGACGACCGCACGCTGGCAAATGGCCTTATCTCGAGTACTCCACATCCTCTATGTGAACCAAACGACTGGCCAAGGGAAGCGCCTGGTTGAACAGCTTACCATCCTCCCAAGAGACATCGCTGCCCATTAAGCTATGAATTCCCTGCACGAACATCTCATGCGCCAGCCATGGTAGACAAGGACCAACGCACGATGAATGGACAATGTGGTTTCGACGGGCCTCCAATGTCGTAGAAATGGATCGATGGTCGCCCTAATCTTCGCCGATGATCGATGTCTCCCGCTTGCCGCCAAGCTAGGTTTTGACTGCACTAATCAACATGGCCGAGTACTGAAGCATGCACCATGGGCCATGATGGCTCTAGAGCACCAAGTAAAAAGACTCGCAGCCTCTGGAGACCTGCTGGTCATTTACCAACTCCGCGGGGAACGGGAGGCAAGAGACGCAAGTTAATCCCATACCATGATTATGCAAAAGGAGATCATGCTCAAGATTCACATGATCACCTTTAATCACGCCCATCGCGAAGAAAAATCAAACAACGATGCGCTTGCCACTCTATCCGCCATGGTACAAGTAAACGAGGGACAAGAAATGGTGATCCAAGTTCAGCAACACAACTGTATATTGCCATTGCCTCTCCGTGAGACAGCAATACCAAATGCAGAACCATGGTACTTCGACATAAAAAGATACCTCGAAAACAGGCAAAATACCCGCACAATGCGAAAACAGCAAGCGAATCCCCACGGCGCTTAGCTTCCGTTTCCTACTAAGTGGAACCACGCTGCAAAAAGAAACTCCGATATGACACTCCTCCGCTGTGTAGACGAGCACTGAAGCTAAGCAAATCTGTAGGAGGTGCACGAGGGAATTCTTCGGCACCCACGTAAACGACATGCCCTGGCTCTATAAGATACTCTGCAGGTTATTCTGGACCCGATGGAGTCGCATTGTTACCAGCACGTCGAAATGCCAGTGCCAAATCTACGCCAATCACCCTCAATGTTGTCTCTCCACGCTCACACAACCCCACATGCTCCCTCGTCCCTTCTATACTGGGGCATCGATGTAATTGGTCCTATCGGTCAAAGGCGTCCCAACTGCACATGATTCATTTTGGTGGCTATTGACTACTTCACCAAGTGGTGGAAAGCATCCTCCTACTCCTCCGCTCCGCTGCAATACTGTGGTGCGGTTCATCGCGTGGACATCATATGCGACATGGCCTCCCCGCCACATCATCACGCATAATCCGCACTAATCTGAACAACAAAATGATGTCTGAACTTTGTAGAGCAATTCCATATCACCCACCACAACTCTACACCCTACCGTCTCAAGATGAACTGAGAGTGAAGGAAGCAGCTAATAAAAACCTGAAAGAAGATAATACAGTAAGATGGTAGTCACCTACAAAGACTCGGCACGAGATGTTACCATATGCACTACACTGATATCAGCACTTCCATACGGGACATCCACCAGAGCAACCCTCTGACTCCCTCGTACGGCAGACATAGTCCTGCTAATAGAGGTAGAAATATCCTCCTATGTACGGGCCGGGCCAAGCTAGACGAAACCGAATCGGGTCCAAAGAACGCTCGACCGATTAAAACCTCATCGAGAAAAATGACTCACACGCTTCGTGCCAGTGGCCAATTATACCGTAAACGGGTAAAGAGCTGCCTGACAAGAAGGTGAAACCCCGCGACTTTCCGGAAGGGGACATGGTGCTAAAAAGGTTTTGCCCTAACTTTTCAAAGACCCGAGGGTAAATGGGCACCTAACTATGAGGGACCATACGTGGTGAAGCAGGCTTTTTCCTGGAGGAGCATTGATCTTAACCAACGCCGAAGGACAAGTACTGCGCCCACACGCAGATGCTGGTTAGAATGTTCCACCCCTGAAATTCCTCAGAGTGCACGGTAAAAAGGTGGAGACTCTCGCTGGGACGATGGAAGATCAAAGGAAAAACACGTCCAGTAGTTTTCGCTTTTTCATTCTCAAATAAGTTAGTAGGGGTTATTGTTAAAATAATTTGTAACTTTTTCAACAAAGCAATAACAATCTCCTTCCTTCCTTTGCCTTTTTCCTCGCTTGAGTCTTGCAATATTTTGACGCATGCTAAAACTATCATCAAAACAAGGTACATTTCCAAAAACGCCACGAGCTCAGAATCCCCTAAGTCCGTAGACCCACGCCTCGCTTTTAACCTACACCCCATGATGCTCCAGGAACCCACAGGACCAAAGTGCCCTGCTGGCCGGGTCCACCCCCGAATCCTCATGGATAATGAGAAGCACCTGCGAGCCGACTTCCAAATGGCCGACTCCATTCACACCCCCGCAACCCATCCGAGTAGGCCAGACGGCCGAAAACGGGCAATCCAAAAACCTTACTCACCTACAGGCCAAGCAACTACCTCAACCCTTTCGAACCACCTTACCCAAAGCCGAAACCACCTCACACAGCCAAAACTGAAGTATAAGGCTAGGGCCTACTGGATATTCATCCACTCTAACCGCCTAACCATCTGCACCCCTCAAACCAATTACTAATCCCCATCGGGGAACCGAGTCTGACCTGAAACAACCACACAGCCCAAAAAGCCGAGTCCCAAATCGAGACACCCACTTGTTCCAATCCATTACAAAGTATTAGCCCAATCCCCTAGACATTGAGTCTAGAAGCCACCCTTCCTCTAGTATTATTTCCATTAAACCATTATACCCTGGAGTCTAAATGTCATCATTTCCTTAGTATTATTTACATTCCTTTCCATTAGGTACTGAGTCTAGAAGCCATCACTCTTCCTTATATTACCCCCATTCCCTTAAGTGTTAATCCCATTAAAACCACTATGCCGAGCGCCCAAGTTCATAACCACCGTCCCATTCTTATTACCCCCAAGCCTGAGTCCGAGTCAAGACCATTCCATACTCTTTAGTATTAAGTCCATTGAACCATTAATAAATAACCAACAGAAAGCCAAAATAATACAAAACACAAGAGAATGCCAAAGTCATTTCTATTAATAAATAAGTACATTTTACAAGTTCAAGGGAGTCCAAGAGGGAAATCAGTTTCATCTTGAACATCCTTTGCCATATCATAAGGGGTAAGGTCAAAATCTGGGGCTAGCAAAGCTATCTCGCCTAAGGGCTTTGTTGAAAGCTGTCTTCATGCTGCTCCACAATGGCTCCTTCTAAGCAAGCCACCTCTCTGCAAGACGAGCATTTTCTTTTAACTCGCCTCGCCCAGACCGACTTTAGCTGTACCTAGCCTCCGCCACCTTCAAAGCTTCCCCATAGAAGCAAGAGCAGCTCTCCACCTCCACCACCCTTGACTGAGAATCAGCAAGTGTAGACTTTCAGCCGCTACTCAGCCTCGGGCGAAGATGCCTTGGTCTTCAGCAAGGAGGACTCCGCCTGAGGCGGCGAAGTTGGGTCTTCAAGTCCTCAACCTCAGTGCAGGCCTTCTGATTAGCCTCTTCCAGTCTCTCGACCTCAGCCAAGGACTCGCCCTAGCCTGTTGAGCCTTCTCCAGCCTCTCTCCTCGTCACGGCCTCCTTTGGCCACAATCTACCAAAGTCATCAAGTCCAAAGATACCGCCAGACTGCATCCACAGAGGCTATTGATCGCCATATAGGCAGCCACCATGTCAACCGAACTCGCTCGATGCTCACAGCCGACACCAACAACCTTCGTATCATGGTGAGGTATGCGCGACTGGCGGTGAAACAGGCTGCGCGTATCTGATCCGCCTACAAAGAACCAACAGCTGCCACAGAGCAAGGTAAGCCCCCAAGAGGCAAACTGCCCACGCCAGCTCTCACCACTTTCGCCTTGAGATTGCGTTGTAGGCATTAGGTGGAGCGGTTAGGAGCAGCAGCAGCCTTTCTCCCTCTTAGCAGCCTGCCTCAGCTCTGAAGCGAGACGGCTTTCGCGCTTGGTGCATCGCCGCCTCCTCGTTCATGGCCGTAGCTCTGCCAGCGTCTCAACCACATGGGGCCGAGTCCTTCTCGGCCAATGCAGCCGGCTCCTCTCGCAAGAGTCAGAGTAGCCTGCAGACTGAGGCCTTTCGCCAGAACTCCTATGCTGACAGCTCAAGCTGGCTTTCTGATCAGCTCACCCATACCGACGCCTTGGTTTCTTCAGCATACCAAACCAAAAACACGCGTGATATCAAGACATTCAAGCGCAAAGGCCGGAGTCCAAGGCACTCGAAAAGACTCACTTTAGGCGAGATAGCATTGTTCGAAGACATCCAAGATACGATGTCTCGACAGCTCATTCCCTTGGCAGATTGTCCAATAGTTGCAAATCAACCTTAGCCTGTGTGAAGTTGACTCGCCAACCCCCTTAAACTTTGGGGTTCCCTGCCAGTATACAGTACGGCCGAGGGTCATTACAGAAATGACCCGCCTAACCGCCTTGATCTTCAATGAATCGGCTCTTTGAAGCCCTTTGGTAGAGGTGAAGAGACCCAGTTGGGCAGAGGGGCCAACGACCACCTCACAAACGGACCGACTGGGCGGTGTAGTGACTCGAGGAAGACAGAGGCAAGTAAACCTTTAGTGCCAAACAGACCACTGCTTGAATGGCCGCCCAACCATTTGGATGAAGCCAGAGGGGCTATCCCCAACATTCTTAGGACATCCGCCTCGAAGAAGTCAAGGGGAGCACACCCCTAAATCCGCCAGCACTGGCTCATACATGAAGATGAGGCGCCTTCCTCCCCAACGACGCCGCACACGCCTTCTTACCACACCCCACCATCTCCAACAAACCAACATGCGAGTCATTTAATCCATTTCCTTCCACCGCCGTGAGACTCCACCTCAGAAGGGACATTTCATATGTGCTCCAGCACATCCTTATGGATCCACGCCACGATTCCACCTTCGACACCGTGAGGTTTAGGGGTCATGGGCCCTCCTCAACTGACAGCCACGGGCATGGCATTCAAAGCCTCGCCTCGACGAAGAAGAAGAGGAAGAAGAAGAAGAGAACAGACCTAACTCGAAGTACCTGACATGGTGCCTGAGGAAGCAAAAGTTGGTAGCCCGAAGAAGAAGAGCTCAAAAGCTAAGGAATTAACAGAGGCGCAAACCCAAGTATGGAAGAGAAGGCTAGAAGAGTGAAAGAAATTCTTAGCCACCTCGTAGCTATCTCCATTCCAACACTGTGACAGACTGCTCCATCTCGCCTATTCTCAAGATAAGCCGTCTCTGGCCTCGGCCACAATCGCTCTATCCATGGCTCACCCTGTGATCACAGCAGCAAGTCTCTTCATGTCATCCTCCCCACAAGCACCTAAAGACTGCTGTTCTACGATGAAACAAAAAAGCAAAAACAGTAACACAAATACTTTTGGAGTCCCACAGGTCTGGTACTACTACGATACTTTGGAAACTGAGGTCTGGCACTCCATGATGGCGTTTTTTACAAATAAGCACGCTTATCAAATAACTAAAGCTAACTATAAGATAGCCAACCCTAGGTCATTCTTCTCAAGGACAATGTTGCGTCTGGGCCAGAATCGTGCGAAGTGAAAAGAGAATCGAGATGCGTAGTACTGATTGCTCTTAAGAATGCCGAAGGCTTTTCTCAACAAAGACTGAACGAGTCGATCTCAATAGAGACAATCCTGGCTTGGTCTCTACCGAAAAGCAGCAGACGCTGTAGAGATGGACCATCTCCGCTCTCGTGACATTTATAAAGCAAAGAAAGCAGGGGCTGAGTGCAAGCAAAAGCGTAGTAAACTAAGACTACGACGCAGTATCACATATATCACGTCACTAGCTATCTATTATTATTATTATATACCAGTGTTCTTGTTCAGTCATCCATCTAGCCAAGTACATTCGACTCCATCGCTCCATTCCACCGATGGAATTACTGACGATCGCTACCTCATCAGCTGTGCCATGTGATTATGCAGAGCTGATTTTAGATTCTCAATCAACAATCGTTAAAATGATTACCTACTATATTAGTTAAAACCAGTTCCACCCATTAGTCTAACATCGTTTCACGCCTCAAATGCAATCGCGATTCAATTCGTGAATTAAAGTAGTGAAGTGTGAGAATGTGAGATATGAAAATCGCAGAACTAAATCAATTAATGTAAAACAAAATACAAATACAGTGGTCCGAATTCAGATGGCTCCATCTTCCTCAACGATCGCTAAGGTCGATGGCGCTGCTAGCTCAATTGCGTAGCCTAAGCTACCGAGGATCGGGCCCACCCTGCAGTAGGCGTCAGAACTGACGGTCCCTCTCGTAAACGCCCAGCCTCGCCTTTAGACCTGCACTTCCTCAATCGAGAGAAGCACCAATGCAGCACGGCACCACCGTGAAAATGGAGAGAGCCGGGAGCGAGAAAATGGATGCAAGTGTAGTGTGAATTAAAGTGAATTCAAAGACCCTAAAAGCGCAGCTCCTCCATATATATCGAGTTACGCTGGGCTGTGACGCTACAAAATATCCTAAATGTAATTACAATGTGAATGTTCTATTCTACTCGTGCAGATCTTCCAACGTGACATGGCGTATTCTCTAAGAGTGACATGGCACCGAAATGGCCTCTCGAGCCGGATAGCCGATGTGGAAACACACTTGGGCCGCTTTATCGGGCCGATGGACTGCAGGCGCTGGGTTGCCGAGACGAGTCCGTTGGCCGAGACGGGAGTCTGGTCTTGGCCGGACGATTTCAACTCCTACCGGCGGCTCTTCTGCTGACTCTCTGTCAATCCTTGACTGGGCAGGCTAGCGGCTGACTTTTATTAGCTAAGATTTCCAATTAACACAGATTTGTATTTTCTATATTTAAGCCCATAAAATGAATCTTAGCTAACAATCATTCTTAACATTGCACAGTCTTGCAAATACTCTTCTTAGGTGTTAAAGATGTATAAATCAGACTCATCACACCCACATTACTTACCCTTTCAGCACTCCTGGGCAAAATAAAATGAAAATCAACAATGGGCAATTTTTAAAGATAGAAAGAATTTTTCACTTGGCTTCCTTCGCTTCAACCGAGACAGAGTTTGCATCTGTCGACTTAGCATCAAGATACACTCAACCTTCAAAATTACTTTCTGGTGTTCTAGTCAAATTCATGACCCGCAAACTAGAAAAGGTAAATCAAGAGTAATAGAGTTCTCATTTAGCGCGCATAACTCTCATCTCCTTTGTGTTTGGGCTTGTATTTACACTCAACATTCTTGAAGCCGAAATTACCATACTTTGACAAAGCCTTCTTCTTACACCGCAAAAACACACAGCTTATGATCACTTCAGGACTTCTTTTTTCTATTTGTAGCGAGGCCGGGTCACAGTGTAGGATAAAATATGGGAGAACTTGTTCAGACCCATGAGGAAGAGAGGAAGAATTGGGATAAGCTTTATCAAGCACGAGGTGGAAAACCCAAGATGTTGTCAATTCTTTCTTTCGCTCATCCAATTTCACTTTCTTTTTCTTTTCTTACTATACAAGCTATGCAGCAGCCTTCTTTCTTCATCCGCTTTCAGCTCATATTTTTCATCCGGCCGCCCGCTATTTCTTTTTTTTCTTTCCTCGCTTCTTTCTTCTTCTGGGATTTTCAGGCTTTTTATGATGCTGAATTGATTCCCCGCTTCCTAGGACCTCCCACACTTGGTAATGACTTACTCCCAAAACATTCCAAAGCTCCCTCAGCCTTCCGAGGGTGAGGTTTATTCATGGTTTTTCTGGCTTTGGCTTGTAATGCTGTAAGAAAGAACTAAGCATGCTCAACGGGGTAAACAAGGAGAATTTTCTTCGTGCAGGCTTTATTTCGCTCAAAGCTAATCAGAAACATGGCCTAGATCATATCATTCCGCAGTGAGAACAACAGTATCCGAGAGTTAAGGCAAAATGCGTAATATAGAAGTTAATCATGAATGCAAAAATCACACAAGAAAAGGATAATGGCAAGATGCAAGCCATAGGCATTTACAAAGGCTCAAGCTCTTACACACAGCTGCATTCGCTTCTCTATCACAGAGGGTTTCCCTTTTCAGTTTTTCAGTCAATCACTGACTAGAGCACAAAAAGTTTCATTCCCTCAAGCTAGAGAAATCTCTTGCCAAAGTTGCAGAGTTATTTACCGTTTTTTCCAAATTTCCGGCCAATTCAAGATTCTTTCCAAAACAGCTTTATTTTCTCACAATCCAATTTGGAATTCTGCTAGGAGGACATCAACAAAAACGAAATGATCGGAATTGAAATCTTACCAAGCCGAAGTCACTTGATCCGGCCAAGGCACAGAGCCGAATGGATTCGGCTTTGGACAGCTTTTTATGGAAAACAAAGGAAAACGATGACAAAAGTTCAAAAGAAATTCAAATTGAAAACAAAACAATCATAACAAAATAAAACATGGTGACAGAATGCAGCAAGTTTAAATGATGTCAACGGTGATCCTCCCCCCCCCACACTTAAAATTTGCATTGTCCTCAATGCATGCTATAACCGTAGAGAGAATAACCGAACAGTTCAAGGTATGCTATCTGCCGGGGCGGTTCATCGTAAAATGATCTCCATGCGCCTTTAGATGATTTGGCAATGATTTCGGTTCCTTGGGTGGTGGCAGACAAAGAAGTTGATGACTTTAGATCCGGCTGGCCGACATGATTTCGACTTCGACACCGGGCGTCTTGGGCATGATCTCGCGACCTTTGGTCGCTCCGCTGAATCCTTCTTCTTGAAATAGTTCTTACGAAATGGAGTCGACTTCGACCCTTTGCGTAGGTATGAAGTCGGATCCGACTGAACGAGACTTCGACTCTTGCTTGCTTCTTGTCTTTATCGACCGAGGTGATGTCGGCGCTTGGCTCTGGGCCATTTGGCCGAGTGAACTTGGATCGATTCTTGCTCTCGGCCTTTTTTTTTTTTTTTTTTTTTTTTTGATACAAAATGACAAAATTCTTTTTTTTTTTTTTTTTTTTCAAGGTGGAAAGAATGTGCAAAATCTGATTTTATCGTTTTTGCTCCATTCCTTGACGATAGCACGGGGAGCTTTCTTCTCATCCATCCGGCCAAATGCCACATGATGCTTAATGGTGACTCTTGGAGCGTAAGACTTAGTGGTAAATGTTTGATCAAATAGCGATACGAGCTTTGGTCCTTCTCATTTTGCAGCAGCACTTCTGTTCTTCGGCTGGACAGGTGTCCTTATTTTCAAAAACAACATATTAAGCTTGGGACTCGTGAATTGCCGTGGACGAGGATGCCGAAACTCGACTGGCATTTCAAGTGTAGTGTTGCGGTTCAAGATTCCTTCAACATCTGGCCGGATTTTGCAATGGATATTGCAGACTGACTCTACCCGTATCCTTCGAGTTGGACTTCGGATGGTACTCGCCAGGGTTCGATTGTCAGGGATGGAGTAAACCCTGACTGATGTCTCCCCGGGCGAAGTTTCGGTTTTCGCCCCGCCTCAATCTCGTTTGAGGCGACTCGAGTTGAACTTTGGGGTGGCCGAATCGGTCTCGGCCTGTGTAGTCGGCTTATTCTCGGCCGACTTATCTGCTAAGGAGCAGCGCCCATAGCTCCGGCAAAGTTAGTGTCCAGCATATCCCCAGATCAGCGGTCTTGGCATCTCAGGCACCTAGTGTCGGCAAGATCAAGATTTGCGTGGATCAGCTATTTCGGCCAGGGAACCTGGTCTAAATTCGGCAAGGGATTCAGCACAATCAACAATCTCACCCATCACACTAGAGTTAGTAGCGATTAGAAAAGGAGTTGGTAGGCTTGGCACAATGGTCGATTCTCCAATCCAGATTTCAGGAGGATTCATATTGCATTTGAACAGTTCGTGGTAGCTCTTTGCCATCTCGGCTGGTTGTGCTTTACTCATATCTTCGTCCCTCGGATTAGCGAGGGATCGTAGGAGGGCTAAACCAAATCTCAAAGTGTAGCTGGTTCACCGTGACAGTCAATTCAGCAATTTGTTTTTGTAGCTCCCGGAGCCCCGCAGCAGTGTGGTGCATCTATCTTCATGGAGTTCCCGTGTTGCTTATGAGCATGTGGTTGGTCCAGTTCCCATGAACACTCCTTCAGTAGGAACTGTATGTTGTTGTGACCCTCCGCTGCGGTGTAAATGGAAGTGGTGGTTCTTGTAAAATGGGACAATCATGGGTTTGATGTCCTACTGAGCCACACATACCACATCCATCCATGTTGCCTCCCAATCTCTGAATGTCCGCAGCGAAATCCCATTTCTCTCGCTCTAAATTTTGAAACTCCCATAGTGTTGGAAGGATGAACGCCTCCTAAAAATCATATAACTCAGGCAACACGGGGGTTAGCTCAAATGGATATTGCCGTAACTTTGAGCTTGTTCCCTTTCGAATATGGGGGAAACCATGGTTGATACATCATGGTATCGTGCAATTATTCCCCTCTAGGAGCAAATTTATCCATATCGGAAAAATCAGAAAATGAACATATATTATCAACAGGATTGAAATTCAGAAAGAAAAATGAAACAACATAAAAAAATTATTGGAATTGGAATTGGAAACAATATAAGAAATGGAATTGGAAAAATGAAACAACAAAAGTAGAACTAAAAAATAGGAAAGTAGGAAAAATATAAGGGTGAGAGATAGAAGAGAACAGAAATTACAAAATCTAATATGTGGAAAGTAAAAGCATATACAGAAAGAAAAATTAGAGACAATTATGCATTGTAAAAAAGAAAAAAAATCAATCATGCAAAAAAATAAGAGCTAGTGTTATGGCTAATGGAACAGAAAGTTTGCAATTATCAAGATGCAAAGTTAGTGTTATCAAGCATGCTATTTTATTCAAAAGACAGACACAGACAAATTTAGAAAGACTCAATAGACTGACTTGACAGACACTCTACGACTCGGGATTCAGCATCAATTAACTTAGCACACAAAGACACAAAAAAGAACTTGTGTCCCGGCAACCGCCCAATTTGATGATGGCGTTTTTACAAATAATTCTGGCGCTTATCAACAACTAAAGCTAACTATAGTATAGCTAACCCTAGGTCATTCTTCTCAAGGACACACAGTGTGTTCAGTTGTGAATTGGTGTAAAGTGAAGTGAAAAGTAGAATCGAGATGCAGAGTACTGACTCGTCCCGGCAATGGCGAGTTGCTCTCAACAGATCTGAACCGAGTCGATCTCAATATAGACAATCCGGCTTGGTCTCTGAGTGCAGACAGGCGTTGTAGAGATGGACTATATCTCTATCTCAGACTTATAAAGCAGTAAACAGGGGGGGTTGGAATGTAAGTAAAGTAGTAGTAAACTAAGACTACGAATGCAGTAAACATATACTACTGTTACTAGTTATCTATTATTATTATTATAAACGTGTTCATGTTCAGTTCCATTAGTCCAAGTCCAGTCCAGATTCCACACTCCAGTTCTCAGTCCATATCAGCCTTGGGTAGTCTTATGACGATCGCCAAACATTCGTCCATTGCCATACCGAGGAATTACGCAATCGCTACCTCATCGGATTGGGATAAGTGCGAGCTGATTTTAGATTCTCAATCAACAATCGTTAAATGATTACCTACTATATTAGTTAAACCAGCCCAATCGGCTTAGCTTAACATTGTTCACGCCTCAAATGCAATCGCGATTCAATTCGTGAATTAAAGTAGAGGAAGGAAGAACAGAGATATGAAATGGTAATCTAAATCAATTAACAGAAACAAAATACAAATACAATGGGTCCGAATTCAGATGGCTCCATCTTCCTCAACGATCGCCAAGGTTGATGGTGGTGGTTCACCTCCGTTAGCCTAAGCGTTGAGGATCGCCTCCCACCAGAGCGCCAAGAGTCGACGGCCCCTTCGGTAGGCGCCCGCCTTCCAGTCTTAGACCTGCACTTCCTCAATCGAGAGAAGCACCAATGCAGCACCGTGCACCACCGTGAAAATGGAGAGAGCGGGAGCGAGAAAATGGATACAAATGAGTGTGGAATTAAAGTGAATTCAAAGACCTAAAAAAGTGCAGCCTCCTATATATATAATACACGAGTTGCTTGGCGTTGGGTGACGCTACAAAATATCCTAATGAATTACAATGTGAATGTTCTATTCACCCCTGTGCAGATCTTCCAACGTGACATGGCAGATTTCTAAGAGTGACATGGCAGCTGAGCTGGCCTCCGAGCTGATAGCCGATGGAAACACAGTTGGGCCACTCTTTATTGGGCTGATGGACTACAAGGCGTGGGGTTGCGAGACGAGTCTGGTGGGCCGAGACGAGCTCTGCCTTGGCCGAGACGACTTCAACTCTACTGAGGCTCTTCTGTTGACTCTTGGTTGACTCGGCTTGACCAAGGAGAAGAAGGGCTGATACTTTTATTAGCTAAGACTTTCGAATTAACACAGATTTGTATTTTTCTCTATATTTAAGCCCATAAAATGAATCTTAGCTAACAATCAATTCTTAAGCACAGAATAGTCTTGCAAATACCCTTCTTAAGGTGTCTTAAAGATGTATAAATTCAGACTCATCAGGTACCAGCTAGTGTGTACCCCGCCTGCCGCTAGATACTTTTTGAAACTGAGGCACAGCAAATCGGTGTACCCCGCCGGCTGCCAGATACTTTGGAAATTTGAGGGCCTGGGTACAGCCGGCCTGTACCCCGCCCGCTGCCGATACTTTTGGAAATCGAGGGAGCCTGGTACCAGCCAATGTGTACGCCTGCTGCCGAATACTTTTGAAATCTGAGGCCCGGGTACCAGCCAGTGTGTGTGTCCTGCCCGCTGCCGATACTTTTGGAAACTGGAGGGCCTGGTACCAAAGCAGTGTGTACCCCGCCTCTTGCCAGATACTTTTCGAAATTTGGAGGGTCTGGTACCAGCTAACAGTGTGCCCCGCCAGCACGCCAAATACTTTTGGAAATCTGAGGGCCTGGTACTAGCTAGGTGTATCCCGCTTCTTTGCCGATACTTTTGGAAATCTCTGAAGGGCCAGGCACTAGCCAACAGGCACTTCTTTGCCAGATACTTTGGAAATCTTGGAGGGTCCACGGGTAACTAGCCAGTGTGTACCCGCCTGCTGCCAGATACTTTTGGAAATCTGAGGGCCCGGGTACCAGCCAAAGGTGTACCGCCTCGCCCACATACTTTTGGAAATCTGAGGGCCTTGGGTACCAAAAGGTGTACCCCCGCCTGCTGCTAGATACTTTTGAAATTTGGAAGGCCGGTACCAGCCAGTGTGTACCCCGCCCGCCGATACTTTGGAAATTTGGAAGGCCTAGGTACCGCCACAGGTACCCGCCAGCTGCCAAATACTATGCACCTCGCTCGTCCCCGAACCCGGGGCCGAGGCACCACCAGCGGTTACCTCGCCTACTCTAAACACTTTACAAATTGGAGCACCAACTGGCCAGCTTGCACTTTGACCATGGTCATAAGCCTCCATCCTCATTCCACCAACCCAAGTCTTTATCTTTATTTACGCTTATCCAAAAAAGGATCACATCCTTTTAGGAAAAAACCTAAATAAAGAGGCGGCCACTATTGTACCCCAATGGTCTGGCCCAATCTTTTCAGAATGGGCCAGACCTCCAACCTCGAGTCAACCCCGAGTCAACCCTGCCCGCCTAGAGGCCACCCGACTCGCCAAGCCAAGACTGAAAAAACATTGGACGAGACCGAGTCCGCCTCACCCACGACTCCAACCCCAGCCAAGTGGTCCTGATCTTAGGAGAATCTTAACCGAGACCCGAGTCAACCCTATCCAATCCACAGCCGAGTCGCCCAGAATCTTAGGGAATCTTAACTAGCCCCCCACACGCGAGCCGCCTCTGTTTCTAGCCCAACAACTACTATCATGCGGCCCAAGGGGACCATCCAACCACTACTCAACCCTATATAAACCCCTCGCTACGAAGTGTCAAAGGAAGAAAAAGGGGCAGGAGAAGAAGAACAATGGAAACGAAAAGTCGACGACATAAGAAAGGAAGGAAGCGCCCCGAATCCAGATTGAAGGGCAAGGTAAGTACTGGTCTACAAGCAAGAGTCATCTACTTCGCTTTTAGCATCCAGGTTGGTTGGTCCCCCTTTTCTTTCATAATTAGCTTAGTATTGTTCGCATCGTTGCCACGATCCCTCCCCTAAATCCCTCTTAGCCTAGTAGCCCCCAGCTCGAGAGAAACCGAGACTCCACCCAAGGCCGAGTCTATGTTGGCCTAAACCTCTTGACCGAGCACGACTGGCTAGAAAAATGAGACCCAACCAGCCCTAACTCCCCACTCGCCTCGAGACCTTAACTACGAGACTTTGAACCCCTAAAGCCGAGGCACGAGGCCTGAGGCACACCTCTATCAACTCAAATCCCAAATTCCTCAAATCTTAAATCCCAAAAACTCTCAGAACACCTCACTGAACCTCCTTCTCCCCAAGGCTTAAACCGAAAACACAACCCAAATGCAAGCACTATCTCGCCCCCATATGGTTAACTAAGGGTAATCGGCAAGTGATAGCATGCCGGGGAGCCCTTATGCCCCTAGCATGTATCCAACTCCCGAACCCATATCCCCGACCTTGACCAGCCTTTCCTTAGGTTTCCTATATTCCTAAAAAATGTAGGTGGCGATCTGCATGGCCGAAATGTAGCCTGGTCATAAGTATTAGTGTGAGTCAGTCCAAGGCCACGATTTCCTGTTGTGACATCTAGGAAAGGACGCAGACAGAATTTCTGTTGGCATACAAATACACTATTGCTTTAATTTTATGCATGTATGAAACTAATTTCGTGATTGATTACAAATCTAGACCTGTGGGTGTGTGTACTTGGAAGTAAACATAGATGTATTGACCAATTTAGTTGCATACCACAACTACCCCAACAACCTTTAAGAGCCCCCGCAAGCGGCCCTAACTTACGTGCTTGATCGCAAACACGACATACGACATGAGGTCTCATCGCACACCTTTTCCAAACAGGGAAATACAAAATCTCTATCATTTAACGCTACCGTTAATAAATAAATGAGTATGTTATAAAGAATTACAAAGAATTTAATTAATTTTACTGGAATATTTTAAGAATTTTAATTTATAATAATACGTCTAAAATTATTCCACTTAAGTATTAAACATTGGTCTAAAGTTAGGTATACTATAAGTTTTATTAAAATAATATTTTGTTACTAATTTTTTTATAAAATTATATAAATCTAAAATTTTGAAATAAATTTAAATGAACTTACTAAATTGAAAAAAAATACAAGCTTCCAAAATCAACTTTAACACTTAGAAATAAATGTAATTTTTAATTTTATTTGAAATTAATGTACTAAAATATGCCTGTGATAATAATTCAAAATGACTAGAATTATCTTAAAAGCATAAAAAGATTGTAAAATCCATTAAAATCTTATATTTACGAAAAGTTTTGAGAAAATATTATTTTAACTTGTAAAAAATAATCCTCTAGAAGTAATAGCTCCATATTACACTTTTTTATTAATTTGTTTTTAAAATCACTATTATTAGTCAATTGTTTGTCAAAATTAATAAATCAATACTAAATAAATTTTAAATATTTATTTCGTAATTAACTTAAGACCAATGTATTAATAATCATCAAACATTAAGTTACAAAAATTCAAATAAGTTAATTTTGACTTTTTATAAAACTATACTATTAATGTACAATAATTTTATAAAATACACTTTAAATTATAAAAAATATTTAATTAATAAAGTCAATTTGCCAACATTTCAATTTTTATCCCATTATCATAATTTATTCCAATTTTTCTAATTGATAACCTGTCTTAATCATTGACTAATGCTTCCTTTTCTTCGTGCAGCCCACCAAGAAATTGAATAACAACTTGCATAGTTCACTAAGAGTCCAAAACAGCCAATGCTTGATCATGTTTTTTTTATTTCAATATTTATTGAAATTTGTAGAGTACTTTACGCATTTATTGTCATTTAATTAGTATTAATTCAAAAATTTTAATTCTAATCAATTTACATAGCAAGCTCAGGTTTTTTTCATGATACAAACCCTCTCAATCATGTAGGTTTTATCGAAAAAATTTTGCGGATACTTTAAATGCCACCAAAATAGTCCTATCCATTGCAATTATTATCAATGCAGTCTCGATTTTAGTAAGTAAAGTCTTTTGCAAAAAGTTTAAAAGAAAGACATAATTAATAATTCTTTTGTTTTTGATGAAATTAAATTTAATTATCTCTTGCAATTATTTTCAACCAATTTATTAATCATAGAAGAAAAGATAGGTATTACAAAGGTTATAGACAATCAAACATGGATGAATGTTTTTCAATTGCTAACCTTTTAGCTTATTACTAGTTTGCAAAAAGAATATTAAAGAAAAGCTGTATGTTTTATGCTCCCTACTACAGTTGATACATCATAGGATCATTTGCATTCACTTTGTTGTATGTGTTGTTTATTTATTCAAGTTATCCATAGATCTATAGAAAATGAGATACCATATTAAATAAAGAATACCATACATTCTTTGACATTTATTGTTAACCTATTAATTGTAAAGGATTGGTTTTTTTTGCATTATTTCTTTTATGAAAGTATTAATTCTTTTGAGAAATTAATTCATCAATACTATAAATGCGATTTCTGGCGATTTCTAGTTGCTAATAAATGTTAAATTTACTAAACTGAAAGTGCAATTTTTGGTGGTTTCCAAATCTAATAGCAAGTGCTAAATTTAGTTTAATTAGGAATGCAGTTTCTGGCGCTTATAACCCCTCATATCTATATATCATGTTCTGGAAAAAATAACTGAATTTTTATGCTTTTTGTAACCACTAGAAATGCTATTTGGGAGATTTTGAACCGCCAAAAATCAATTTATTTAGTCGCCTAAATAACATCTAATTTTAAGGGCATATTGCTCAGAAAGCAAGAAAATATACTCTCACATTCGCAAATGGGCAGTAGAGGAATCATTTTGTCTAAAATTTTGTTGGGAATTTTGTGTATTGCCTTACTTTTGTCTTTAGGTAATCAATCTTTCAATTATCTTTAACAAAAACTATAATTTGCATATAATTTTAATGACATTTTAATTGATTTCAGGTTCAGCGAATGAAGCCAAAGCGAAGGCTGGAAAATTGTCCAGATGCTAAAGCTTGTTACAATTATTGTGTATTTTGGGGGCTATAAAGATTTATGGTGGTCGTTTGTAACGTTGATCGTGATCATCTACTGTGCTGCATAAGCTGAGGTCATTGGCCCTATCGCTATAGATAGATACTTTTTAAAATAAGTGTTTTCAACGTGTCTTTATCACAAGTTTCAGCAACAAAATGTGAAAATATAAATAAAGTGTACCAATTTAAAGTAATGTCGTTGGTATTGTGTAAATATCATAAATTTCATGTCATATTGTTTTATTTTGATATGTGAACAATAGTCTTTATAAATTCTAATTCTTTGGTTATTTTATTTAATATTTTACTTTGATGAACTTAAGACATAATATAATTTCTAAAAAACTAAAATAAAATTGAACATAAAGTAAAGCTCTAGGAAAGGACGAGACAGAATTTTGTTGGCATACAGTTACGCTTATTGCTTTTTAATTTCAGGCATGTATGAAACTAATTTGGTGATTGATTACAAATCTAGACTGTGGGTGTGTGTACTTGAAGTAAACATAGATGTATTGACCAATTTAGTTCGTACACAACCATTCTAACAACCTTTAAGAGCCCCTGCAAGTTATTCTAACTTTCATTTGCTTTGATCGCAACACGACATACCTATTACGAGGTCTCATCGTACACCTTTTTCCAAAACAGGAAATACAAAAATCTTTGTCATTTAACTGTTACTGTTAATAACAAATGCGTATGTTATAAAGAATTACAAAGAACTTAATTAATTTTATTGAATATTTTAAGAATTTTAATTTATAATAACACGCCTAAAATTACTTCCACTTAAGTATTAAACATTGGTCGTAAAAGTTAGGTATACTATAAGTTTTATTAAATAATATTTGTTACTAATTTTATAAAATTATATAAATCTAAAATTTTGAAATAAATTTAAATGAACTTACTAAATTGAAAAAATACAAGCTTCCAAAATCAACTTTAACACTTAGAAATAATTTTATTTGAAATTAATGTACTAAATATGCTCAGATAATAATTCAAAATGACTAGAATTATCTTAAAGATAAAAGATTGTAAAATCCATTAAAATCTTATATTTACTTAAAGTTTTGAGAAAAAATATTATTTTAACTTGTAAAAATAATCCTTCAGAAGTAATAGCCCATATTACACTTTTTTTATTAATTTGTTTTTAAAATCACTATTATTAGTCAATTGTTTGTCAAAATTAATAAATAATACTAAATAAATTTTAAATATTTATTTCTTTCTTCGTAATTAACTTAAGACTAATGTATTAATAATCATCAAAAATATTGTTACAAAATTACCCTTCAAATAAGAATTTGACTTTTTATGCTAAACTATCACTATTTTGCCTACTAATGTACAATAATTTTATAAAATACACTTTAAATTATAAAAATATTTAATTAATAAAGTCAATTTGCCAACATTTCAATTTTTTATCCCATTATCATAATTTATTCCAATTTTTCTAATTGATAACCTGTCTTAATCATTGACTAATGCTTCCTTTCTTCTTCAAGTGCAGCCCACTTCAAGAAATTGAATAACAACTTGCATAGTTCATCAAGAGTCCAAAACAGCCAATGCTTGATCATGTTTTTTTATTTCAATATTTATTGAAATTTGTAGAGTACTTACGATTTATTGTCATTTAATTAGTATTAATTCAAAAATTTTAATTTAATCAATTTATATAGCAAGTTCAGGTTTTTTCATGATACAAACCCTTTCAATCATGTAGGTTTTATCAAAAAATTTTAGGATACTCAAATGCCACCAAAATAGGTCCTATCCATTGCAATTATTATCAATGCAGTCCTGATTTTAGTAAGTAAAGTCTTTTGCTAAAAAGTTTAAAAAGAAAGACATAATTAATAATTCTTTTGTTTTTGATGAAATTAAATTTAATTATCTTTGCAATTATTTTCAACCAATTTATTAATCATAGAAGAAAAAGATAGGTATTACAGTTAAAGACAATCAAACATGGATGAATGTGTTTTTCAATTGCTAACCCTTTTAGCTATTACTAGTTTGCAAAAAAGAATATTAAAGAAAAGCTGTAGCTATGTTTTATGCTCCCTACTACAGTTGATACATCATGTGATCATTTGCATTCACTTTGTTGTATGTGTTGTTTACTTATTCAAGTTATCCATAGTATCTATAGAAAATGAGATACCATATTAAATAAAGAATACCATACATTCTTTGACATTTATTGTTAACCTATTAATTGTGCAGTGATTGGTTATTTTGCATTATTTCTTTTATGAAAGTACTAATTCCTTGAGAATTAATTCATCAATACTATAAATGCGATTTCTGCTTTCTAGTTGCTAATAAATGTTAAATTTACCAAACTGAAAGTGCAATTTTGGTGGTTTCCAACGCCAGCAAGTGCTAAATTTAGCTAATTAGAATGCAGTTTTGCGCTTTATAACCCCTCATATCTATATATCATGTTCTGGAAAAAATAACTGAATTTGGTTATGCTTTTGTAACCACTAGAAATGTTATTTGGGGAGATTTTGAACCACCAAAACAATTTATTTAGTCGCCTCAAATAACATTAATTTTTAAGGCATATTGCTCGTAAAGCAAGAAAACATATCTACATATTCGCAAAATGGCTTTAGAGAATCATTTGTCTAAAATTTTGTTGGGAACTTTGTGTAATGCCTACTTTTGTCTTTAGGTAATCAACTGCATTTATCTTAACAACTATAATTTGCATATAATTTTAATGACATTTAATTGATTTCAGGTTCAGCGAATGTAGTTTGTGCTGAAGGCTGAAATTGTCCAGATGCTAAAGCTTTGTTACAATTATTGTGTATTTTGGGCTATAAAGATTATGGTGGTCGTTGTATGCAGTTGATCGTGATCATCTATGCTGCTGCATAAGCGCTGAGGTCATTGGCCCTATTGGCCATAGATAGATACTTTTAAAATAAGTGTTTTCTCAACGTGTCTTTATCACAAGTTTCCACGAACAAAAATGTGAAAATATAAATAAAGTGTATCAATTTAAAGTAACAATGTTGTATTGTGTAACATCATAAATTTCATGTCATATTGTTTATTTTGATATAGAACAATAGTCTTTTTATAACTAATTCTTGGTTATTTTATTTTAATATTTTACTTTGATGAACTTAACATTACAATATAATTTCTAAAAACTAAAATAAAATTGAACATAAAGTAAAGCTCTAGGAAAGGACTTGAAGAATTTCTGTTGGCAACAGATACGCTATTGCTTTAATTTTGTGCATGTATGAAACTAATTTTGGTGATTGATTACAAATCTAGACCTGTGGGTGTGTGTACTTGAAGTAAACATAGATGTATTGACCAATTTAGTTCGTACACAACTACCCCCAACAACCTTTAAGAGCCCCCAATGGCTCCTAACTTACGTGCTTGATCGCAACACGACATACCGACATGAGGGTCTCATCGCATAACCTTTTCCAAACAGGGAAATACAAAAATCTCTGTCATTTAACGTTACCGTTAATAACAAATGCGTATGTTATAAAGAATTACAAAAGAACTTAATTAATTTTACTGGAATATTTTAGAATTTTTAATTTATACGAATACGTCTAAAATTACTTCCACTTAAGTATTAAACATTGGTCGAAAGTTAGGTATACTATAAGTTTTATTAAAATAATATTTTGTTACTAATTTTTTTATAAAATTATATAATTCTAAAAAATTTTGAAATAAATTTAAATGAACTTACTAAATTGAAAAAAAATACAAGCTTCCAAAATCATCTCTTTAACACTTAGGAAATAATTTTATTTGAAATTAATCATGACAAAATATGCTCAGATAATAATTCAAAATGACTAGAATTATCTAAGCATAAAAAGATTGTAAACCATTAAAATCTTATATTTACGTAAAGTTTTGAGAAAAAATATTATTTTAACTTGTAAAATAATCCTCTAGAAGTAATAGTCTATTATTACAGGTTCTTTTTATTAATTTGTTTTTAAAATCACTATTATTAGTCAATTGTTGTCAAAAATTAATAAATAATACTAAATAAATTTTAAATATTTATCAGAATTAATCTTCAAGACCAATGTATCATTAATCATCAAAACATTGTCACAAAATTACCTTCAAATAAGTTAATTTGACTTTATTAAACTATCACTATTTTGCCCATTAATGTACAATAATTTTATAAAATATAATTTTAAATTATAAAATATTTAATTAATAAAAGTCAATTTGCCAACATTTCAATTTTTATCCATTATCATAATTTATTCCAATTTTCTAATTGATAACCTGTCTTAATCATTGACTAACGCTTCTTTCTTCTTCAAGTGCAGCCCACCAAGAAATTGAATAACAACTTGCATAGTTCATCAAGAGTCCAAAACAGCCAATGCTTGATCATGTTTTTTTATTTCAATAATTATTGAAATTTGTAGAGTATTTACGCATTTATTGTCATTTAATTAGTATTAATTCAAAAATTTTAATTCTAATCAATTTACATTAGCAAGCTCAGGTTTTTCATGATACAAACCCTCTCAATCATGTGTAGGTTTTATCGGGAAAATTTTGTGATACTTAAATGCCACCAAAATAGGTCCTATCCATTGGCAATTATTATCAATGCAGTCGATTTTAGTAAGTAAAGTCTTTTGCTAAAAGTTTAAAAAGAAAGACATAATTAATAATTCTTTTGTTTTTGATGAATTAAATTTAATTATCTTGCAATTATTTTAAACCAATTTAGTAATCATAGAAGAAAAAAGAGTATTACAAAGGTTAAAGACAATCTGAAACATGAATGAATAGTGATTTTTCAATTACAACTCCTTTTAGCTATTACTAGTTTTAAAGAATATTAAAGAAAAAGCTGTAGCTATGTTTTATGCTCCTTTACTACAGTTGACATACATCATAGATCATTTGCATTCACTTTGTTGTATGTGTTGTTTACTTATTCGGTTATCCATAGTATCTATAGAAAATGAGATACCATATTAAATAAAAGAATACCGCCACATTTTTTGATATTTATTGTTAACCATTAATTGTGCGGTGGATTGGTTATTTTGCATTATTTCTTTTATGAAAATGCTAATTCTTTGAGAATTAATTCATCAATACTATAAATGCGATTTCTGGCGCTTTCAGTTGCTAATAAACGTTAAATTTGCCAAACTGAAAGTGCAATTTTTGGTGGTTTCCAACGGCCAGCAAGTGCTAATTTAGCTTAATAGGAATGCAGTTTCTGGCGCTTTTATGGCCTCATATCTATATCATCATGTTCTGGAAAAAAATAACTGAATTTGGTTATGCTTTGTAATACTAGAAATGCTATTTGGAAATTTTGAACCGCCAAAATCAATTTATTTAGTAAACTTCAAAATAACATCTAATTTTATGCATATTGTTCAGAAAGCAAGAAAACATACTCTCACACATTCGCATAAAATGGGCAGTAGAGAATTATTTGTCTAAAATTTTTGTTGAAGATTTTGTGTAATGCCCTTCTTTTTGTCTTTAGGTAATCAACCAGTTATCTTTAACAAAACTATAATTTGTATTATAATTTTAATGACATTTAATTGATTTCAGGTTCAGCGAATATGGTTGTGGTTGGGCTGAAATTGTCGAATGCTAAAGCATTACAAATTATTGTGTATTTTGGGGCTATAAAGATTTATGGCGGTGGTCAGCACGGTTGATCGTGATCATCTATGCTGCTGCATGGCTGCTGAGGTCATTGGCCCTATTGGCCATAGATAATACTTTTAAAATAAGTGTTTTCTCAGCATTGTCTTTATCCCAAGTTTCCATGAACAAAATGAAAATATAAATAAAGTGTATCAATTTAGCGGCAACAATGTTGTATCGCGGTAACATCATAAATTTCATGTCATATTGTTTATTTTGATATAGGAACAGCAGTCTTTTTATAACGAATTCTTGGTTATTTTATTTTTAATATTTTACTTTGATGAACTTTAACATTACAATATAATTTCTAAAACTAAAATAAAATTGAACATAAAGTAAAGCTCAGAAAGAGGCATGACAGAATTTCTGTTGGCATAGAATACATCATTGCTTTAATTTTTTGCATTATGAAACTAATTTGGTGATTGATTACAAATCAGACCTATGGGTGTGTACTCTGGAAGTAAACATAGATGTATTGGACCAATTTAGTTGCATAATAACTACCCCGACAACCTTTAAGAGCCCTCGGTAAGCTGCCCTAACTTTACGTCTTGATCGCGAACGCGACATACGACGTGAGGTCTCATCGCAATCTTTTCCAAATAGGAAATACAAAAATCTCTGTCATTTAACGTTGCCGTTAATAACAAATGAGTATGTTATATAAAAATTACAAAAGAATTTAATTAATTTGCTGGAATATTTTAAAATTTTAATTTATACCTAATCGCCTAAAAAATTACTTCCACTTAACATTAAACATTGGTCGAAAAGTTAGGTATACTATAAGTTTTATTAAATAATATTTTGTTACTAATTTTTTTTAAAAATTATATAAATCTAAAATTTGAAATAAATTTAAATGAACTTACTAAATTGAAAATAAATGAAGCTTCAAAACAACTTTAACACTTAGAAATAAATGTAATTTTAATTTTATTTTGAAATTAATGTACTAACATGTCGGTATAATAATTCAAAATGACTAGAATTATCTTAAAAGCATAAAAGATTGTAAAACTCCATTAAAATCTTTATATTCTGTAAAGTTTGGAAAATGTTATTTTAACTTGTAAAATAATCCTCTAGAAGTAATAGCTCCATATTACACTTTTTATTAATTTGTTTTAAAATCACTATTATTAGTCAGTGTTTGTCAAAATTAATAAAATAATACTTCAATCAAATTTTAAATATTTATTTCTCTTCAGTAATTAACATAAGACCAATGTATTAATAATCATCAAAACATTAAGTTACAAAATTACCCTTCAAATAAGTTAATTTGACTTTTTATGCTAAAACTATCACTATTTTGCCCTACTAATGTACAATAATTTTTATAAAATACACTTTAAATTATAAAAATATTTAATTAATAAAGTCAATTTGCCAACATTTCAATTTTTATCCCATTATCATAATTTATTCCAAT